>JAFIDM010009631.1:79342890-79368067 GCA_023159025.1 Thereuonema tuberculata | reverse complement strand
ATATATATATATATATATATATATATATATATATACACACACAATAGTGATGGGAACTACTACAATTTACGGAACTAGCAAGATGCCCACGATTGGCCCCTCCTTGGATGACGACCCAACCCGTTTGTATATATTGTGAGATTTTTATGTTTCAGACACATTTGATAGGGACTAAGTGCAGTAGTCAAAATTAATCATGTACCATTTTTTATATGTTTAATACAACATTTATTATTAATTTGTGTGTGTTTACTGTTTTTTCTCTTATATGTTTTTCATAATGTTTTATTTTGTTAATTTGTTTATAAATTAAAGTTAAAAAAAAATGAAAAAAAAACAAAAACAAAATGAATTGTCCCTTTTTCTTATGAATGTTATTCTAATTACTCTTCAAATCTTGAATTGGACATTTTAAACAAAAATTATATGAAAACAGTGAAATTTATTCAAAAACTTTTCTGAATGTTTAAAACCATTTTGGCAGATGTCGAAGAAGGCCCTTGTCGTAGCTAACTTCAATTGTTGAACTAGAGTAATGGGCATTTGTTTTTAATGATTTTGACATAGACAAGTGAATTGATTTAAAAACTTAAACAAAAAAAGAATTTTTCCATATGCTCACAGTGAAATTGCAAAATTGCCTACTATACTGCATTGCTTCTGTTTGGCTGCTAGAACCAAAGATGCATTTTCAGGTTCCCATAACAAAATGCCAAGGGTACCCTATCAAACTAACAGAATTTGCAACTTGCAGTAATTGCCTTAGGGAAATCCATCTGACCATGTAATTTATCTACATCTCGGGCGTCTGAAGAGGTCTCGGATAGAAATGAAATGTAACTAAAAGTTTGTAGATATTTGATGTTTAATTGTGCTTATACATTTAAGAAATTATAAAGTCAATGCTAAATGTAATATTTAGTAATTTTTCTGGTTTTTAGGAATGTGTGGTTAAGATTCATTCAATTTTGAGGATTGTTTAACAGAAATTGTAATATGATCATAATTGCAATTTTAAATAATAAAAAAATAGACTATCCAACTATAGACCTATGTGGTATTAGGGGTCTTGGGAGGGAAGACTTCTGGTCCTTCATGACCAACAAGACTATGTTGATGCTGGGTGGTCACACAGTCAGTCACCCACCTACCTTTAATCTTTGGGAAAGAAGCCTGGTACCCATTTTACACAGGGTTTTGTGAACCCTAGGACCTGTCTGCAAGAGCCAAGGAAACCTGGCTTGTCCAGTCTGCAGTCAAGTGCATTACCACTTGAGCTACCAGGACCACACAGTTTTAAATATGCATATGATGACTGGGAGGAGGGTGGAAAGACATATTTTCAGTTGGATGTTTTGATGAGTTTACTCTTAATATTCATCAGCAAGATAATTTTAAGGGACTTTTTGCTGCCTCTAAATTTAATATAAGGGATTAATAATGGACAATTTGATCACAGTAATGAAATGAAACCCTGTATACTGCTTATCTTCATCTCTGAATCTGGTTCCTCACTTAATCAAATATGTCAGCCAGTGAAATATTCTTTCATATTAACACCATTGAATGCAATCCAGTAAGAGATGTAATTGCTTAAAAGGAAATTAGTATGAATATTACAGGCATATTTACTTAATTATAAGCAGCATTAAACTTGCTGCTGATGAAGTGTAGAATTCTCTGGCTGATGGTGAAATGCAGAATTTCATTTTTTTTTAAAATTATATATATAATAATTCTAGCTTTTATTACATTCAAATATTATTTTCTTTTTAATTTTTGGTTGCACTGCAGTATAGGAATTTTCGTGACAGAAACTAAACATTTTTGGAATGAAGTTTATTTAATGTATTTTTCAACATTTATTTATATTTCTAACCATACATTGCATTTTTCAGCAGAAACTATGGCAGGTTTACGGGCCAATCTTACCACAGCCATTAAAGCAATCAAAGAAACTGATAGCTGTGTAACATCAGTTTCTTCCGGTTGTGAATTATTTCTAAGGTTCATCACATTGACATCACGTTTAGAGCATTCAGTGAGTTTCCCATTGAATTACTTATTTATAATTACCATGATTTTGCCATATTTAATATTATATTTATACAAACAGGAATCACATTTGGAATTTTTGTTAAGAATATAAAATAATATACCTTACAAAAGCTAGATTTTATTTCTGAAAGTAAAATCTTTTTTGCTGACAAGATTTATAGTAAATTGTAATAGTAATGATATAGTCTTCCATCTTCTGGAAATTGACTTAAGTTAAGAAATGACAAAGAAAGGCTTTAAATAGTTATCTTAATCATTCAAATTCCCATTTTTTTTGGTAATCCAGAACTTTGGTCCAAAAAAGAAAATTGCCAAGAGAATAAGAATGTTGCTGATAGATCTGACAATTAAAATATTACACTTTTGTTGTTTAACTATGATAAGTTTTTCTTATGACTTAATTTTATAGTCAATAACATGCACTTCTTCCCTTCTCATATTACATTATGCACATTAAACCTTCTGTTAATTTTATAGTCGTATACTATAATTCTTAATAAGTTCATTATAACATTTTCATTTTTCCCCAACACCAACACTGTAAGAATACACAATATGAAGGGTTGATGGCTATATATAATAAATTCAACATGACATATCTCTAAGAGAATTCCCTTTGCCACCATCTATTATGTTCAGTATATGCACCATGACATCGGACAATTGTTCTATATCATAGTTTCTACTGTAGATGATTCTGTTGTATTGATATCAGGAAACACTCCTCTTTGTAGCTTTCCAAAGGCTGTCAATGCCAATTTTCCAAAGCACATTTCAGTAGGCTGAACCCACAGAAATTCATTGGACTTGTTTCTAGGGACTTGGCAAGGCATATCATTGATTTCAATTTCTATTTCCATGCATTCATAAAAGGTTAAGGATGTTCTGGTGGCATGGCTAGCAGCTTTATCCTAGTGGATGTGGACATACTTTGCATCATTCCATAGAGGGCCGGGAATTCCCTGGTGAAGATCTGCCTCATGCTTTCCTGATAAGTGGCAGCATTGCTTTTTGTTTTCATACCACCCTTTGTGTCTGCAGTTTTCCCCTATGGCAATATCCAGCGACGACCATGAAGCCTTTTGGAGAAACTCTCTTTGCATTGCCAGATGAAGTTGCACTGCCCCTTCTCTACTACCAGCCGGAATGTTATGGGGCCATTCCGTGCAGAGAGCAAAAAAATATTTTTTAACATAGAAAAATGTTAATGAATTTTATTTGTAGGAAAAACTGTGCTCTTTCTCATGATGCAAAAATTTTTATTAAAATAAAATTTCATTAAAAAAAATACATTTTAATATATAAGTACATAAAAAATTGCAGAATGATGAAATTAAAATACACTGATGATTTCTGAATTTAAAAAATATTTTGCATACTTTATTTATTTTAAATGATAGAAATCAATTTATGAAATATTCAAGACTGTGAATAGAGTTAGAAGTGTATATTTTGTAAAAAATTTAATAGTTTAGAAAACTTTTGAAGAGGCATGATAAAACTATTGTCACACACGTAACATTTGAATCTAAAAATTTTTCTAACTTTTAATTTAGTCAAAATTTTAACACAAAACTTATTTTTCTCTTTTACCTAAATATTAAGATGACTTTTGTAAAGTTATATAAAAATCTATTAAAAAATGAAAAAATTGTATAACTTTCAAAATATGTCACACACGTAACAAAATGTTACGTGTGTGACAGATTTTGAAATAAATCTTGAAATTTTGAAAACAAAACAGGATTAGGAACAAATTTAAAATACTTAATATTAAAGAAAAAATTATTTATAAAATAATTATGAATAGCATTTATAATGTCAATTAGGGAAAAAAATCAAAATAATGAAAAAATAACTAGATACAATTGGTTAAAAATCTTTTTAATCTTTAAATTGAATAATAATTTTGGTGTAAAATTAGGAAAACTACACAAAATGGATGTAATGTTCAATTAAAAGAACTAATACTAAATGACTTGCCCCTTTTTCAAGAATACTTTAGAATAAAACGTATACAATCAAACTCATTTGAACAAGACAAATCGATTGACAATAATAGAGTCCTTCAAATTGATTTTGCAATGGCTTATTCATGTGATTATCAAAACGAAATTCAATCAGCATTATGGTCACAAGAAAATGTTCAGCAGCATTTACAGCAGCATTATTTTTCAAAAACAAATGCACTACTTTTCTCATTTGTTCCGATACTAAAGATAAAGGTAAGAATTCTGTATATGCATTTTTAATGAGTTTATATGATATAATATTAAAAAATAATGAATTGTTAGTAAATGAAATTATTTACAGTGATGGACCATCGTCTGAGTTTAAAAATAAATATATGTCAAGATTGCTTTATATACTTTCAGAAAAATTTCTCAAAAATTTTCAGTGGAAATATTTTGCTACAGCTCATGGCAAAGGTGTAGCAGATGGAGTGGGAGGAAGAGTGAAATTCTTGGTTCGAATGAATGAGCAAATCTGAAACTACAAATGTACAAAACTCATTAGACTTTGCTAATGTTGCATCCAGTTTAATGACAAACACTACAGTTCTCCATGTGAACCAAGTAGATATTGATTCTGCTGTAAGTTCAGATAATCCATGGATTAATGTTGAAGACGTAGTTGGTATTAAGCAAATGCATGTGATAAAATGCAATTTGCAAAATACAATAAAAAAATTAAACTATGGAAAACAAACTGTTCAAATGTGATTCCTGATATCGAAATAAATTGTATCTCTACCATAAGCTGCAAGTCAACAGATCAAAAACTTAACATTTCACATTTTAATATTGGTGACTGGTGTGCAGTTACTTACGATACAAATGTTTATGCAGGGGAAATCTCTAATATTTTTGGTACAGATGTAGTCTAAGTGGATGTGGCGATTCCTTCAGGAAGTTATTGGAAATGACCCAAAAAATCTGATGTTCTCCTGTATCCAATTGAAAATATCATAAAAAAACTTTCTCCACCTATTGTAGTTGGTTCAATGGGACAGTTTAAATTTGAAGAAATGTAATTTTGTCTTGACTATGAAAGTTTCAATTTTATAAGTAACTCTGTTCAGATAAGAATTGATTTAAATAACTTAAAGTTGATTTGAAATGTTAAATAACCATTAATAAAAATAATTATTGATTGACTTATTGTATAAATGTTTAAATATCATGTAATATTTTAATACATTTTTATCCTCATGCATTTTTAAAAGCAAACTTTTACTTTGAATTCACATGGTCACACACATAACGATCAGGGTGTCACACACGTAACGCAGATTTTTAATTTTCATTTATTCAATTATTTATTAGATTTAAATTTTAACTGTGATTTTAGATGGTATGGTAAATAAATTATTACCATATTTTTAATTTAAATGTGTGGCAATAAAACTCTCAGAAATATATTATTTAATGTCATTACTCAAAATTTGCTTTTTTTTCTAAGTCACACATGTAACGTTTTTTAAAAAGCTATTTAAAAAATAACTATTATATCAAAATGATAGGTATCTGCATAAAAGAATATGGTAAAGTGTATATTATTTTAAAGAACTTTTGTTTGGATTTTTAAATAAGAAATATATTGAAAAATCCTTGATTAATTAGAAAAAAATGTTTTCCAAATGTCACACACGTAACACGGAATCGCCCTATGGCTCATTCCTTACCATAGTCAGAGATAAATTTATGCTTCATCCTAGGTTACCACAAATTTCCATTTGTCGCCAGCAAAGTACCTATCATAGAGTTTGCGACAATTTGTTTTTTGCTCAACCTGACGGTGTTGCAGAAGGACATGTCCTTCCTTCCTTATGAACCTTCTGTAGTCCCAAACATTTTTGGATGATCTTAGAAACATGCAGCTACAAGATTCCACACCTGCCAGTCATGCAACATTCAGTCAAGAGGTTTTTCCTGAAGGGCTATTTGTCAAATCTGTATTTGACGTTACCTTAGGGCGTTGTTGGTTCCTGTGGTTACTGGTTGGCAATTTCTTGTCCAGTAGACCTTGATACTTCATCCAGTGTATGACCTTAAAAATGTCACACTTACTGACCCAAGGCCATTTTTTTGGCACTGTTTTATAATCTCTCTATAACTAAACTTGGGAAAGGGCTGTACTACAGCCCTCCCAAAAGGCATTTAATTTAAGAATCAATGAACTAACACATTAACACATCTATTGGAGTATACAGGAATGCAGACAAGTAGATAGTTGACTCTTCTTGTTGAATTAACACATGGAGTGGATAGCATGATTCAAATTATTTATTATATGTAGCTATCATATTGCTGACATGAATTCATTGGAATAGAATAATGCCTTTTTTATTTTTTTCACATTGCTAAAATGAGAAAGTAGTAATCCAGCAGACAATATAGAAGTACCAAAATTTATTATTTTTATTCATTTTAATTTTCTCAAAACTTCTGTATCAGATAATCATAGCTATACCATGATTTTTATAAAAAGTAGTATTTTTCAGCCCAAACTTTTTAGGATAATATGTATCGGTTTTATGGATATTACTTGGCTGTTTAGAATCTTATGGAAATTAGAAGATACAGTGATCTACATAAACTTCATTTAAGAGTTTAAGGTCCTGACTCAGTCAATTCAGGCGACTGCAAACCTTTTATATGTTTCTTTTACAATTCACCTAAAATTCTGAAAATTTAAATATGAACTTGTGAAGCATGTGGGATTTATATTTTCTTGTTTTTAATTTTCAAAATATTCTGTAATTAATAAAATTAAAATTCAAAAATTTAAATTTTCAGAATTTTAGGTGCATTGGTAAAAGAAATATATAAAAAGGTTTGCAATTGCCTGCATTTGCTAGAATCAGGACCTTAAGTCTGTTTTCATTAGATGTTATGTAATTTTTGTAGATAATTTAAGTCACATTTTAAATTACTTATGATATGCCTCAACTCAAGTAGAGTTAACAACTAGCATGTGTGAACATTAAATTTAATATTTAATACTGTAATTTATTATGGAGACTTGACCAGATTTTGCTGTATGTTAATCAATAGTTAGGCAAAAACTTTTGCAGGGGAGGAATACATTGAAAGTTACAGAAATATTGCTACTGTGGCATTGTTTTTGTTTAGTTTTTTTCTTTTTCAGAGGATCTCAGTTATTCCAAAAATAATATTCTTTCTGTAAACTTACTTACTATATTTTATGAAAATTAAATTTTATTAAAGCAGTGCAAATATTCTACTTTCATTAACCTGAGAAAGGCTTGACATACCTAAACAACTAAATTAGGACAAAAAAAGAGGGGGGATCTTATATGAGGGGGAGGTGAATTCGGAATCCTCATGATTTGAGGATTATAAGTAATGATTTGTTGTTTGTTTATTATTTGCAGAATTTCGAAGAATGCAAGCACACACTAGTTGAAAGAGGGGAACTCTATTTGAAAAGGGTTGAATCATCAAGAGCAAAGATTGCCAAATTGTGCCATCCTTTTATTTTAGATGGAGCTGTAAGTAAGATTAAGCATTTTAAACTATAATGTTTGCCCAGTTGTATTTTTGAATTGCACTGACAGTGATATATGAGCCATTAAATGCAAAGTGGCATATAATTAGCATTAAAGTAAAAGTTCTATAAAATTTATAAATTCAGAGAAATTTATATATCCTTTGCATGAACCACTGAAAACTTGTATCTACAGATAATAATGCAAATTTGTACTCCAAAATATCAAGTTATGTATTATTTATTTAATATTATTTGGACTTCCACCATTTCTACAGTTAACAATTCATTTGAAATGTCATACTAACACTACTATTGCATTACTTGAAAGGCAGTTATTATTAGGCATCATAAAAGAGGGTAGCAAAAAATAAATTTACAAATTACGTTTTCATTGATTTTTAATGAATCAAACAAATTTCAAAGAAAAATAAAGTAAACACAGAAAACATTATTATGAACAGAATTATAATGAATCAAATAATAATAATATGTCAAAGAAAAATGAATTAAACTTGTGAGAAAACAAAAGTCAAGGGTGTAGAGTACAATAATTTTATTCAATAATGTGCATGTGTAGACTCATTCAGTTCTCATCACCAGCATCTTCTGCTGTTTTCAGGGATGTAAAAAACTGGTGGTGCATAGGAGGAATGTAATGGAGTAAATCAAGCATGTCCTTTTCCTTGTCTTCTGTTTTTGGTTTAGTACATTGAAAAGACATTGTCGATTAATTTGTGTGTATGGTTGTTTAACTCTTTTTGCTGGTAGCAACAATAGTTTCTGAAATGGCATGTCTTGATCAAGGGTTTCCTCATAAAACATAATGTGACAACTGTCTTTTCAGAAACTCTTGCATTGTATTTGAAGCCAGTTTTACTTCTCATCACAGCTGTTGATTTAAAATTGTCCCAAGTCATTATGTAGCAATGTTGTTCAGGCAATACAAATGGTTTTGTACCAGTCTGAAGGTACAAAACGAACTTTTTCTTGCAGCAGATTCAAAAAATCTGTGTCATTTTTCATGTACGAGTGGCCAGAAATATGAAATTTATGGCCGGTTACTAAAATGTTGCTATTGTCTAATGCAATTTTCATCACATTAATGCTTCATCCACTTTAAAATTACGGTTTTGTCCAGTAGAACTGTCACTGAATGTTATTATGTGCTTTTTTTTTTTTTTTCAACTGCCTCCTGTTTGAGATTCATTGATAAACAGGAATCTATTTCTTCGCATCCTCTTGAGGCCGTAATCTAATCTCAAACATACATACATGCTTTTAGTAGCTAAGTTATGTACTCTCAAATTGTAACAATACATTTTTTTTTTTTTTTTTTTTTTTGTAATATGCCACAAACTTGGCTAAAGTAGAAAATGCCTTTTCAAGGTCAAATAAAATGACATGGTACTCCTTGTTTGTCAATGCTAATTCACAATCATCCTTCATGGGTCTGTCTGGTATCTTGGCTTTACTTTAAATTAAGCTTGTGCTGTTTTGGTATGTAACTCTCTCTTTTTTTCTTTTTTCTTTTTTTTTTGCTCATTGGCAGCATCAATTTATAGCTTCAGTTTGTCACACTGCTGGCATGTATCTTTTAGTGGTACATGGAAGTGTAAATTCTCCTCACTAAAATTTGAGCCGTTTATTTTAAAGGTGACCTAAGTCCATTTTTCAGTTATTTTTTTTTTTTTGTTAACTGTAGTAACGTGGAATTTGCACACGTTACTACAGTTAACAAAAAAAATTGAAAAATGGATTTAGATCACCTTCAAAATAAACTGCTCATTTTTTCTGTTCACACACTCACTGACAGCCATTGATCTATTTCTGAGGTAGTGTTCCTTTTATAGGTTGTACATTTTTCTTATATTTAAACTGGAATCTTAAGTATCTACGATTGGGGTTGTGCATCATTGTGTAGTGACTTTTGTAAGCTGGAAAGCTGTTTGTGATTTACTTCATCAACTCTGCTTTAGTCAGTTTTATTCACACTAGGCCCCTTTCCCCTCAAATCCTCTCCAATTCGCCTTTCTTTTTCCTTCTTCAAGATTCTTGACATTCTGCCAGTCAATATTTGGAATGTTTTTAAAAAAATGTTACTTACAAACATTCACACTTTGACCCTCAACATTCCAGAAGTATTTATTTGTAGTACTCTTTTCTACTCTGCATCCGTCTTGTTTCCCATCTTTGGTTTACTTCTTGTCTTTAATAAGTCCACATATGTATGTATTTTGCTGGGTAAAATTGCTCATTGTCCAAAATGACTCAAAAGCCACTTCTTTGTCCTCCACTTATGTTTTTGTATTACACCTCTTCTTGCATTTGCAGTCTTCATTTTTAAACATCTTAATGCTCCCTGGATTTCTCATAGTTTTTTTTTTTTAAAGTATCTCTTCCATGGAGATTGATTTTTTTTCCTTCTTCTCTTAGATGTATTGCCAATATTTTCTGCTGTTGATGTGTAATTCATAGTTATACTTCCACCTACACCAGCAGTATCAGTCCGATCACCACCTGAAAAAATAGTCACTTTTATTGAAAGCCCTTTAAAAAAAAAAAAACAACAATAAAAAAAGTCTTGTTGTATGCAAAACCAGTTAAGTGAGAAAGCAGACAAACAAAAATCATTTATTTAATTATTTATAAACTTTGTTAACATAAAGACCTTACATTGTAAAAATCACTTGATTTATTACTCAGTTTTATACTTTGAATATTTTACGAATATTAACTCACCCTATATCTGAATCTGCAGAAGATGAACTACTGCTAGGGATTAAGTCATTGTCAGTATTATCTGGATCTGAATAATTGCAATTACAGACGCTTTTTATAAACTTTTGGAACAAATACACAAATGATTCTTCAATACAAAAAATATGAATTACACCACTATTGCACAATCCTCTGTAGCCAATCGGCTGATGACTTCTTAACAATAATGACATCTAGCAAGAAACTAACGAAGGTTGACTTACATCACTCTTCCACAAGACAATGAAGTTAGAGCTTCTCATTTGTGATGTTAAACCAAACTTAGAAAAATTGACGTACACCACTTTTGCATTCAACAGCCCATATTTTAAATGAAACTTTTGAGAAATTTGGATTAATAATAATCAGTTTATCTGATCATTCATTATTGCAGGTTTTATTTAAATGTTGATTTTTTTTTTTTTTTTTTTAATGAAGCCTTTCTGCTAAAAATAATAAAAATCTTTCATGTTTCAATATCGTTTTTTATTTTTTTCCCTTAGACCATACTGACACACTCAAGATCCAGGGTTGTGTTACAAACGTTATTAGAAGCTGCAAATGCAAAGAAAAGGTTTAGGGTTTTCATTACAGAATCATGTCCAGATAAGAGTGGGTAAGCTGAGTGATGCTATGCTACTTTTGCTAATTTTACTGAATAAATTACAAAAGTTTTAATTATGAAAAAAATAATAAATTGCCTTCTACTTATAATGCTTTTATAGTCCAGTAGCAGTAGAAATTCACAGAAATTACTTGGTATGCTAAATATTTGTGTTAGTTAACTTTCTGCAAATTCTCTAATAATGTGACTAAGACACCAATATCTTCAAATATCAGGAGAAAATTATTTTTGAACAAATTTTATCAGCTTTGTAGTTTTATTGATGGTAAAGTACATTATTACTGCTACTATTATTAAAATATAAATTTAGATATGCCATACATACAATATAGTACAGTGGTTTTTATAATGATCAATAGGTTTAATTGTGCAAATGTATGCCTTTGAAACATTTCATAACACAACAATTAAAGATCCACTGAGCTAATTTTGGAATTTTTGTACCAGGAATCAAAAATAGACTGTTTCAAGGTCCCTACCTGTCATCAGTTTGATTTGCCCAGTACTCAAAGCACAGTGGGATCAAAAGAAACATATACAAAAGACAAGCATAAACGAAATAATGGACCTTGAAATAAAAAACATCAAAATACAAATTCAGTAAATTAATCTGTGCTAGTAGACCGCTTAGCTTATAAAGATATTTTAAAAATGAACATACACGTAGTATCAAATTAACGTGCGTAAGAATATTAGTAAGATAAAATCAAAAGATAAAAATGCACAACAATTAAGGATCCACTGAGCTAATTTTGGAATTTTGTATCTATTTTGTACAAATATTTTTGTATATTTTTGTGAATCAAGCTGCTGACAGGTAGGAAACAGTCTGTTTTGATTCCCCGTTAAAAAAATTCCAAACATATCTATGTGCATTTTTATCTTTGATTTTATCTTACTAATACCCTTACGCATGTTAACTTGATATTATTTCATAATATAATTTGCAATGTAAAATATGAGTTTCCTATAAATCTTTCATTATTAGTCCTCAAATTCTTGCCAACAGGTTGTAATCGAAAAGAGTGTTTTACCATTCTTAGAAATGATGAGTAACAAGGATAGCACACTTTCGCAAAGAAAATGCAGTTAATTTCTGTTCATAACAAAAGACAACTAGATACAAAAACAAAACAAAAAAATTGATGAGAATCGTTTTTGTTTTTAGTATATTCCGTTTTCCTGTTTTAATTGCCGAATTGTAGTTAATGTATTAAGTATAAAACCTTAATTTCAGATTTGAAATGCAGCAAGGCCTTCAGAAGGCTGGAATTCCTTGCAATGTTATCTTAGATGCAGCAATGGGGTAAGCTTTTTTTTTTTCCAGACTTGGAATTTTTTAAATCCTTTTTTGAAGTTTTTCATTAAAATATCAACTTAATCCAAATTTTATTTAAATGTTATTTTTATTATAAACTTGAAGTTATTGAATGAAATGTCAGTTCACAGTGAAGATGTAATGAATAGCTTTAAAATTAATATTGATGTGTCTTGTTCTTATTTCTTCCATTTCAAGACTGAGAATCATTAGTTCTTTGTTAAATATTGAATCACATTATATTGCTACAGTGATGAAACGATAACTAAACTTTCACTTTATGAAATTTTTATTAGAAAATATAATAATTACTCTCATCCTGTATCAGTGTTCCACTCAAGCTACTCAAGTAAAAATAGTTAATAATCTGGTTATATACATTGCATGAAATTGATAAAGTAGAATAAATTAATTATTTCTAAAGTGAATTTTCAAAATTAGTTTGTAAAAAAAAAAAAAATCTTTGTCAAGCAGTTCATGGAATATAATGTCTAAGCTATTTTAAAAATTAAAAAAAAAATATTCCTTTATTTTAAATTAATGTGTAATTAGGGAAAGATACAAAGCTAAAAATCAAGAAATAGAATCATTTTTATCCTAAAGAATAAAACACTTACATTAACCTGTAAAAAGTTTTAGCTGCTGATACAAAGGCTAGGAACACAATGGAATTTAGACTTGTAGACCAGTTACAAAATAGTTTCACTGTCTCCTTTTATTCATTGGATTTCTAAATGTATTACTGTAAGTCTGTACTACTATTAGTTTCAAATGCATTGTAGAAAATTCAAATGCATTTTGGCCATCCTAAATTTTGCAGCCAGTAAACTAAGTTTCTTGTTTTTCATCATATTCAAGGAAATTTCGACTTCCAATCTTTAATACCATTTTATCCAAAGTCTGCAGTTTGTTCATCAATTGCAGGACTTCATTAACTGGAGTTTAAGACCAACTTGGGAATCAATATTTTGCGTCTTCAGTTCACTCTTGTTCACCCGTACTACCTCTCCCCTTCAGTACACTGATACCCTTGGGCTCAGTGTTAATTAAATCTTTTCATTTAACAATGATGATGGATTATATGCAGCCAACAGTAGGCATTTGATGTAGGATTCTTGTTTGTTTTTTGGTAAACTGTTGTTAAGTTGGTGATATCAGTAATAACAACATTCAAAAACATTTTCTAATAATTTTTAGTATTACTCTTCTACAATTTTTTGAAGCAATACCCTGATAGTTAAGCAAAATACTAATTGAAAATTATTTCTTTCTTTCAAAGGTATGTTATGGAAAAAGTGGACTTAGTTTTGGTTGGAGCTGAAGGTGTAGTTGAAAGTGGTGGAATAATCAATAAAGTAAGACTTTTATGATGAATTATAAAATATTCAATTAGTTTTAATGTCATTTTTCTGTAAAAAAGATTTTTATATTTGTAAATGAATTGTAATTTGCACCATTCATCTCATTAACTTAGAGGTTTGAATCTTCTGTGCATGGAAAAGATACTCCTTTATTATTTTTTTTATATCTTCAGGGAATTTACGAAAATTTTAAGATGAAAAATAAAATCATAAGCCTGTAAGTTTATAATTGTTTGAATATTGAGCTTTTTTGTATGAATGAAAGTTGAGATTCCTCCAAAAAAAAAAATCCTAACTTTTTCTTTGTTAAAAATGCTTGTTATTTCTTATTAAAAATGTTTGTTATTTCAATTACAATGAATTTTAAACTACTCTCGTACAGAAAATGAATTAATTCTATTTTTTTTTTTTGTATATGTGTGTGTGTGTGTGTATGTGTGCTGGAATCAGTTTGGGGACTGCTCATTAAAAATCATATTATAACTGGGTTTTAATTATTCATATTTAAAATGGTACTTAAGTAACAGCTATTTTCTCACTCTCAAGAATAGCCTTAGCTGTTTAATTTTTATATAATTTAATAAGCAGGGCCGCCGCGTGGTTTGTTGGTGCCCGGGGCAAGATTTCGTCAGGCGCCCTACACTTGATATTTGCGCCCCCCCACCATCCCAAAAATCTACAACCAAAAAAAAAACTGAATTTCCAATTTTTTTTATTTTTGCCGTGCTGCGGCGCCCAGGAATTTCAATTCAACAACCAAAAAAAAAAAACTGAATTTCCAAATTTTTTTTATTTTTGCCGTGTCGCGGCACCCAGGAATTTCAATTCAACAACACAAAAAAAGAAACCGGAATTTCCAAATTTTTTTTATTTTTGCCGTGCCGCGGCGCCCAGAAATTTCAATTCAACAACCAAAAAAAAAAACCGGAATTTCCAATTTTTTTTATTTTTGCCGTGCCGCGGCGCCCCCATGGCCACAGTGCCCACGCGACGGACCTGTTAATAAGTTATGTAGAGTCCCATTTACTGTTGTTTGTGTTTAATATTTTATAATATTTATAATATATTAAATAATATTTTATAGTTTTAAATATTTATGCATAGTTTTGACCTGCCTTTTAGATAGTATGCCAAAGATGCAAATTGAGCATTTAAGGGTGTATCCTTAAGATCCTTATCTTGTATCCTTTAGATATAAAAAAATATCAAAAGAATTTTTGTGAATATTTTATGGATTTTTTTTTGTCTAAAATTACAGGATCAGTAAACGAAAATGTTACATAATTAAAGGATTATTCAGATACTTTTTGTCTGTTTACATGAAAGTATTCAAAAACTGAAAATGTTGTATTTGAATGTTTCCTAACTTTTCAGCAAATTCATCTTTTAGTACCAACTGAAAAGTACAAGATCAACAGGAAAGACTAGGAAAGTAGAATGATAATATCTAATAATAAAAGAGGAATGTAATGATGTTTCTTAGCACAACAAAGCATTGACAATAATCCAAAGAAACTAAATACTGTGAATAACCTTTTAAAAAATATGGAGAAAGTCATATGAAGTTAGTATTCAAAGGTCCTTTTAAGATAATTGTCAGTGTCCCATTGTAAAGATTATCTCTCTCTCTCTCACACACGCACTCACACACACAAATATTCATAAAGGATTGCTGGAAATCATCTGTATGGACAGTGTTATGAAAGTGCAGACTGTACACCAGATAGAAGAATGAAGTCTGTGCTAATGGTAAAAACAACTCAAAGAATTTATTGAAAAAAAATCAGTACACATCTATATGTGCTCATTTTGTTGCACTAAGAATATCAAGGCATATAATCAATTTCTAATCGTGTCCTCTCCAGCATGTCACCTGTGTCAGTTGCATTTGTGATTCATATGCAGAGCATTTGCAGATTTGGAAGGTTCGTCTGGTACACTGTATTCTTTACATAACCCCGTAAGAAGAAGTCCAGCAGGGTTACATCTGGGGATCGTGGAGGCCATGCAATGGCCAATCCAATGGCCAGAAAAAACAATGTCCAGATATTCACGAACTACTCTCTTCCAATGCGAAAGCGCACCATCCTGCTGGAACATATACAGGGCTGTAGGTGTTCCAGTTGTGAGATAACAAAATGTTTCGGCATATCCAGGTAAATTGAGCCTGTTACTTTTTGTTCCACGAAAAAGAAAGGCCCAATTATTCGATCCAGCATCGCACATTAACTTTTGGGCTATTTCTGATGTATTCATAAACAGCGTGTGGGTTTTCAGAACCCCAAATTCTGACATTTTGATGATTGACATAACCTAGTAAGTGAAAAGTCCGCTTCGCCTGAAAAGTGTGTGTTCAGCAGGTAATCTGGATCATCCTCTATCGCAGCTAACATTTCTGTAACAAATGTAAGCCTCCTTGCAAATCATCAGGATGGAGTTGCTGCACTATCTGTAAATTGTAGGCATACAGATGCAGTCATTTGTGGACCATCGAACTTGGAATGTGCAGCTGTTTGGATGCACGTCTGATAGACTTCCGTGGGCTTTGCTGAAAAGCTGCTCTGATTTGTTGGACATTGTCATTCAATGATTGCTTTCCACTTCCTTTTCATGTGTGCACACTGCCTGTCTTCAAAATTTGTTGTACTAGTTCTTAATAGAGTTTTTGTCAGGAGGATCTGTTCTATTTGTCCATCAGAACAGATACTGGACTGGCACAACCGATTCATGCTTATCAAACCACAACACCACTTGCGCTTTCTAGTGATCAGACTCCATTTTTACTTCTGCGACTGCAGCGCTGCAGCCAAATAACTAATGAAGGTGCCACAATTTGAGTCAAAATTCTTTGAGTTGTTTTTTCCATTTTCATAGACTTCATTCTCCTATCTTGTGTACGTTTTTTTTAATGCTCCTCCAAAATAGGTGAAGTTTCATGTGGACACCATGTATTTTGGAGGAAAGTTATAAATAAATAAGAAATGTAAATGTAAATTATTCTATCATTATAAGATTACTAATATATATATATATATATATATATAACCCTAATATTTGTGAGTAGCATTTTTAAAGGTAAATATGTTTGATTCCCTGCTTTTTATATCTTTTTAAAAATTATAATTATCTATCCATCTAGAAAAACAAGTAGAGATTACAGTATCAACAATAATAATGCTGACTATCTGAGCAAAATACAAGAGACTCTCATAACCGTTCAGCGTGAAACCGGACCCTAGGCCAGTTGGCAAAATGGCCGGTAAACCAAAAATACATTTAAATTAGCTTTTAACTGAATTAAAGTATTTCTACTGTTTAATTACATGAAAAAGGCCAAAAATTTTATAATTTTACAAAATAAAAATTTATATTCTATGTACAAGTTACAGTATACATTCATATATTTGTCACAAATATCAAATAACCAAAGATTATTTAAATCTAGTCCTAGATTTAAATTTACGAAACAAACACACACATTTGCTAAAGTAATAAAAGAAAACTATACAGTACTGTACATTTAAGGAAAAACAATTTACTTAAAGAAATCTGTGATTGTTGTCTGCTTCTTATTTTGCATGTTTTTTTTTTTTTTTTAAAGCGAAGATACAGTGCTGCATGTGGGTAGTCGGTTTAGAGGGAGTCTACTGTACATATTTATTTAATTGTTTCATATTTTTATTACAACATAAATACAGAACATGATTCCCTTGCCTGCAATTTTTATTACACAATAATATTATTATGGTTTAGTAATTTATAAATTCCATGATACATTCATGGTATATAAATATTTAAATAAACATTATACTTATAAAAGTATTTTGTCTAAATGTCTTTTAAATTTAATCATCATCAACTTATATAATTGGCTAAGTTCGTCTGTCTGTAACTAGATATAATTAAACTATTAAGATAGATCCAAGGGTTCTCAATGGTACCATTGAATCAAGGGTACTCGACTTGGATGAAATATTAGTTCATTTTGTCATTCCAAGTTGTTTCCATGAAATTTTATCCTTGGGAACTGACCTAGACAACTCAAATTCTAACAAAACATACGTTCAAACCGAAATAATTTCGTTACCACTGCACCCATTTTAATGAAATTTGCATACTTACTTAGTTGTTTATGCTGATTTCGAAACTCAAAACCATTATTGCCATAGAAGCTCCGTTCACAAGTTAGCACAGTATTTAGATTATAAAGGTGAGTTTTAAATGCCTTTCGGCGTTATGGGTCAAAAACAATAATTATTCCATTCTTACTTTTAGTAAAATTTATTTACATGCATAAACTTTAGATATGGTTAGTATTTATTTACCAGAGCCTGTTTTTAGTCATGGACAGTTATATGTTGCTATTTCTCGAGCACGTCGTGCTTGCGACGTCAAAATCAAAATTCTTGACCGAATAGATCAAGGGCATCTGATAGAACGATCTGATTATGTTTTTACAAAAAATGTAGTTTATAAGGAGATATTTACTTTATAGTTGATAGTTGATAAAATGATTTTTCAGATTTTTTTTATGCCTGTTGTCCGACAGGCTTTGCTGCTAGTCATTTTATATTCATTCAACTGGTTTCACAGAATTGCCTTCTTAACCTTGGCAGTAATCATTAATGCTTAATTTGATCTTTGTGGTTGTTTAAGAATTTTATTTTAGATTTTAGATTAATCGGGCCAAAGAGGAGAACGGGGGATGCTTTCAGAGTGGCCCCCATGAGAAGGCCCAGCTTTTTAGGGCGGGAGAAATCAGTCTGGGCGGTGGTAGTTGCCTGCCACTATGTTTGGATCTTCCATGCTGGATATATCTCACACATCTACTCACTTTACATCAAGAGCCTTTCGACTTTAAATTACTGTAAATTCCATCAGAAAAAGGAAGTTAGCAGAGTCAGTAGAACTACTTCATTTGACATGAGAATGTCTGTGGCAATTAAATTTTGTTTGGTGCAAAAAGAAACATTAGTTTTGATAGTGGCTCTAGAGCGATACATAGCACTACAATATAATAGTGGATACACCGTCCATTAATGGGCCCGGTAATCGAGTGGGTAAGGGCGCGAGGTGGCGAGTTCGATCACCTACCTCGGTGGAGGTCGGGGATTTATCCACGCTCCATTCCCCTTCATAACGGGTCCTAGGGCCTACCCACTGTAGATTGGGTACCGAGTTTCTTTCCAGGGAGTTAAAGGCGGGCGAACTCAACATAGACCCGTTGGTCATGAAGCGGAAAGCCTTACCCCAAGGGCCTGCATAGACCTATAGTGGGATACTTTAACACTGTACATTGTGTGTCAATACAGACATGTTCAATGTGCTGTCCTCCATTTTTGACAACATGTTGAAATTGCAAAATCACATTTTTCAACCACCAACTCTAGAGTGAAATGTTGTCGATAGAGCATGCAGTGCTGATCTTTGAGGTCCATCAAATTGGCTGTGTCTCCACAAAAGACAACAACTTTGAGATGTCCCGACAGCCAAAAGTTGCAGGGGTTCGTATCTGGCAAGCATGCTGGCAACATTGTATAAAATGGCAACTAATTATTCTGTCTTTGGTAAAATGAGCCTGAAGCAACCCCTTGACAGAGGTGGCTGTGTGAGATGAGCCAGAAATGGCTATTAAAAAGGGCTGAAGAAGAAGATCATATTCACATTAAGAAAATGTCATTCATTCATGTTTTAACAATCATAATATAAATTTTTAGATTTTAATTTGTATTAGTTAACCAGATTAGCCCAATTTAACTTGGAATTCACCTTAAGGTCTGGTCTACACCAGCATTGAAAACACTCTTACAGAACCGAGTAAAATCCCATATATTTCAATGGAAAGTGAAAGATGCAGTCTATACGAGCATTTTCAACTCTTGAATAGTT
Source organism: Thereuonema tuberculata (assembly GCA_023159025.1). Lineage (NCBI taxonomy): Eukaryota > Metazoa > Arthropoda > Chilopoda > Scutigeromorpha > Scutigeridae > Thereuonema > Thereuonema tuberculata. The sequence continues at coordinate 79,348,545 of JAFIDM010009631.1, read as the reverse complement.
CTGCATTGGCATTAGTGAGCATTAGCAGTTCTCAGTCCTCGAGAGTGCACTTTACTTTATTTTACCCATATAAGAATGTCTTGGGGCTAAACTAAAGCGGCGTTAGCAATGCTCATGTAGACCACATCTGACATTGCCAACGCTCTCATGTAGACCAAGATATTTTTGAGCTTTAGCAACGTGGCGTTTTCATCTCTTGTGTAGACCAAGCCTAACTCATGTTTATTTTGTTTTCATTTCAGTTGGTATTGGCTCCTTTTGACTTGATATTCATAATTAATTTTTGGTAATCTAACAGTTTTGATTAGTTGTTTTTGAATCTTATAGTGTGGATATTGGAAATTTGGCATGTTACCTTGTTTGTGCATAAATTAAATTTTTGGTTTTATTTTGATTTTTAATAGTGCTTTTCAGTATATTAATCTCCCTTTTTAAGGTCTAATGCTACTCCTAGCTCTACAGCTGTTGTTTTGCCAACCTGTGATGTTTGTTAAGCCTGGTTACAAGGAAAGTTTTAGCTATAAAATATTGTGGTGAGCATATGGTGGGAAAGGAGCTAGCACTGAAATTGGGAGTGTGACCTGTTTGTTAATGGTCTACAAGTGTGATGCTGTAGGGAAATCTTATCATCGAAACTTTCACAATCATTGCAGAGTGGATAAATCAGTCAGTTTGGTCTAGAACTGGAGGGGATTTGGGATTGATTGGTTGTAGTGAATGATATTATTTGGATCCTGATATTAATTCTATGTATGGTTATGATGTAGTAGTACTCCGAAATGGTGAAGCCTTATCCATTTATGATGATTCATTACCTTATAAATTCATTTTATTCTTATCTTTGATTCTTGCCGATACATGTCAAGCTATTTATTTGATTGATTAATTGATTCATTCATTCATTCATTTATTACACCTAGATTGGAAGTTATACTTTGGCAGTTTGTGCTAGCCAAATGAACAAACCCTTCTACGTTTTGGCGGAAAGCTTTAAATTTGTCAGATTATTTCCTTTAAACCAGCAAGATGTTCCCAATCAATTTAAGGTTAAGTATAATCTAATTAATAATATTTTTACTGATCTTAAACAATATTTTCTTCACATTTTTTTAAGTGAAATTTATTAAGCAGTGTAAAATTAGACAAATAACTATTATCAAATATACTTAAGAGGATCTGATAGTGAAATTTCTTAAAAAAAGTATTAGTAAAATGTAATGTTAAGTTTTGAGAGTAGTTGCATGAGAAGAATGAAGTATCAAAACGAAATGAAAGTTAAGAATATTGATAGTTGAAAATAAAGACCAATAAGTTTTAAAATGCTAGCTAACCCAATTTTTAATAAAAGTACAAAAAGAAATTACCTGATTATTACATGGAATGAAATCCTCTTCATAATAATCAATTCAAGTGATTTTATTCAAAGTTATAATGACATCTAAAGTTGCATGAACAAATTCTAGATTATCTGTAAAACTGGGGAATGCATTTTTAAACAGAAAAGTCCTTATCTCTTAACATTTTGACTATTTCTTAACTTTTAGTTTTGGTGACTTATCCCCTTTTGCCTGTCCATTGATAATTATGTTGGCGTTTTTTTTTTTTTTTTTTTTAAAAGAAACGTTTAATGTATGTGATGGCAATAATGCTTAATCGGATTGAGGTGAACATATATAAAATTAAAAATATCTATTGAAGTAGAACTTAAAGTATGCAATTCATAATGTGTCAGATACATTCTTTTCTTCTTGAGTAAATTGGATAACTGTAGGGCCTCTGTTTATTTTATACTAGATTATACAAGAAATGTTATCTAGTACTGTCGAAACAAAAAATTAAAATCATTAAAAAAATATTTCATAAGATCTTTCAGATCTGTCTGATGCCATCAAGAACACTATTCAGAATAACAATAATATAATCCTAAGTACTATGTACTCAGTCATCCTGTTTCATATTACACCCAAAACCATGGTGAAATTCTACTTGCACTTTGGAGCTCAGAAGAAAGCATGGAAATCTTATGCCATTACCCTACACTAGTGAATCATTTGTTTTTAAGAGAGCTCGAGCTATAGTTTGACAGATTTCCTGAACTGCACAAAAGAAATTTTGGCACTCCTTCATATATCTTCCTTACAGAAGTGAAATTTCATCAATAACACTTTAGGAAAAGATTTGCAAGTTGCACGGTCACTTTTCTTCACAACAGCTCACCATTATTAAAGAAAATGGCATTGAATTAGATATCATCAATGATCAAGTTGAGTCACTTCAGTTTTTTGCTTGCAACTCCAGTTCAACCATTTTATCAACTGATCAAGCTATGTGTTGAAGCTATTCCTTTACGGTTTAATTTCTCTAACAGTGAGGTATTTAAAATATTCCCTTTTCATGGATGAATTATTGTTTGTATTGAACAGCTATGACATTTATCCTTATTGTCCTTAACAGTAATTCTGTCAGTATTTAACAAGATTTAGTAGCATTCTTATTTCCAGAGAGCTTGCATAAAATAATTATTATATCCTTGTTAAACCTGGGAAAGACAGAAATTACTCGAACAATTACTCTAATTGCATTATGAGGTGTCTGTAAAACTTTGGAATTCATGATGAATTGCTGCCTGATCTGAGATCTGGAGCATAATGGCATTCTTGCATCTACATAATATGGCTTTCATCAACATAGACCCCCTGAATAATCAGAGCTACAGCACATTGGAACTGAGCATCATGATGGTGTATATAAAGAGCAGATTTCGCTTTCAGGAACAAAACTTCCATTGGAGTTTGATTGCATTATCCTACCTTGACTGCAACAATGCCTCACCTATTAATTTTTGGCCAGTATGACTATATGGAGTTTGAAAGAGGACGTGCCATCGGACTATATGAGGTTGGATGGACAAACTGATGAATCTCTCAGCATTTGGTTCAGAGCGATGTGGCAATTAGATGATGCTGGCAGGAATGGGTCTTGAATAGCAAATTTCAGCGACAAGAAGGCAATGGATGGCCTAGGGCGACGACAGAACAGGAAGATAGAGCATTTGTCAGTGCAGCTGTTACAGCACCACCGGATTCATTGCTATCAACCATCCAACGTGTGACCACCTGGACCATTAGTAGAAGATTACGGGGGCAGATCCATATGCTGCCTATCACTGATGCACCACCAAGAGCGATTGCAGTGCTGCCGGGCATGATCAACATGGAATTGTATTGATTGGGGACGATTTGTCTTCAGTGATTAGTTTCCTTTGAACTGAGCCCCAACGACCAGCACGGACATGTCTGGAGATTGTCTGGACATCATCAGGATCTCGTTCTTACTGTCACATGCGACATGACTTGACAACAGGGAGTTATGGTCTGGGATGCCATTTCGTTTGATAGCCAGACCCCCTTGGTAGTCCTCTGTGGCACCCTCACAGCAAAGTGGTACATTAACGAAATTCTATGACTGATTGCATTGACGTTCCTTTTGCGGCACCTTGGCTTACTTTTCAGCAAGATAATGTCTGGCCACACATGGCACGCCTTTCCATTGATTGTCTTTGTGGTTGTGACACACTTCCTTGGCCAGCCAGATTTTTCTCCTATTGAGCACATTTGGGATGTGATGGGGCATTGTCTGCAACCATCCCAGAATGTTGACGAATTAGCCCACCAATTGGAGGCCGTTAGCAAGAAATCCTGCAGAACACCATCCGCCAACTATATCAATCGATGCCACATCAGGTGACAGCTTGTATCCAGGCCAGAGGTGAACCATTGCCATACTGATCTATTCACTTTATGTAGCTCTTTCTGTTCAATAAATCATCCAATTGTTCTGAAATTTTAAACATTTCGTTTTCTGTACATTAAACAGACCAAATTTTGTCTCGGTTGGATAATTCCTTATTGGTGTGTCAATTTTTTTGTCAAGATAGATAGATAGATAGGCAATTTACAATTTCCTGCCACTGTATGAACTTACAACTTATTGAGACAACCACAGATAACCTTTAGTTGCCTGCATGAATTGTCTGCCTCAATCAGGTTTTCCTTTTCAGCATCAAAAACTATTTGTATCCATTTTACTCATCATGAAGGGATTTTTTCATAGCTCAATTTAACATTCTATAACCCCCAATCGCCTTGTGTATCAGAGCACAAATTTCTTGGACTCATTTTTAACAAAAACTGAATTTTCAGAGTCACCTGCTGAAACTTAAGAAGTGCATCTTAAACTGTCTGAAAATTCTTTAATATACCACTTGATTTAATGATCATCATGTTCTGCTTTGCATTTATAATGCACTGATTCATTTAGAATTAGATTTTGGTTGCATTATATATGGTTCTACTCTGCCAATAGCTTTGTAAAAACTTGATCCTATTCATTATCAGACCCTCTGTTATGTCTTGGTGATTTTTTTGCTTCGCGTGTTCAAAGCTTATATGCAGAAGTACTTGAACCATTAGGAAATCTTCATCATCAAATTTTATCTTGCAATGTTATGCACACATTTCATCTATCCCAAAGATGCTAACCAATGTGTGTGTTTTACTCATCAAGGACAGCTTTTTTATTTTTTATCTTCGGTTACACCATCATTTAGATGGAGTGGTATAACAGGTGAAGAACTTGATTTACTCTATCAAGAAGAACGGGTTTAAGTGATATGTTTAACAGCACAGACTTAAAATCACAGATCTACATATTGTAACATTACCTAATTCACCATCTGTTCACTGCAAATATAAGCTGTGATTTTTCACTTTGTAAATTCAACAAAGCAAATACTTCAACATTTCTTTTGATCTTTCCACATGAATATTTGACAGATTTTAGATATTATATCTTTTTATGTAGATGAATCGAAAGCAGAGTTTTACACTAAGAACTTCAGTAATGCTATTCATCTTTCTTGTGAAGTTTCATTCTTAATGCAGAAAGTGTATCTGTATAGATCTTTATGCAGAACTAAATGCCATTCTAATGACTTTAAAATATGCAGTCAAGAAAAGTTACTGAAAATTTCTGATCTACAGTGATCTAAGAGTGCTCTATAGTCACTGTGCAGTCACATCCTGAAGATTCACCTTATTCTTATCTATTCTTGATTTATTACATTGTTTTAAACATATCACTGTCATTTTCTGCTGGAGTTATGGTCACATTAGAATTGTTGAAATGAACTAGCTGATTCTCTTGCTAAGTCTGTTGCAGTGAATTTCTAGCTGTCATTCCAACATCCTTAATTGTTCTCTATTGAGAACAACCTGGCAGGAACAGTGGAACAGCTTCATTGTAAGAAATTTTGTAACCATTTTTCATCTTATTTTACTTGAATGTCATGCTTTTAATCACCATTGTCGTCAGTATTTTGATCCTTTTTTAAATTCAACCTTCCCTTGCTTTTAAATGATAAGGATCTTTTATCCGTCTTGAAGATTTGTCTTGAAGATTTGTCTTGAAGATTCATTCATCTGTGTAGCCTAGCCCCCATTTTATAATTTTCAGACATTTTACAGATGATTTTTCTGATAGTTTTTATATTTTTTTTACTTCTGTCTTGCTTAAGCTCTTAATATTCTTTATTTTCTTGTTTTAGTACTTCTTTATTTATATATATATATATATATATATATATATATATATATA
>JAFIDM010009631.1:79304638-79342790 GCA_023159025.1 Thereuonema tuberculata | reverse complement strand
GAGATATATATATATTTGTGTGTGTGTGTGTGTGTGTCTGCAATAGAAGAATGTTTTTGATTTGTATTTTTGTGTTTTTATCTGTATAAATTTAAATTTTATCTTGTACTTTTTAATACATCTTTTACTGTTTTTACCTTTCTTGGCACCAAAGATGCTTTTGCTCCATTAAAATCAAAATAACCAACCAACCAATTTACTTATTGCCATTGATTTAATATCTCTATTTACTATCCCAAGAAGTTTTCTATGAAGAAAAAAAAATTCAGCTAAAATCCGATCATTACTTGGTCCTTAAATAACAGATTGAGCTTAAGCATGAATTGTTATTAATGTGTTGACAACTCTTTACATTGTAAAAGTTTTATGGTTGTAGTTTTTATATTGTTGAAATTTATTACAGAACAATTTCTAGATAAGCTTTATAAAATAGCTATATAAATATATATATACACACGGTAAAGCAGTAATCACAACCAAAGAGGAAAAGGCCTTAAGGTTGTACATCTCCCAAAGTTTGTTCTGAATTAAACTTGAATAATAATAAAAAAAATAGGTTGTATTAACTGTTGTAAAGTAAATATTTATTTAAGTAGCAAAGGTTGAAATTTTATTGTGATTGCATTTCAAAAGTTTAATGGACGAATTAATTTGCTTTAAAATACTGTTTTTGTGTCGGCTTTGATGCAGTATTGATTTTCCATCCAAATAACTTTAATGTAAATTAAGGTGCTTGATAGAATAGGGAGAGTTTATGTTGCTTATAACTTTACTACAAGTGGAATTCAAATTTTCGGAAGAAAAAAAAAAAAAAAGCATTTTTAAAGATTCAGGAGCTTCCCAACACCTACCAAATTTCTAAGGATAGAAGATGAGAAATTGGAGACAGCAAAAAAGGGCATTAATTATTATATTATATAAAATGATGAGATGAATTTGTATAGTTTGGTAAGAAAGTTATAAAACAGGTTTTCTTATTTTGTTTTGTTTTTTATTTTTTTATCGGAATAATGATCACATACCTGGGATCATTCAAATTTGTGATAATTTGCAATTTGAAGTTACAAAGGTTACCTTGAAGCAGATTGTGGGCAAAGGTCATATGAAATACAATATTAATATTTTACTGATAGACAAAACAGTCCATTAAATAGTAACAATTTAACAAGTTAAAGAAGTTGAATTTGTCTTTTGAAAAATAACTACTGTTTTATTCAGATATTCCTTATCTGTCATTTTTCATAGAAGTAAATTTTGATCACTTTGTTGATAATTTTGAAATTTTATTTTTAGTATTTGGCATCAACTTTACATTCCAATGCAGACCTTGCTAAAGAGCATCCTTTAGTGGATTATACTCCGCCAACATACATAACTCTACTGTTTACAGATCTTGGCATACTGACTCCATCAGCTGTTAGTGATGTACTTATTAGTCTGTATTTGTAATAAGTAAGTGCTGATAAACAATAAACATTTTTTTTACTAGTTTTCTGTTTCCTCTTGATTGTTGATAACAGCTTCTTGTCGTGTTAATTTGACTCAATATTTTTTAGGAATAAAAAATTAAGAACTGGTTTTTATAATTTGAACTAACATTTAGAATTTTGTTCAGTGCTTTTAGTGTCATAAATGTTTGGGACTTTTGAAAATATAAATGTTAATGAAAGCATAACTAAATAAAACAAGAATTAATTAATAATTAGTCACAATTATAATTTTATTGAAAAAGAATCAAATAATGAAAAATTAAAAAACCCAATGATTTTCAAATCTCCATTGTTAATTGAAAAAAAAAATATACTTTCTATTTTACAATTGAAGCCTTGGCTAACTTATTGAAAGTAGCAGATAAGAATGTAATCAAAATTCCATTTAATTAGCATTTTTGTGAATGCACACATCTACTCAAAAAAAAAAAAAATCAAAATGGGGGAAATGTGGTGCAGAGAAGCTGTGAACTTAAATTTCATCATACTCTTTTATGTACTAGAATTAGAACTAGTCACAATTACATAAATTTTAACACACATGATCATCTAAGTAACTCTGCATATGCAAGCTTAGCTTTTTAGATTTATGAAATATAAATAAATATAAAATCTTAAAAAGGAAGTACCTTCCTTTATTTCTCTTAGTCACTTGGCAGTCCTTCAACTTGTCACTGATCCAGATTTTGGGGATCTGTAATCTCCATCAGTTTATCGTCTCGTGTGGAACCTTTCCACTTCCCATAATGAGTTCATCATTGTAATAAAGCTTTTCTAGGAAATAATATGGAAATAATATCCATAGCTTTCTTTTTCTCTTTAGAATTACCTAGTCACAATTTAAAGGAACAACAGGAAGAATCTTTCTTCTGTTTTCCCTTTTTTTTTTTTCAGTTGAGATAATTTTAATTTTACCCTTTAGCATGGTACCCTGCTTTTGAGCAGATCATAGACCAAACATCTATTATCTTTACTCATAAACTCTACATCAAGAAAAGGCCAGTTGTACTTTATAGTAGAGCTTCATCTACTTTCTAAAATGTTACATGTTGCTTACGGAAAGGATCAGCTATTTGCTGAACGACTCATTTAAAGTTTACTATTTTTTAAGAAAAGTGACGAGATCAAAGTACATATGACAAACAGATAGTTTAATCTAATAACTTTTGTTACCCCCCCCCCCATAAGAATTTGTATATTGCAGTAACCATAAAAAAAAGTAAATATTTGTTTTTATAATTCATTATTGAAACAAAATACAACTCGGTGGCATATATACGTTATTAGATAATATAGATTTTGCTTTTTGTTAATATGAAAAAATTGCCTATTCTATTTTGAAGAGGGACAGAAAGTCTCATTGAAATTTCCTTTTTTTTTTTTTTTAACTTTTTTTAAACAGTAATATTTTAATATCGATAATAACAAAAAAATGTAGTTTGATTCACATCTTTCATAAAGGTAATTAGTTGTTTATTAATGCAATTTAAAATTTTACTTGAAAATGTTCCAGAAACAAAAAATTGCCTTGTTGTAGAATATATTAAATGAAAACCAAAAGATATAATTGAATGCAGAATTTTTAATCAAGATTCTATACTCCTTCATTCTGCAGGATACTCATAACTAAGCATCTCATAATAAGTTGAGATGCTAATTGATGACGTAGACCAGTGGATCTCAACTGGGGTCCACATCGACCCTGGGGGTCCATGTTATATTCTTCGGGGCCCACAGGGATCTCATTGAATCACACTTATTTTAAAATGGTTTATTATGAATTATTTACCAGTGTGCATAAATGCTCCATAGAATTTTATTAAATTAGTTTTCATTCAAAATAAAGCATAATCATTTACTATTTCGTTGATTATTAATCTAATCCCTTTACTTTTTCTTTTATCGAATAGCTATGAGGGGGTCCACCCAAAAAAAAAAAAAAAGAAGGGAAAAGGGGTCCATGGGTAAAAAAAGGTTGAGAAACCCTGACGTAGACAATACTATTTAAAGTGAAATTGTATAACTTTACGTTATCTACAGGCTGCACATAACCCTTGATTTGAAGTTGTCACCCTTGCATACATGAGAAATGTGAAAATTAATTTTCGTTAGGATGTTTAAGTAAAAAAAAAAAATTCATGATTCTTGAAATCAATCGTGTACATTTTTGCTAGCTCACATCTTTACATATTATAGGTGGATGCTTTGAAAATTACTAATTATATAGGTAATTCATGGATGGGAAAATTTTGCCCTAGTAAACTCTTCAGAATATCAAATTTCGCAAGCAAATTTAGTTTGCTAAATTTGAAGTTAACTTGGCAAAGTAAGTATGCTGGCAAAATGCAACTAGTTTTTCACACATTCACATAAAGCCATATTAATATAGTACATATTTATATAATTGTTTGTATAATTTTTATTGATCATAAAGTATTTGATGTTATCAAGGTAACTCATGAAGTCTATGAAAATGAGCACTATGAAATAATATTTAAGCTATTTTTATTTTACTCAATTGGAGTTCATTATTGTTCGTATGCTTAAATCATTTTATCAGTTTATTAACTAGTGGACACATGTCTATTTCTCTGAGGAATAATGCATCAATAAATGGTTGAATCTACTTATTCTTCCTATTAACTTTGTTTTAAGAATTTTAAGTCAATTTAACAGTTCAAAATTATGGTGAGTTTCAAAAGCTTCATTCTTTTATAATTTTGATATATAGAACACTATTTTCAGCCCAACTAATTAATGTTTTTAAATCTTAGTTGATAGTAATTGTAAAATTAATCTTCTGATTTAGCAATATAAACAAATTTCAGTGATTTAATTATAATCTTACATTTTTTATTATACAAACAAAGTTTAATCTAACCTAAATTTAACCTATAACATAATTTACTATGTACTCTGTGCTTCAAAATTTTTGTAAAGCTAGTCCATAAATTATTAAATTACAAAGTATTTTTGTAATTTATTTTACTTTGTGTAGTTTCACTTGATAATTACTAGTGATGCAGCCACTAAAAATAGTCTCTGATAGTTAACTTTACTTGCCTCACATTATAAAAGAGGAAAAAGGCCTTATCCAAATCCCAAAGCAGAATTTCTCATCAGATCATGGTATCAAGACATGATGATCTTTCTCCACATAGGATGCAAAAAGCCTTGTTCTCTTACTGCTGTGACGTGCATTACTTACTTGAGGTTATTAGTGATTTTATTTATTTGAATTAAGTTTGTAATGACTTATTTCTATTTCATTTCTAGTTCTTATATGATTTCATTTAAAGTAAGGGGTGTTAGAACTATTACAGATAATTACAGTGGCAAGCATATGGCTGTCTTAAAGTATAAAAGCACGATTTACAATTGTGCAGTTTTAAGTAGTGATTTCTTTCTGCCCTTTTTCAAAACTATATTACGAGGCTGGTTAAATTTATATAAATAAAATAGTCCTCAATTTCATTCTACTAATTAAATAGGTCTTTTATTAAAAAAACTGACAGTGAGGCCAGATAAACTTTGGTGGCATTTTATTAAATTTAAAAATTGTACAATTTTATGAATATAATTTAATGTAAATTTTCAACATTAAATAGACATTGGAAAGTTTTTGAAGTTGCAATTATTCTTCCTTCTTATAAATCCTGACACATTCAACCTTGCCAGCTGTACTGACCTGCAAAAATAAATAAAAATAATAATAATTAGTGAATCATAATTAAAGATTGGAATAATTTTAGTAATTGTGAATGAGTATTTTAAAAAGAAAGTTGATTGCACACAGTAAGTAAAATGCCGTGTTATTTATTGTTGAGTTAAAACCAGAGGGATGAATCTGCATTAATCGTGAATTTTATATTCTAATCTTTTACTCCAACAAAGGTAGTATTAAATTGGCAATGTTTAATACTCACTACAAAATTGACTAAATCTGTAAAAATGGTTTTTATTGAAATAGACCAAACAGCTTTAGTCTTGATTTCCAGAAGGTGAAGAAATGCAAATTCACTCCTCTGGCTCTAATCTGATGATACTGAAAGTGTTAAATTAATTGGTATATTAGTCCAATTGTCTTAAGAATTTAATGTAGAAGTAGTCATTGCTATTTTCATACCCAAATTAAGAAGTTGATTAGATTAAATCAACTAATGGGAAATAAACTAATATATGTTAATACAATTAGAAACAAAACACTAAGGCATGCAATACTTCAAATGTTTATCTGAATACTCACATAAGATACTGCTGTATGAAGGCATTCTTTATCACCAACTCTGTAAATTTCTTTTTGTAAAAAGGAGGGGATTTGAAGACTTTTGTCTTCAGGTATTTAAATTTGTTAACATGGTTCATTTTGTATATATTATTAAATATACTCTTGAAACTTAATAAGTAAGAACCCTCTAACAATTCAACTTATGATTGATTCTAAAAGTAGCATTAAAAAAAAAAAAGTTTTAAGAGCATTATTGTGCTAAATAAAATTTTATCATTAAAAATGATTGGTGTATTAGGAAGCAGTTTAGAACTGACACTTAAACTCAAAACGATTAAACAGTTTCAAACATATTCAGCTTCAAAATATTTAGTTCACTATCTATACTTATCACAAATAATAAACTACACAATCTAATACAAAGTAAAGCATGCAGACAAGCTATTGGACTAAAACTTAAAACAGGACAAACTCATTTCATCCAAACATTTTATTCACTGTATTCTTAGGTTTTACACTGTCTGGATTACTGCACAAACTAAATTACTACATACAGCAAAAATTGAGCAATACAAAAATAATTTTGTATGGTTTGAGATTATAAAATTTTGTAAAAATGGATAAACATTTAACAATGCCTACAAAGCCAACATTCATTTTGAGAGCCAGTGTAAAAGTATATTACTTAAATCTCAAACCATTATACAAAAATTTGTAGTTATATGAAAGTTAGATGTTAAGATCTAATTTATCCTTCCATTTATTCTTCTTTCTTGTATACTCTGACAGAAGTAATATCTCCCACTGTCAAAGTCTGCAAAAAATTTGTTGAGTAATCAAAATTATGAATTAGTATCTGGTAATTATCTTGTGATCAAGTAGAACCGACTTTGTAAGAAGTGACACTAATATTTTTTTTTATTAAGGAAAAATAGTTTGAAAAATGATCTATATAATGATGCTTATATGCTTATTGATGAAGAAGCTCAATATATATCCCAGATCACAATGTAGAACATTTACATTGACAAATTATGTAGGTGGTTTTTCAAGCCTCTGTTTAATTTATTAATTAGTATGGAAATCATTATTGTACAGGTCAAAGCTGCATAGGAAATTTTAAGTAGAATTTAAAAAAAAAAAATGTTTTCAACATGGTAAGTTTTTTAGTGATGTATATAATGGAAATTTAACTATCTTGGCATTTTATAAGTCATAATAACTTATTGTAAAAACAATTCAGAAGTTTAAAAGTGATTTAAAATTGTCCTCTTAACTAATGTTTCATTTAAGTCATTAGAAAGATATTATAAAAATAGCTAATCTAATAGCATTTTTTAAATTTGGAAATTGGAATAGCCTCTGAAGATTTATTGATAGAATTTACAATTAATTTAGTCTTTTAATTTATGTTTAATTTACTTTTAGTCTTCAATGAAGTTTTTATCATTATTTTAAATTGGTAGCAGAACACTGGTAAAACAAATTTCAGTAGCAGAATAGCCTGACGCATCACATTTTTTTTTTCAACAGCTGATTGCAACATAGCCACAAATTTAACATAAATTTAAGCCAATTATGTGTCATTTGCTTATAAGAAAAGTTGTCGGTTTTACTTCAAATGATAACATAAAAATCTTTTATTTATTATTACTATTAAAGTTAAATATTGAATTTAAATTTAAAGCATGAAATATAATTCCTATAAAAGTTTAACAATTAAAAAAAAAAATTACTATTAATTTTTGAACAATTAGTATTCAAATGGTAGTGAACAGCAGCAAAAGCAAAGCAAAAAGCATTCAGTCTATGCGGTGATAAGTTCTCTTGCATTGAACATTTTCAAAGGTAAGATGCTGCAAGAAAGAAACTACAGTGAATGAAATCTAAAAACAGAGTAAGGCAAAGCAGAAAGCATTAATCTGAAGCTTAAGAATTTTACAAAACTTGGAGACTAGAGTATAGTTTGACAAGGCAAAAAGCAGTTCAACTTAGCTGAATTTACTTATTGCTGGTAGCAGAATTAGAATAAATTATTTAAGACCTAATGAAATGATGGAAACTAAAAAGGACATTTAAATTAATGTGATACATTCCTTTAACCTCAATCCAAGATTAAAATTATTTTGAAATTTTTCTAAGTATTTGCTACCTTGAGAGCTAAAATTTTAGTCATATTACTAAGCAAATTTATTTTTGTTTTTACACATGCAATTTACAATTGAGTCACTTCTGCAAATTACCAGCCATTAAAAATTGTGCAAGTTTATTATTAAAACTACAAATCAGAGAGAAGACCCACTCAACATAAGCAACATGCATTAAATGAATAGTCTATTATTAAAGATTGGTACTAAAGAGGATAATAAGTTGTCAGAAAACTTACCATTTTCATTGTATCACCATCGAATTCTCTAACAATGGTTGAGGGCTTGTCCCCTTTTTGTTCCTGAATCAATTTGTTACCATTTTTTGTTATGACCGTCTAAAAGGAGAGAGAAAAAAATCAATATACAAAAGTTTGTTCCTTTAGGAATAAGTACTATGAAGTTAATGAAGAAATTTTATTTTGCCAATTTTTAAGGAAAAATAAAAGACATTCTACTGAGCAAAATTTGCATTAAAACAAAAATGTTTAATGTACTCTTCCATGTGTAATTATATTAGATTGCAGAATGCTTTGCGTAACAATTCATTTTTTCATGATTTAATCATGTTCAAAATGTCGTCTGATACATTGATCTACTTACTTTGACTTGCCTGCCATCTGCAGTTGTCTCATCAAATTCCTCTCCAAGTTTGAATTTGATCTCTGTTGTCTTGAAAGTGGTTGATGTCTTGATGTAAAATTCGTCCCCATTCACCTGAATTTCTTGTACAGGAGTGGCTGCGTTGGCAAGTTTCCTAGTGGCAAAGCCAACACCTAAAAAAGAAATTGGGTGGGTTAGTTTTTTTTTTTTAAGAAAATTAAATCATAAATTAATCTCCAGTTTCACCTAAATTAATATATACAAAATTGGATAAATTGAGAATCCGGCACAGGTTGTGATTGGGTGCGGAACAACACACCACGTGCTTTTTTTAATATATCTTATTTGTTTATTGGTAAATAACCCCTCAATTTTCATCCAGTACATTATGGAACAAAAACAATTAGGGTTAGGTTAAGTTAGGTTGGCTCAGCTGCAGGATGTACGTTTTGGTAAATAACCCCAACACTAAATCATGTCCGCCATCTTGGATATAGTGCGAAAACAACGATGTGTGCCAGATTCTCAATTCTAACCCAAAATTATATTTTATACCATGAAAGATTAAATCAAATTAAATGAAACTGCAGAACTTTCGGAGATTAATCTGATGTTAAATTTCTGATTCACTTTGAACATTATAAAGTGTAATTTCAAATTGATGCAGAAAATGATTTAATAAAGTTTTTAATAATATTTATTAAAATAGGTTAACTGTAAATTTTAATATCAACTTGGTGTATTTGCATATGTAAAATAATTACAGTAGCTTTGATGGAGGTTTATCTGTAAAAGACATTTCGAAGCTCCAGGAATGGCCTATGGATGCTTTGCACTATATTGGGTAACAGGATGAGACGATAAGCCCGATTCCGATTCTTGAGCAACAGTTGCTCCTTTCATTGAGGAAAGCTGACAGGGACATGTGCGATGTAGTACTCCAGAGCACCAACGTTTATTTATCTAAAATTCCTGTTAAGGCAGGCGCGTAGCATTTTCTTTTTCCAACAAAAACAAATTGGAGAAACACTACAGTTGCGTCTACTTTTCAAATCACCTAATTATATCCAGTGCCGTTAAACAAATTCCAATGGATATTTCAAAGTACGACGCGAGTATTAAATATCGCCTTTCAGTAAGTTCCTTTTTAAAATTTTTTAATATATATATTGCTGCTGATTTACATTTAAAGACTGACTTTCGCTTCTTTTTTTCCCCCCCAAATAAATAATATTGCAAATAATCAAATTTAATTTGAGTATAGCATTCTTTTAACCACTTCTGGAAAATGGGGACGTTGTTGACTGACTAAAACAAAATTGATTAACCTTTAATCGGCAAACTGAAGCCAAATTTTCACATGCACTTTGTTTACAATAAAAAATAGCCGATTATACGGTATCAAAAAGGTTAACTAAGATTATTTATATATTCATGTATTCTCTCTTTCATTCTTCCCAGAAATTATTATTTAAATCATTATTTTTAATTTTATTGTTTTTTATTTAAGCAGTTAAAATGTGTGTCAGATACGGAGAATTTTTAAAACAATGTGTTTTTTTTTTCTCTTATTATACGAAAATGCCAATTGTACAGTGACAGCAAATTAGTCCATTTCAATTAACTAAGTTTTTTGTTCTGCAACATTTGTATGCTGTTTGAGCATATATCATAAATAATGATCCATTATAAATTCATTACTGTAGTGATGTAATAGAAACAATGACTACAGAGGGGGGGGGGGCAAAAGGGGCAGATTGCCCTGGCGTCCCACAAAAACAGGGGCCACATCAGGCCCGGGCTTAGGGGCTCAGCCGTATTGGATTGTTGTTTGGTTTTTTTTTGGGTTGTTAAAATAGATTTAATAGGGGGGGGGGGGGGGAGACACAAATCGAAACGTTGCCCCGGGACCACCAAAAGTCTCTGAGCGGCTCTGACTACAGTTATGGTATTATATACTTATATATGGGTAAAAATTAGATACGTGGCTAAAATGAAATACAGAAAAATATTGAAAAAAATTTAAGAAATATGCATTTATTAATTTTTAATTCACTAACTGTTAACTTATTATTGATAACAAAATCACTTTTCATACACTTAAGTAGATATTATAGCTTTAATATAGAATTTTTATAAGTAGTATGCCAAGAAAATGAAGAGTCTGACAGGAAAATGACGTCCCCTGACAACCGAATGAAAAGATACAGGATAATAATCACTCCCATTCTTATTAATTGGAAAATGAAGTTCAATCAACTACTAACATAATTAAACTGTAATGTCTTACTATAAAAGAACAATATGAAGGAAAATCAACATAACAAAGCCTCTGATAATCATAATCCTTAAAGAAATGGAACAATGAATGTGATTTTAATTTGGAGCAGAAAAATGACGAGTAGTTAAGTCCCCGCTACAAAACCTCTGAAATATTATCAAATTACATATTAGCTTACATTTTAGTCTTCATATTATGTTCTATAACATATAATAATTATTTTAAACCCAGATTTCATGTTTGGAAATAACAATATTTTAAATTACAGTGAACTGAAGGTGTGAACATGGAATTGTCACCCGGCAGGAAAATGACTTTTCATATACTGTCTTGAAATTTTAATGCCTAATTTTTTTTTTTTTTTTATCTTAAACATATTTGATATGATTAATAAGGAGGTATTATAAATGTTTTAAACATTTAATTTCAAAAATAAACAATTTTTCCGGGTTATAAATGTCGGGAATTAGATTTAGCCACTTATCTAATTTTTACCCATATATATATTTAAAAAAAAATCCATCAACAGATACTTGGTACAATCCAATTCAATAACTATTTCTCAAACGACTTTATATAAACTACAGTAATTACGATAAATATTTGAAACAGGCAGCTCCCGATTTCAATTTTTCTGGTCAGATAAAAGGAGGAAAATTTATAAGTGGGGGGTGGGGGAGGCAGAGAAAATAAGACTAATTTTGGGACTCGGATGCCTGACCAGTTCTATTAGGGCATTAAACTCAATGAATACTCGAATCAGCAGTTGAAGATTAGCCTACAAATAACAGAATAACACCATTATATGTTTGGTTATTTTCGAAATATATCGATTGTCTAAGACTGGGCGTTCACATAATTCTGCGAAATACTAACATTAAAGAATCACGAGTTTCAGTGAAGTAAGTTCAACAACTGCAGTCTTTCTCAGACTGTTATGGTTAGCTTTGCTGTTGACTCTCTCTCTCTCTGCTATCAGCTTAAGATTCCCCAGGACCCACAAGGAAGAGGATGGATGACCTCAAGATATCAGGAGATGGCTTGTTTATTTCTTTTAGAAGCCCCTGTCCCATGTTCATCATGAACTTTGTTGTTTGCTCATGGAACGTATCTACACGAACATTTTTCGCATATCTTCTTTTAGGTGGTTTATTTTCTACCGCTTTTCCCAGACGCCAAGTCTGGTTTCAATAACAAAGTAAACAATAAGAAGAATTCATTTAATGAAACGAAATATCAGAAAAAAATTGCTAAAAAAAAGTTTGTTGAATTCTGTCGATTTACGCAGCATAAGTAGAAAACAAATAATAATAATAAAATGTGCAACTCAAGTTTTTTTTCTTACAAAAGTATATTCGACGTCTGTAAAAAAAAAATTCTTTTAAAACCTTCCGTATTTACTCTTCATTTTCCATTTAGTTTTTATTATTACATCTTTATTATTTTTAAATTTGTACTCTAATCTGATAATCTAGATTTCTAAGAATTTCCTTCCTGTTTATTTATTACTCTTTTCTCAATATTCAGGAAAGTGAATTTGTCTGAAACTGGAAGTGAAGGTAATAATTTGCCGAAATTCGGTGTCAATCAAATAGTCTACTAAGAACACCGGGAAATGGAATTATTTTAAAAACAAGACCACATCGTCCGGAAATGAAAAGGTGGTTTTACTAAGGAAATCAACTTTTATGTAACACCTTCACTTTTTACAACTCTTGACCTACAAAACTAAAGGAAAGAAGAGAAAAAATTTCCTGTCTTGGCTGTGGGCAAATCTAGGCTTTGACCAAGGTTAATTTACTTTCAGAAATACCACCTTTTTCAAAACAAATTTCACTTAACACTAAATTTAGGCTTCAAATTTACAACAGATATTATGACTTCGTTTATTATTAGTTAGTTTATTATTACTAATTGCACTGAGGTATCTTTCGTTTGCTACAATTTATCTACAGTTTTTTAATTTTATCTTAATTTCTAAGTTTCTGCTAAACTAGGGTTTTTTATTTTTTTTTAATCTTAATTTCAAAGTATCTGCTGAACTAAGTAATTAGATAAAAAAATAATAAAATATTATCAAGTATTTAAACTCTGAAGATTTAAAACTGTATTTTTTTTAATTATCCAAAATGAATTTCTAGTGTGTTTCAAAACGAATTGCTTTGATAGATTATTTGTTCGATTTTATTAACATAATTAGAACGTGAAATGCAATACACGAACTTCACTTTAATAATTTCTGAGTTTATCTAGCCCCTTTAACTTTAATCTACTGCCTCATTTAATTAAACACACCACACTGAAACTGTAGACGGTTTGCCGAGCAAACAGCCTAACTTAAAAAACATGTTCGAAACAGGATAAAGTTATAAATATCTGAAACAGAATACAAATGCTTGATCAAATGATCTCATAATTTCATCTACATGATGCAACTTACTGAAGCGATTAGAGCTGGATGAAAGAATACTATGTATATTCTTAAAAACAGGTTTAGAATTAACTATTTAAATAAATGCCTTCAAATATTCAATAATTTGAAATCAACGGTTGTATGAAATTTGTATGCTGTGAAACTGTTTTAATTTTGTTAAAATTAATTCATTTATTAATTTTTAAACTAGGAAAATATTGAAAGTCATCTTTGGGGACACAAATTTCAGGAATTCCATTAAATGATATTGTAGCTAACAAAAAAAGAAAGAAATCCGAATAATTTCAAATATTTTTAAAATATCTAAATGTGAACAAGATCTTAAATTGATTATGCCTCGATTTTAAGCAGCAATATTACTAAACATCTTTCTTATGAAAATGCACCAGATTCTGTTCCATGAATGGCAGGGGAGAGTTGTGAAACATCTGCTTTTACGAAGAATAGTGCAGCTGTTGCAGTTTGCACCTGAGCAAAATTCAATGAAAATTTGTTGAAATTGATTTCAAGCTAAGACCAGCCCTTTCCGTTATCCTGCGATTAAGGAAATGGATATAGCTGCTTATATTCTATGGAAAGAATATAAAATACTTTAAATTAAAAAAGAAACTGACGTAGTTAATATATATATATATAACTGAAATGTGTTATTCTAAAATGAAGCTTCATTTTACCACTTATGAAGTGGAAAATGTCTTCATACCTAGCATTAGTAAAAAGATTTACCCATTAACAGTAAAAGCTTCCCGCGCTCTCTGTTCTTAAAGGTAAACTAAACGTGGTTTGAGTTTTAGTGCTCATTACTCATCGTCCTTCCCAATCGTAAAAGTTATTCAATAGCAACATCTGTCAATGTCAAACAAAATGGTAAAATTTATTGCTGTTCACAGAAGATTTCACACCATTTACTTTGGAGGCCCGATAAAAGGTGAAGGCTCGTAACCTCAACAATACAAATTTCACAACAAATCTGAAATGCAAAAGATGTCTTATGTAAGAAAAAAAAAAATTCTGCACAGCAATCAGTTTACCATAATCGTTTCCTGAATTCTTAACTTTATGTCCACCTTAAATTTTGTTGTTGAAAATAGTATTGCATTTATTAATTAACAGGAAATTTAAATTAAACCAAGAATATAGAGATTAACGTATTTTTTTAAGCGATTTTTTTTCTTTGTATCGACCAGATAAAAGTAACAAAAAAGCAGGTTTCAAAAACAAATTCGATTTTATGATGTAACTGATTGAGAAATCAATTGGCTAGTAAGAAATTCAATAACGCTTACTCATGTTTGACTAATGAAAACAATATGAGGAAAAACACTAATAAAGTCAAATATGAGAAATCAAATGCAGGATTTACGAAAGTAGGAGGACAAATTCCAACTCTACAAATCAGGTTAATAGCATTTCCATATTTAAATGAAATATAAATTAAAAATTAAATACTTAAAAATTCAAAATGTTGGCTTATATTAAATAACAGTTTAGTAAAATTATAAAGCTATGATATTTGTTATTATTGATATATTTAACTAATTCTCTATCTCAGTGATTCCGTTTACTCCACGATGAAATTTTAAAATCAAGTTGATTTCCTTTGAAAACAGCTTGAGTTAATTTTGTTTTAAACATTAGTTAGTGATTTTGTAATATATAAATAAGTAATTTTAGAGATCAACGTGATCAAATACAAGGAAGAAATTTATTTAGTTTCTATTTACGGACGATCAGGTTCGTCCGATGAGGGACCGTATAGGGAAAAGATAATTTATAGGATAGGCCTTGCTTCCTGCTTGGCTCTAGAGAGTAGTATACTTGCCAGCCTCAAATTAGATCAACAATCACATCATCAAATGTCACATTCATTGAATAGTTATTTGAATTCAGTAGGATGGAAAGGAACAAAAATGACACAAGTCTTATTTGTATTAATATACTGTCCATAATGATGACGGATGATAAATTATTTCCCAACAGAAAACACAATGAAAACTACTCTGATATTTATCAACACTAATATGGATTAATTTAACGTTTCTTATTACCTTTACTATGTAGCTTTCATTCCCTGTAGTCTGAAAGGGATATCTAAAACTACTCAAATATTAAAGGAATTGACTGAAAAATAATTCAAGTATTTTGGACTCATACGGCTAGAACTGCCCGCAGTGGTTGGAGCCTTATGAAAGTAACCCATTAAAAAAAAGCTTGATATAACCAAAACCTGATATATTGATTTAACATGTCCCC
Organism: Thereuonema tuberculata; assembly: GCA_023159025.1. NCBI lineage: Eukaryota > Metazoa > Arthropoda > Chilopoda > Scutigeromorpha > Scutigeridae > Thereuonema > Thereuonema tuberculata. The sequence goes on along the minus strand of JAFIDM010009631.1, from coordinate 79,327,354 downwards.
GCAAGATTCTACGTGAATGATTACAGACTGACAGACAAGAATATTATCAAGACAATATTCATTTTTTTTAAATAGATATTTCATTAAAATCTGAAACTCGATTTTTCTGTGAAACTTTGGGGAAAGTAAAAACCTAGTTTCAGATAGGAACAGGATATTAATGAAATGTAGTCGACCTGGAGCATTTGAATCAGTTGGGGATTTTAATATATGGCTATACCCAAACAACTTTCATGAAATATTAAAATATTTACATTAAGGTTTAAAATGAAGATTCTAAAATTGCATTTTTATAATTAATCAACTTTCACGGCAAAGTGGAATGCACTCTAAAGGGGCTTAAGTTGTAATAATCTAAATAAAATTAGAGCAAAGTCTTACTATAACTTCAGTGTTTTTTTTATTAATTAAGAGCCATTGCTTTAGTTATATCTATTTCAAAAGTAATTTGACCGTAGGAAATTGATATCATGAGTAATTCTCGTTGTCCCGTTTCTTCTTTAACCATTTTATTCTGTTCTGTAGTGAATTTTGGAATGTGATCGACATTCATTTATTATTTTTTTTCAAAGATCATGTTTATTTACTGAATTGCCAACGATAACAACCAATGACGACAACTTTAAATAATGTCAAATACTTAAATCAATAGTGTGGCATTTAAATTTATTTTAATTTATCGGTAATAACTACTAAAAGTAGAAAATTAATAATAATCTATTATAATAAGGGATTTCTAAAGCCAAATAGATTTTTAAGCAATTAATTTAATATATATTTCATCGCTTTGATAAGAGATGAATTGGACAAAGATTGATAACAGCCTCATTAAGGAGTTTAAAAAAAAATTGCTTAAATCGGTGATTTATCTAAACTAAACGCTAAATTACCTCAATTCGAATTTATGCTGAGTAAATCATGTTCTTAAACTATGAAACTAAAGTTAGCATTAAATAATCCCTTAACAAGACAACTTCGTTTGTTTAAATTATACAGATTTCACTCGAAAATGTTTTAATATAATTAAATACATTGAGGAAAAAAGTAAGTTAATGTACTGTAAGTTGAAATTGAAAATCGTGAAATGAGATTGTCGAGGTTTAATTTTTCACTGATAGTTAAAATGATAAATGGGAGAACCTTTTAAAAGAAATTAATAAGATAATTTTATTCGATGGTTCTAAAAATTAGCTGCAGACTACTAGTGCATTACTTGGGAAAAAAAAAAAAAAAAAGAGGGGATACTAATAATTCATCGCACTAATCTCACACTTACGAAGACCCAAAAAAATAAATATAATAAAAGGAATGATTGTAATTTATCCAGAGATCTTAAAAGCTTATTGAAATAGATGTCTCAGTGAATCGCTGTCTTCGACTCACAAAAGCAACACTGTCTTACTAAGACCTCTGTGTAGGGTCAATAGATAAATATGAGGGTGGGAGAGTTCACGATTTGAAGAGAAATTAGAAACTAAATCCTCCCACAATAACTATCGCCTCGATTTCTCCATCTCAAGGGCCCCGTGTCAAGATCATCAATTATCTCGAGTCAAGTTCGTTCATTGCCAATCTTATGGTACCACTCCCCTTCCTGGGTTGCATCCAATTTTTTTTTTTTCTTTTGACCCTTGTGAGGGGATAGAACACGGAGGAGAAACAGCAGTTATTCAGGAATGTCATTGAAAGCTTGTAGATGAGCAATTATGTAGCGTACAATTGAGATGGGTGATAATCAGGAAGAAGGTTTATTAAAATGTCATTGCTTGTCCATTCAATACAGAATTTCGCAATAACAAATTATAATAATTTTTCCAGTTATCATTAATTTCTTTATTACTTAAACTAGCACCTTACACAATCTCAGACTTTAATATCAGTATCGTACACTTACAGTTGGGGAAAATAAAATATACGATTTTAAAATTGAGTCATAAGAAGTACATTTGATTTAAGCTTTAACAATGAGAAAATTTTCAATCACTCAAATCACATTCTCATTTTGTAATATTACCGGAACATACAAAATAATTTTATGTTGCAACATTTCAAAATATTACCCCCTCCCAAAAAAAAGGGGGGGGGGCATTGAATTTGTAAAGTGCTCTTCAATGGTTAATGATGTAAGCGAAGTGATATGATCCAGTTCGATCATATAAATATTTTTACAAGATGATCAATTATTTTTATCAATTTTGCATTCAAATTTTTAAAATTAATCTGGAAATAAGAATTACAATTTTAATTATAAAAGAGTGGATTGAGGCCCTGGCCTTCCTTTGCTCAATATTAACTGTCGTGTATCTTAATTCTACTGAATAAACGAGATCACATTTACATATGGGCATCCTGTCTTCAACAGGATGTACTAGCCAAGACTAGTTAGACTCTCGACGCATTTAATACCTATTTTTGTCACCTTCTCAGGAGACTAACCTGGTCGAGCCAAGAAAAACACAACTGCAGTCATGATTTATTTATATATTTCAAATGAACCACCCCCATTAAGAACAAAAAAAAAAAATCAAATTATACAGAAACACAATTCATTATTCTTCCTCATTTTGTAATTCAATATTATTCACTTTTGAATTTCTCTAATAAGAATACAACGGGGAACTTGAATGGAGATAATCAATTGCAATACGAAATCAATCATGATAATAAAAATTATAAATAATATAAATTCTTTCTGAATTAAGACAGCATTAAGGACTTTCTCAAATTACGAATAATATACCATACTTTTCGTATTATTTATAAATGAAAATAAATAAATAAGCTGTTACAGATTCTTAAAAAGTATAACAAAAAAAAAAAATCCTAAATACAAAATTTAACCATCTTACTATTTTTTTTTTTTTTCAGTAATAAATATAAAAACAGCATTGCAATTTTTCATCAATTTAGAAAGCCATTACAGTGAAACTAAGTTACACAGAGTGATAAGTGTCCACGTCAGTTCTGGAGAGGGGGTGTTCGGAATTTTTAACGGGCATTTTTTTTTTCTCCTCTCTTCGCTTGTTCGCTTCGTAAGAGGGCGTTCAACTTGCAGATGCGTCGAAGAGTAGAGGACACACCCCCCAAGCTCAGCTCATGCCTCCACGAGGGCCTCCTGAAAAGAATTCTGGTCTTCAATTGAACCACATTCATTACATAATATTTCTTTGGCAAGTGATCTTCTTTTCATTACGTAAAACAAATAAACTTGCAACTAAAGCAAAAATGTTAAATTAAGTCATTTATAAAAAAATAAAAATAACCAAAGTTTAATATTATTTTAAGAAATTGTGAGAACAAACAGCTTGAAAGGAAAAAAAAAAAAAAATCTGCAGTTCTTATTGATAGATATTCAGTAATTTAAAAACAAAACATTTGATCCTTAATATTATTTAAATTAAAAAAAAAAATAGATTTCAACAATGAACACTTTCATAATAATATTTTTTTAAATACTTATTATGCTTAAACATTATAATAATAATAATAATAATAATAAAGATTTTCTTTGGTTAATCTAGTAATAATTTTTAAATTGAAAATACTAATAAAATAAAATAAAGCAATGGGAACTTCTTTAGCAATATTTACGGTAGAATTGAATTACATATTAAACCACTGACAATATATATATATCTTCTAGGAAAGTATGAATTATGGTAGCTTTTTGAGTGATCAAACAACAGTTCGATCACTTTGAACAGCTTTTTGTTTTTTATTCATTTTTTCAATGTAGTAACAAATTGCAACTTCAAAATCATTCTAAAAAAATATTTCTTTACAAACTGAAAAGTTGAATTAGTAATTTTACAATGACTTGAAAATTATAGTAAAAATAATAATTATTATAATTGAAAATAATAATAATAATAATAACAACAATGAAATAAAAATTTATTCTTATAAATTTAAAGCAATTAAAAATAAATAGCCATAGATGCAGTGGACATTTTTTTTTATTGCTTCTTTTATGCAGTTTTACAGTTGCAATAATATTTGAGCCATTTTATTGCAAAAGCATCTGTTTGTGTATAGATAACTATTTAAGCATTAAAGTTTTACATTATTCATATAACTATTTAATATATCTATTTTATTTATTTTTTGAATTTTTAAAAAAAATTGGCTTATTTTAAAATTTAAAACACTATTTTATTTTTTAAATGATAATTGCAAATGAACCTAATCTTATTATGTTCATATTTCATTTGAAGTTTCAAATTGACGATATTCTTTTCAAAAAGGCAGTGGCTTTTATTCAGTGAACCCGGTCACGGCAGATTTCCACGTCTTAAGCCCCAAAGCGAAGAATGTTGCATTTGGCCATTTAGACAAGGCAGGCGCCTTCGCCATTCCCATCGTACGATTCTTCTTTTTTTTTTATCTCTTCCCCTTGGAGGTGCAACCCCCGCCCATTAGCAATTCTCTTTCCCCTAGGAAGTAGCAATGTAAGAGAGCCACCCATCTGAAAGGGCAGCAACTCCGGTTTGGCGTTCACATGAGTGAACGTCACAAGCTATTGATTATTCTATGAAATCCATACCACGTTGCAGGCAAGGCAAACTAAAACGAAATTTATCTTTAATAAAATTTAAGAGGATTTTTCTTTGCAATCTTTCTAATAACTCGTTAGCTTTTAATACAGCATTGTTACTTTTTTTTGTCATAATATCTAAAACTGATTAAATTTGAAATTTCATTCAAATACCAAAATAAAAAAAAATTCCCTATACATATATATTTTAATATTCTATTCACTTTAAGAATTATTAATTTATTATAAGACTAATATTATATTTTCCTATTTAAAAAATAACTTTTCTGCAAAACAAGATATCTCAAGATCGATGTGCAGAGATGCTGATTCGTAATGCTGTCACTTTCAGGTAATTCCTTTTAAGTAATAAAATCAAAAAAGAGAAAAACAGTAATCTAAATATAGTTATAATTCTAGCAAAGCCTAAATTTAAAACTTAATTTTAAATTATAGCTCACGGTACTTTTACGCTATAAATTTACTGTCTAAAAAATCTTTCTCTGTGATGAAGAAAGGAATAAGGTCACTGTGGGTTTTCAAAAATAATTTAAAACGAAACTCAAAAATTGGGAATCACTTACCAACAGCCTTCATGTATTCATCGAAGTTCTCGCTGGATACAAGCTTGTATTTACCGGCGAATTCTGCCATCTTTAGTAAGTGTGTGGTGAAGTGAGGATAGAAGACAACTGCAGCCAACTGAACACCGGCTCCCAATGCAACGGTACGATGTCTTGCACGCAAGTGGTTTATCAATGAACAAAGCGCGCCACTGCTACTCCTCCTAAACCAATGAGAAACAATACAGAGCGTCACGTGATCAGAGAGTTATCTAAAAGATGAACGTCGTGGCGGAACACAAACGAATTGTGATTTTGACTAAATAGTTTCTCTAATTCCGTCAGCATTTTTGATTTTTTTGATAGATTTATCTAGAAAATCTTTAAACAGGATCTGTAGATGTCAATCGATATAAGTTTTTTTTTTTTTTTTCGAAAATCCTGAAACTTGACATTGGTTGATTTTATTCTGAATTTTCTATTTTATTATTTGAGTCGAAAGTGCCGTTTCTTAACCTTTACGATGATTCAGTGCGTAGCTGAGATATTATCACCATTAATTTGTTCATTACCGATCGTTGTATCAAAGTTCAGTTTTTAAAGAAATAGAATATTACTTATTTGAACTATTTCAGCTAAACTGGGGGAAAAAAAAAGAAAGAAAGAAGGGGACTAAAAAGCATTTATCATTTCAAAATTTGCAGTCTCATCGTTATTATAAAATAAATGAATGCAGAAAATTATGTTCAGTATTCAATTTCTTAAATCTAAAATAAGTATTATAAAGGTTACAGCATCACCTCTTTATTCTCAACAGATGCTGTTACATAAGAATTTGTTCCAATTTTCTGATTACCTTTATAATACTATAAACTTTATTTATACTCCTTTACAGAAATTAATTTTCAAAATGGAATAATTAATTCATTCATTGATTTCTTTACAAACATAATAAAATTTAGGTTTTTTTATATTTATTATTTAATTAAAAATAAGGTTTTGAAATTTTAACTAAATCAAAGACTACTTACCTATGATAAATAGTTTACAACCTCCTAGAATTTACTGCTTCTTAAAATTTTTAATGTCTTACTTTGTTATTAAATTTAACTAAGCTCTATATATAGGTTTATAGATTCTTGTTTCTGTATTTTAACGAATGTTGAATTATTTTAATTTTTCTGTCTTCTTTTCATTTGTTGATGTTATAGCTGTCATTTTACTTAGAATATTTCTGCTCAAAAAATAACTTAGATTCCAATTAAATTGCAAATCATTAGTTTTAACTTCAAAGCCTGAATTTATTAGATTTTGTAAAACGAAAATATAATATGAAATTCTAATCTCTGGCTTTTCAAGAATTATAGCAGTATATTTCAACTGGAGAAAGAAAAAACAAAAAGTGTAGTTTTTTTTTTTAATCAAAACTTTTGCTGGAAAATAAAAAAAAATATCTATTTAAAAAAAAAAAAATGAGCTATACGTTAAAAATAACTTTTAAATATAAAAGTTATTTTTTGAGCTATAAAAATAAAAATAGTAAAATAATAAAAATAATAATTTAAACCGAAATTTAAGTCATCAGCAATATTATTTATAAGTGCTTTCTTAAAACTGGTCCAAGCCAAGAATAAATTTGGAAAAATCATATACAAAATGAGATACAAAAATAAAAAATAAATTTCAATTAAATTTTTAAAATTGAAAAACGCAACAACTCTGCATCTGGATTATTTATTAATTTATCTTCAGTCTTTTCACACTCAAAAAAAAACCACCAACAACAAAAGCATTCATACTCTATAAAACATACAACAGTTCCTCATCATTAAAAGCATCGTTTAGATTTTATTAAACTCAAATGTTTAATAGAATAATAAATAAAAGAGTCAGATATTATGATTTAATACAGTGCAACTTGGATAATTCAAACGTCTTTAATTCGAAATCGTGGTTAATTCGAAGATTTCTCTTGGTCCCTTGAATTTCTTATTAAATCAATGTTAAAAAATCGTGGATAATTCGAAGTTCAACTTCCTTAATTCGAAGTTTTTTATAAAAAATTATTTTGGATGGTGAGGGTTAGTATGTTTTTTGGTATTAAAATTATTGTAATGCTTTCCAAAACAAACAAACAAAAATCATGTAATCGAGTTCATACCATTCGCAAGTGGCGTCAATGTATTTTTTTTAAGTTATAAATTTGCGTCATTACACTGAAACCCCCAAATTCGCAACACTCACTAATTTCGTTTTGATTTTGTTATGTGTAAATTCTTTTAAAAGCAAATTTAAATTAAATTCCAAGAACAAAATTTTAAATATCAGAAGTATATATAAGTAGCCAACATATACTATATTTCTGAAAATCTTTCTTAATTTAAATAATTACCCGCAAACGTTTGCGGAGCAGCTTCAACTGAAATTAGTGTTTCGTCTCCTCTTCCTATAACTTTCGAACCCTACTTTCATTAGGGGAAAGTTTCGCAAGAGATTGAGCGAAAGAAAAAGTAAATTTCAAAGATGGACGTTTTTCTCTGTTAATTTTCATAGATTCGGTTCAGCATTATAGGGCTTAAGTTTATTTACAGTTATCTAGGAAACTGTTAGCTCATTCATTTAATACAATTTAATGATAACTAAATTTATGTTCAAAAATTTATTACTTTAGTAACTTAATCATTATTCACTGAAATGGCGTTAGGGTATTTATTTTCATACGGTTTTATCACGTGATTGAGTTTAAGCAAAAGTTTAAGGTTATCCTGTTTATAATTTAGATGTCAATGCCTGTCTACTCCTGGTAATTTTAATCTCAATTAAGACTAAAGGGCGTTTAGTGTCGTATTGCTAAAAAAACGTGAAGTTCGTTTCAAAGACTGAACTATGTTGTCTTAATTTTTTTCTCCTTTTTTTTATAGTATATTAAACGAATTAGAATTTAAGATAGCTATTTTACTTAAATTAATGGGTCAGTATACCAATTATTAAAACATATTAGTAATTTGAAATGTTCAACTTCATTTTTTGATATTTTTTTTTTCTTTTTCTTTTTTTTCAATTTTCAATTTATCAATCACTTGTTGCATTTTCATTTAAAGGGTTAAAAAAAATAACAACAGGAAAATTATTGTTGTTGACAAAAAAAAATTAAAATAAAGAATGCTGAATAGTACATGCTTGATGTAAAAAAGTCAAAACCTATAAATAATATAGGGAAAAATAATATTTCTCCTTAAGCAGAATTCAAAGTTAAACGCCATGATGAAATATCACATAAGGTGAACTGGAATCATTCTATGCTTTTTAGAGCCTAACAGCTATGAATTCACAAGTAAAAATTTAACGTACCGTTATGATGAAGATAAAAAAGCCGGCTATTACGGCACAAATTCAAAGTTAAGGTTCGAAAAAAAAAAATATTTAAAAATGAAAATAACAATTTAAATACAATAAAATCCGACGTATTTTCTCAACGACTCCCAACAAGGGTTGACTTCTTTTTTAAGTTGGGGGGGTCCTAATTTCCTTGATAATGGAACCTAGGAAATAGGGGTTCCGAAACGTACGTCGGATTTTATTGTATTTAAATTGTTATTTTCATTTTTAAATATTTTTTTTTTCGAACTTTTACTTTGAATTTGTGCCGTAATAGCTGGCTTTTTTATCTATAGCTATGAATTCAATTTAAATATTTTGAAATTACATCTTTCTCTGAAGGAAAAAAAAAATCAATGGCAAGGCTAATCATTTTAAGATAGATACATAAATAAATAACTTCAATTTTAAAAAAAATAATACAATTTTAGGCTGCATTGCGTCTACCAGTAGTTCCGTAGTATAGAAGAAAAAGTTAATCACTTTGAAAGTGCTGGATTAAATAAGCAATACGGAAACAAACAAGAATGAGGCTTCAGGCTGGGAGCATAAGTAGAGGGGACCAATTTTTTTAAGGAAAGATCGACGGAAGATACTTGAATTCTAGAAGTTTCTGTAAATTTCAGTTTACTATGCATTTTGCCTATGTTTCCAATTATAATATTTTAAAAAAAAAAAAAGGTCGTAATATTATTTGCTTTAAGATTGAATATATTGTTAATTCCCATTCGTTAATATTTAATGCTGCAGTCCTTTAAATCTTTACGTTTAAGAGTAGTAATATATTGGCGGTCATTTGAATATGATTCACTCTCTTTTTTATCCGGAAAGAACTGCTGATGTTTACGCTATTATAAATATCAAGAGTCGAGTCAAGTTTTAAAGTTCAGCACCGCTTTACTTCACTTGGGATTCTTAAATATAATGAAAAGTAAATATTCTAGCTTTATTTTGATATCATTACTAAACATGCGAAGTCTAACGTGTAAGATAATAAATGTAAGAAAAACTAAAAAACACACACACACACAAGTATAAGCAAAATAGCATCCCGCACCGTGAGCCTTCATCTCGGGAATCAATCTGGCTGAAGAAGTCTAGTAAAGCTGAAACAGCTGTCCCAGATTCCTGAGACGAAGGCTTAGGAGGCGGGAACATATTTTGCTCATATTTGTGCGTTTTTCTGGTTTTTTTTTTTTTTTTTTTCTTCTTTTCCCCTTGAATATTTTTGTTTTCTGTTGTCTATTTATTTGTATGCTCATCACGTTGAAACGGTTGGACAAATTTCCATCAAATTTAGTAGGCAGCTCATTTTTGGTTCAACTTAAAACACAGGCCTATTTGTTTTGGTCTCCGTTCCCTTCTCATTTCTCAAAAAATGATCCCAGAAATCTCTTCGCTTACACAGCCACACGGATTTCTTTAAAATTTGATACGATGTTTATTTAATGTCCAAAACAAAGAGCACGGGTATTTCGGTTTCCCCATCCCCTCCTTAGCGGTAAATACTCGTCTCACTACGCTATGGATAGCTGAGCGTTTGCCTAATTACATACAATTAAACTTTTTTTTTTTTTATTCGAAGTGTTATTATTCAGTTTGAATATTAGTCTTCTGTCTGTTGGTATGTCACGCTACAACGGCTTGACGAATTACCTTAAAATTTGCTACGTTGCTTTTTTTTTATGGTCCTACTGAAAGCATGAGCACGATTAATTTGGTCTCTTAATTTTCAAAAATGACGCCCTCCCTTCCATTCCATGCTAAATGACTGGATTTTTTTTATGAAATTTCGAGCGATACAAATGAATGGACCAGCTTTTAACCTGAGCTATTTTAAGACTAAAAATAATTGAGCTCGTCTTAAAATATGTGGAGACATATTTTACGTTCCGCAATCTCTCATAAGTGACCTTTCTCTTCCCACGATAATCAAGTGGACCGATTTTCTTGAAGCTTCTACGATTTCTTAATTTAAGTATCAACTTAAAATAGGAATAATTTTGGTTTCCTCATTTTTTTGTAATGCGTTTGATTTTGCAAATGCCCCTATCATTCTTATTTATAAGCAACCTTAAAACAGAAATAAGATTTTGTATTTGAAAATTTTGTTCTTATTACGCTTTGTAAATAAAACGAATTTTTGAAGGGATTCTGAAAACAAATATTCATTATTTAAATATTTAGAAGATTACACTTATTAAGTTCAGTCTGATATTAGAAAAATACAATCTCAATTAAAGCAATGTCTCTTTAGATTCAATAGAATTCGAATCATCAAATCGATATGTTAAAAATTAATTACAATCAGGAGAACACATTTAAAAGCTTTCCTACTTAGCGAAGGCTAATGTTAATGTTGATATCTTTGATGAAACTCCAATAGGAATATATGTAAGACGTACATATCTACAGCTGAGTCCAGACAGATAAAGAAGAAATATTACACTCATATATTGGACTTATTATTTAGACGAATTATTTAGAATAGGATGTCAGACCAACAGCTATTGAGCCGTTTGAGCTAAAGCTGGCCACCAGAGCCCATTATGAAATCTACTTCGTCTAAATTTATTCAGAACTACTACAGAATTTCAAATATGATATAAAATTTCGTAATTTTTGGCATGAAAAGATATTTGTAATTACTTTGGGATTTGCTAACCGCAGCTTGTTTTACTTTCTGCTAGATAGTGTGCAGTTTGATTAGTAGGGGTACTAAAAAGTTTTCTAGGATTTTATCAAACAAATTTTTAAAAATCACCAAAAACAATTAAAAACTACCAAATTAAATAAAAACATACAACTAATCCTATTTTTTAAACGCCGTTTTCGTCCAAACAACCAAAATGCATCGGAGTTTCATATTAACTCGCTCATATATAATTCATTGCTCCACAATGACAAATTTCATGTAAAAGAGGTACAAGCAAAAGAAATACCAAATTTCATTTCAGTTTCACCAAATTTACCAAGCAGAGCAAAAAAATCACAAAATTTGGTAAAATATCATCAAATTCGGCAATCCTATTGATTGTTGAACAAGATTTAATTCAATAATTCGAAGTTGTCAGCCGAAAACTAGACTGCATTCATTTATACGGACAGCCTTAATAGAGATTTAAAATTTTAATCATGATTAAATATTAGAACGAAACGTAAATGTGCACCTGCCGGAAGATATTAAATAATGTTGAACGAAAAAAAAATATTGAAAAGATGAAAGAAAAAAAAAATCGTCTTCACATACTATGAAAAATGTGAACTTTAATAAATGTATTGGATTGTGTTTTACAAAAATGTCTGAAAAATAGTTTCATCCAACATTATACATTCAGTGTTGAATAGAAGAATTCAATCAATGGATTTTTCCTTGTCACTATCAAAAATATTGATTACATGAATTTTTTTTTTTTTTTTTTTTTTGCTTTCCAAACAGGATATTCTCTGAAAATACATGAAATCATCACAAAGAAATGATAGCTATTCTTTATTGAACTCAATTTCCTAAACAAGTGTGGTTATGTTTTTTTAAATGCTTCCTGGATCTTTATTCCGCAATTCAACTAATTTTCAAAGCTACTTTTATTTTATTTTTTTATTTTATTTAATAATCAAAAATATATTTTTTCCGCCCTTGATGTCACGACACGAGGCAACCTTTTAATCCATTATCATTCTGATAATGATTTTCTTATTTTTTTTTTATTTTGATCAAAAATTATCATTTGATTATAGATTATCATTAGTTATCTCTCTCTCTCTCTCTCTTTTTTTTTTTTTTTTGAATTTGAAATTGAATTTGAATTTGGTTTTATTTCTCTCTATAACTTTTTCTTTTCTGTTTATAAGACAAAGAAAAATTATAAATTGTAGACATTCACAATTGCTTCCAATTATATTTTTCTTCCCTTTTTTTACGCATTTTACTTAATTATTTAACAGTAGAAAAATTTAGATTTTAACTTTAAATAGCTTAAAATTAAGTAGACTATTAAAATTTAATTATTGTCATTCTTTTCTTAGAAGTTTTATGTGACAGCAACTTTGAAAGCCATCTTTTTATGGTAGAGATTTGTTAATATAATAATTTTTAAAAATAAACTTTCAGAATAATCTATTTTTCCTGTGGATGGATTCCTTTATATTGTATCAAATATATGTATTAATAAGCACTAAAAAAAAATATATCAATAAAAGTCGGTTGAATATGAGATTCAGGGATGTAGCCAACATATTCTTAAGGGGGGGGGGTCCATTACATTAAATATTTATAAATGAGTGCTTTCTTGAAATGAAATTATTAAAATAAAATGATCTTAATAATAAAATCTATGGTTAGAGTAGGCTCTTTGAATTTCATTATTTATACATACACACTTTCTTTTCTTTTTTGCTATATGATATCTGGCTTTATCCTGTAGAAAGGAAAACAAATAGAGAACGCCATTCTAGTTTAGCCGTACACATTGTCCTTTATTGCACGAAACGACAGGCTGCTGACAGTAATATACATCTCGTAATCAATTATGTCATGCCTGAATCGTGGAATCATAAGTCTTCTTTATTTGCCAATCTCAATCATATGTTTCAACAAGAATGTGCACTGGACTTTCAATACTTGGGTGGCTACAGTGAAAGTGGTATATAGCATGAAAATATTTTTATTGTAAATTATTTTCAAATCAAAAGCAAATACGCCGACACACTCTATACGGATATCAGTAAATAACCATCACTGTTAACATTTAAAAAAAAGGATTAAAAAAATATTCTTAAACATTGCCATTTGAACCATTTTGTAACAAAACTCAAGAGCTAGAGAACTGAATTGTACAGTTCGTTTTTTCAGAATAAAAAACTCGCTTATAATTGAAATTAAAATTTCAAAGCCTAGGAATTGCAGTGGAATCCAGTAATATTTAAAAATACTACAAAAAATTATTTGATCGAATTAATGCTAAAAAAAATCGCAGTACTTGTGATAGAATAATATGCTTAATAAAATAAATAGTTGGTTAGGCTAGTATTTCTTGCTACTTTTTCTGATGAGATATAATATTTCTCTTATACACTTTCATATGCTTACAAAAACATTGTGCTGTACTTTGTAACATTTCTACAAAGCTTGAATGGATTTTAGTTCTTAAAGACATGTGAACTTGAGTTATTGAATTCTCATGTTGTCAACTCTTTATCTGAGACCTTGAAAACATCTAACATAAAGCTGCATTAATTATTTATTCTTTTTTTTTTTATATTAGAATAATTAGTGAGTATTTTTCAGTTGTTTGAAAGATATGTACTCTGTTTTAAAATGACGAATCAAGGCTGTGGAACGGCCTTTGAGATTTCTCATAAATTAATTAATTATTAAAAAAAAAAGAAATAAAAATTCGAATATCGCTTGTAAGATTTAAAGCTTTAAACGTGATTAAGAAAACAAATGAAAGGAGTTTCCCAACAGAATTGAAAATTTTTAATTAAAGGAGTTTCCCAATAAAATTTGATTTTTTTTAAATACCGAAACTTAAGGCAGGATCAAAAAATCAAATTTTTATGTTCCGCTGTTTCAAGACAAAGTAACCTAGGAAAAAATTACAAACAAAAGTATTGTTGAATGCTGAGATACTGTATATGTTTGAATATGATTTAATGACTTCTTTATTCATCCCTGTTTCGACCAATTTCGAAATAAAATCATTTCTTCAATTTAATTTCAGTTTTTTTGTTTGGTTTTTTTTTCGGCCGGAAAAGCTTTCCTTTTCTAGCGGAATCCAACTAAACTTCTAATTTTATCCACTTCTAATTTAATTTAACTGTGCGGACCTTTCTGTCAATCCTAGGAATCGAGTTTCAAATTTTTGTTATTCACCTGTGACAGTTTCTTCTTGTTAAATGTCCCACCCAGCTTTGTTTGTTTTTCTCACCCATTCAATTCTTTGGCGAACTCGTCAATCTAAATAATTTGCAATTTCTCAGCTACTTGTTTAGTATGAGTCTCCTCTATAAGCGAGAACTGGTAGGATATCTTTCTTTTGAAGCTAAGTGGCATCACTCTTTTTCCCTATTATATCATTTCGAGAGGAAATTTTCCATTTCATTTTGATTTTATATTTCCGTCTTTATATTATTATCTAGACTTACTCCAGTTCATGACAAAAATAGCAGGTGACTCCTCCAGTGATGTATTATCGACCCTTGCCTTTTTTTTTTGCTTACGACTGAATAATTTGAACATAATTTTGTTTCTTTAAGTTTGTTAACACTGTTTACTTTAACATAAAAAGATTAAAGATAAAGTTTTACTAGTCTCCATTAATGTTAATGCGTCTTGTTCTCTATCTAATTTTCTAAATATTTCCTAAGTTCTGCTATAAACATTTTGAAGAAGAGTCATCTCTCTAGTTTACTTTTGCTAAGCTGATTTCTCTTTATCTTTATAGAAGTGAACTGCTGAGTCGCAGTGGTTAGGGCGAGGTTGGGCAGCCGCTCAGGGCGCCCCTGCTTTCACTCTATTTATATTGTGTATTGTGACTAAACGGATTTTCACAATTCAATAAATATTATACAATAATAATAATTATGCACCAATCCCGTAAATCCCTACTTGAGGAGGGGGTAGGGAGAATCACGAAAATGTCTGCTCAGGGCTCCAGTGATGCTAAACCTGGCACTGCTGAGTCGCATTCGCACTCAGTTGTTTTGAGCAGCTGCATATATCAGTATTAGATCGTATTTTACCAAAGCATTAATAATAGCATGCCCATTAATTGATTTAAAAGCCTCTTTTAGTTAATAAATTCAATATAGGGTTTCCTATTCTTTGGTTTTCTTCTCTTAAAAGTAGTCGATCGCACTGCAGTCACTGATAACTTAGACAACAAACTGGAAAGCTTTTGAAATAGATGATGTAAGTAATGAGATCCCGCAGATGAAATCCAAAAAAAAAAAACACAAGATATGTTCAAAAAACCGTTACTAGTGCGATGATAAAACTATTGACTAAAATTTTACTAAATAGAGCCATATCTCGGAATAAGTGCGAACAAGAAGATTTCATAAAAATACATGACTGCGATTATGTAGTTTTGCAGTTGAAGCAAAAAAAAAAAAAAAATGAAATCGAGTCAAATCGTTATTTCTCTGTTTTGTTGACCTTACAAAAGCACTAAAACTGTCAAAATATCCTGGAAAGTTTAAAAAAGAAAACAATGCTAGGAAATGTTATATGTTTAGTAGAAGAACTAACACTAGTACAAAAACAAAATCAGAATTCATAGAGACTGCACCTCTGATATAAAGAGTATCTTTAGGATTTACACAAGTTCTTGTAACCTACTGTAATTATAGAAAAGCTAAAAGAAGACTAAATCCACTCAGACAATATAATATGTGTCGAAAGGAGTACTTTTTTTTTGTAAATTTAAAAGTTTTGAATTCATAAAAAGTTAGGACATTCATTTTTTTTTTCAAAAGATTACCCGAATTAAGTTTCATATTTTTCATTTATTTTCCAATTGTTTTATAAAAAAGGAAGCGTATTATTAAGAATAATATTCGAATGTTTTGGTCATCATAAAAATTCATATCACTGTATAGTTGTTGTTGTTTCACATCACGCAAACTTCGTGCCCGAAGCTTCTGTGCAGAAGGGATCTCTAGGATTGCCATCGCATCGTAGCGAACCCTAGAAGAAGCCATTGATGTCCAGGGAACAGATACTGAGGTTTCCCGATGTCTTCTTCATGAAGTCAATAAGGAAAGACTCCAGACCTGAAAAGAAAGATGAAATAGCAGACAACACAGGAAAGGAAATTTTTTTTTTCAAACACTCATGCTAACGCCGGGATTTTAACCCTGGTTCCTAAATATTACTCATATCTACCTCATGGTAGGCCGCCGCGCCGTCTGGATCACGAGGCTATGCCGGGACGCTGTGTACCACCACACAAAAAAAGTACTGGTCAAAAAAATATCAATATCTTGAATTATGATAATGATTTAGTTTTAAAAACTGTTTTTACACATTTAGAAAAAAGAATTCAAAAAGACTCAAATGAAGATAAAAGTAAATGCAGACAAAATGAAATCTTTTTGCTATTTCTAAAACCTCTATACGAAGCAAACTGGAAACATAAGAAAGGTATTTGATCAAGCGATGTTTAATGATCTAAGAATGGAATTGAGGAGCGAGCGAGACTAATTCCCGGAAGCAAAATAGATGATATTCAATTTCAGAATACTTAGAAACATCATTTGAATGAATAAGAATATGTCAACAGAAAATAATTTCTATGGAAAGACCATTTAATGATATTTGAGCTGAGCAGAAAAATCAACAATGTAGCTCTTAATAACTTCAAAACTGAAGATAAGAACTATACCTTTGTTTCTCGTCAACTCTAAGATTGGTGGATGGTATGAAACAAGTTTCTGCCAAATATCCTGGGAAAGCATTTGTCTTTCTCGGGAAACATTAAAGAAAGGACTTCAGATCTGAAGGGAAATATGAAGAAGCAGAAAAATAAAGGAAAGGAAGTAAACATCCATGCCGACTGTCTGCTACTACCGTATGAAGAAGAAGAAAACAAATACAGTAAAACCTCGTTAAGTCGTCTCTCCGTTTAATTCGTCGTTTTCCTTTGGTCCCGACAAGATCTCATACAAAATAATGTAAAATAACCCTCCTTTACCCGTCACCAAATTTAATTCTACCCCGGATAACTCGTCAAATGGCCAAAAGCATCTTTCTTCTCCATTTTGCGTGCCATCGTGTTGTCTTTTTAGCCCCGCCCCTTCACTTTAAGAAAGCCAAGCCTTTACAGGGAATTTTCGACCATGCCTGTCACTTCATTCCTTTCCTACCCCTTCGGAGGATTTGGGTTCTTGGAATCTCGCTGCTAATCATTCAAAGCACACTTCTCGCTGCGAATCTGTCGAGTGCAGACGTTTTTCATTGACCTCTCCTGAGTGTGACTTCATTTCATAGAGAGTAAGATCCGCTGTAAGGGCTATTTTTTCTCTTGCAATTTCGTGGTTCGATTATGTTTTCAACATGCCAGGGAAACGAAAACTTACCTCGTTATCTTTTAAAGAAAAAAAAAAAAAAAAAGACTTAATTGCACTTTTTGAAAAATTAAATGTTTTGAAAACAGCTTTTGCCAAAGAACACCATATTCCCAGGACTGCATTAAACGATATTCTTTCATCGCAACAAGTAATTGAAGAAGCTGACTGCAAAGACAAAAGAAAGAGAATGAGGAAATCGAAGTTTGACGAGATTGAGGAGGTTTTAGTTCGATGGCTAAAACATACCAGATTGCAAAATGTGCCGATTTCTGCCATGATTCTCAAAGAAAAAGCCATGGAAATTGCTAAGGAATTGAACATTGAAGATTTCGGCGGCAGCCATGGTTGGCTGGAACGTTTCAAAGACAGACATTGCCTTTCTTTTAAAACAATTAAAATGTGGTAACTATAAAAAGTGTTTTTTTTTTTTTTTTTTTTTTTCCACTCATTCATTTGCATGAATTGATTTCTGAAAATCTTGTTTTTCTTACCGAACCCTATAGCAATTCATGAAAATACTGTATTTCAGTGTTTTGTTTTTTTTCAAAAATTCCCACTCCGCCTAAGACGTTACTCCGCTTAAATCGTCAAAAATGTTTGGTCCCTTGAGTGACGACTTAACGAGGTTTTACTGTAGTTTCGTAAAAATCTAAAACGTTGCAAGAATTGAATAAGGGAGGGGGGGTGTTCGGTAGCTAAGTGGTAAAACGCTTGACTGCAGGCTGAAGGAGACGGATTCAATCCCTGACAAAAGTCGGGGATTTTTTTCCTCCCAGGGTTCACAATTGGTACCGTGTTTCTTTCCTGGGTTTAAAGGCGGATGGGCGTGGTGCTGACCTCCCGATCACAACTCGGTCAGGAAGCAACCGGGAGCCTTACATCTCGCGAACCTAAGGATGGTGGGGTACTTTAACTTTTAATTAATTAAGGGAAGAAATGTAATATTTCAAGTGATCAGTTATCTTGATTTAATCGTAACTGATATTTCCTTTAATTAAAAAAAATGCACAACAATACAAAGACAGAAACTGTGAAGGGATTAAAAAAAAATCATTCTAAAGTTAACTAAGCTAATTTAACATGTTGTTGTTTAACTTGTTTTGCAAATTGAATTAAGCTTGTAGTTTAGACATTATTCTTGATAGTCTTCTTGGGTCACTTTTGACAAACAGGAAACGATCTTTATTAAATTTATGAGCCCTGTAAGCCTTAAGCCACGTGAGTCACACGCAACGTCTAGTTCTCCGTCCCCAGTTAGTAGCCTGTATTTTGAGGGCGGGACCTCGGTCATAGACCTAAATAGACGTTTTTAACTCAATTTACTTCATATATTTCAACTACTAAAAATTATAGTGTTAATGAGTTTGTGAGTTGAGATTCTTCATTTCAATCTCCCTCGCCTCTGAGACTGGATTGTCTCTAAGCATTTCAAAACTGCATTTCATCATCACTGTTTTCAACTACTTTCTATCCATTATAGTTGAAATTTAAAGATAGATTGTATATTTACACATCTAGTATGCCAACGTTTTCTTGGCCTCTTCACATTCCAGGAGAATCTATTTAGAACTGATCCAAGTAATCTACGATTGCTTCTCCTTGGTCCTGACCAATTAAGATAGTTTTCATTTCAGTTTCTTTTTAACGAGTATGCCCTGGTTTGTTCAATCGTGTCTTTTTATAATTCCTTCTCTTCACATTTCTTTGTGTAATCTTAATCTCTGACTTTCCTGTGAATGCCCATGTCTACTCTCTCCGACTTAAATAAAAAAAATAACAAAATACTCTGATTAAATGCTTTTCTGTTTAAAAGCCGTAATGACAAACCTCCTCTCAATAATATTTTTATCCAAGGCACTTTACAGAACTTTGATTCGATAATAAATGTCGTAATATTAGTATCCATGAAAATATGTACATATAAGAAAAGGCATATACATAAAGAAAGAAAGAAAGAAAAAAAATTAATTTTTTTGGCGATCGAATATTTTATGAATTTAGCATTTAAATTTTCTTCATAGTATCATATTCAGTTCTTTCTTATTAGTATCATATTTTAGAAAAAATATTTTCTTTAATTTGATTTCCACGAAATTTGTTTAAAGAAATGAAATTATCACGTTACATCTCATTTGTTTTATTACGCCAGGTGTCGAACTGAATATCAAAATTCTATCAGTAAAGCCTTGAATAGTAAGTAAAATATCGTTAAACTTTGGAATGTCTGATTCCGTGGTTAAGATAGCTATTTACTGTAATCTACTGGCCTTTAGAAGTATCTCGAAGATAAGCCTTACACTTTTACCTTTGCCCAAGAGGTCGAATTCGCACGTTGTCGATGTCATGCATGTATCAATCAACGAATAGCGTTTTATTTGTTCAGAAGATATAAAAGATACAGTTATATCTCTTACAATGAAGATTTACGAACTTTGACATAAAATCTACCGTAGGTCAAAAGCTAATTAAAATTATTTCAGAATCATTAAGCTTAATTTTTCGTAAGAATTTTTTTTTTTATGTTCGTTTCTATTTATAAAATTATTTCTCTGCCGTCGTGTTGAAAATTTCTCGATCATTTCAGAATAATCCCTAGATGATTCATCGACGTCATGTTAGACATAAGCTGACTTTTTCCTAACAAACCCTGGTATGATTTGACGCACAATGTCGGACAATGACCGTCGTTTCCCAAACAAGCTCAAGTGTCGCAGCTATGATCATTTCTGATAGACTCTGAATAAACTTAATAGGTTAAAAAGAGGGTAGAGGTGCTGGGCTAGAGATAGACGGCGTTGAGGCAAGAAGCGATCAGGCTGCTATTTATACAATAAATTGCAACTTTTTTTTTTTAATTCAAGTTTTGCACAAATGTCATTTTTATTAAATTTGAAAAGTTTTAATTAGATAAATCTTCAAGAATCATTGTAACAACATGCTAATTTTTTAGGTTTTTTTTTTTGTTTTTTGATTAAAATCTATTTTCGAAAAAGAAAAGAGAAAATTTTTTCCATGTGGTTTATTCAAATTAGCGTTAACGAATTGGATGATGTGGTGACTCAAGATCTGATGACTAATTGGCCGGAATTCGAATCCATGACACATATGGATGTTTTTTTTTTTTTTTTCGTAAATTATTCCTCAATTCCTTGAATTCTTTATTATTTCCTGTCAGAGAGATAAGAATGATTTTTTTCTTCGAATTATCTTCTGGCAGCCAAATAAATCAAGATCACATTAGTCTAAGCGCCCCAGGCAACCGCCAGGGGCGTCCGACAAGAGGGTGCAACGGGAACGAAAACGATACAATTTCGTTAATTTTCAAATGTATATACATCAGATTTAGTGACGCAGATATTTATTTATTTATTTTTATAAACTGTACAATTATTTAAAGATAAACGAGCGACTGAAGGGTAGGAATGCTCCATCATTATTATCGCATGGACACTTTTTGATCTGTATCTAATTCTGGTCATCTTAACAGTAGTCAGAGAAATGTAATAACAACAAATTTGAAATATTTAATTTGTTCAGTAGCAAAGTCAGGATCTGATGGAGGCAGCGCCGGATTAAGATTTTGTAGGCCCCTGGGCTACAGTTAAAAGAAAACTAAATTTTATTTTTAAGGCTAACAACAATATTAAAAATATAAAATTTACTCCAACTTTTTAGACAAAAAAACAACCACAGGCGAACAATCAAATCGCCGATGAATATCATCATTTACGATATGAAACGTTATAGAGAATCTGAACCATTTAATTTTTAATTTATTACTATTAAAAATTTTATATAATTTTATAAATAAAATCATATAAAATCTATTTGCCATTCAATTGTCCATTTACAAAATCTTGATTTTTTTTTTTTCCCCGTCAAATACACAATTTGAAAAAAAAAATGAAATGAGAATTTTTAATGAAAAGATTAGAAATACTTTTTATGGTTTTTTGGAAACCATTCCAAATTTCATTCCCAAACCCTTGGGAAACAAAGATCTACGAACACCAATCGGAAGATTTATATAATATGCATCAAATTTGAAATATGAAAATTGATATAGATATTATTCTTTGAAGTATTCTTTGTATATTTGCAATGATTTCGATTTGCTGATACGTAGATTTTGTTAAAGACGATGGATCAGGAAATGCTATTTCATAGAATCCCCCTCTAAATATCTCATTTGTCAGAAGCTAATCGAAAAAAAAAAAAAAAAAAAAAAAAAAAAAAAAAAAATCTTCAAAATTATCTACAATAAATTAAATTATTTTTACAAACAATTAGAATTTTCGCTTTTTCTTCTTAATGCTTCTTAATCAAAATCGTTGTTATGCAGAACCACTTTGTCTAAGGAATTAATCTGTTATTTGCATTTTTTAATGAATGAAATAAAATGCCGTTTGACGTCATGATTTACTCGTAAAAAGAATCTTGTCGGATTTGTTATTTTTTTTAAGTTTTATTTTATGTCATGAAAAGCCTTTAGATAACAGCGAGTGAAATAAGATATAAGCTTAGAATCTCAAGAAAGTAATCGAAGTGCCACAAATAGCATAGAAGCTAAAAAATTCAGTATAAAAGCGTTATGTAGTGCATCAAGTCTACAAAGCTGAATAATAACTTTTTCATTATTTTTAAAGATAAAAGCATCATCATCATCAACAGGAAATTTTCTGATTAATACGGGTATACTCAACCCAAAGACATTATTTTATTTCTCCTCGTATTTCGATCCATATGACAAGCAAATATCTGTTAATACATAATAAATGAAGTCTTAACTGAATTGTTCATTAATTATCTCAAGCATGAGCTATTAAATGAAAATTGCTGCTTCATTTCAATGCATGTGTTCCAGATATTAAGTGTGGCCAAAATGGCCTATTTGTATTCCACATATAACAGGAAACACCTTTTGTGTTCGATCAAACAAAAATGCACTAAAATTCAGAGGATGGTCATTTTTTGACCTCTGAATTCACTGGTGGTAGTCGTTTTTTTGTAAACCTCTGCAGTTGTCCTCTGTTCCGTCACGCCTCGAACCCATCGCACGCCTGCTTCTAAGCAAGACTGCGTAGGTGCCTGTATCGCATTACTTAAAGTTCTTTGTTTATATTGTGACCAGCACAGGTTATTGTTAAGGTCAATTGTGTTTATAATGTA
>JAFIDM010009631.1:79238413-79302672 GCA_023159025.1 Thereuonema tuberculata | reverse complement strand
AAAAGAAAAAAAAGAAAGAAAGAAGAAAAAACGATTAGAAAAACCTTTATTAAAGCACTGACATGTCTGTAGCTTATTATTTTGGAAAGTGATCATTGAAACAATTTATTTTTAAATAGGCCTACATCTGAATGGGCTTTTTACAACATCCTTAGCTCCTCCCAAACCTTAATCCTGGGTGCGCCACTGATTCAGACCGTCACCTTTAATTTGTACAATTTAAAAATGAAAAAAAAAACTATTTAGACTACATTGGTAACAATTACTTTACACATAATGCTAAGAAATAAGAAAGCAAAATTTGATAAAACAAAAGGAAAAAAAAAAGAAAAGAAAGAAGGGAACTCTATTAGGACTTTTTTAAATATATTTAATTAAAATTGAGTTAGTTCTGTAATGTTTATTTAAATTTAATGAAAAAATAAAATGATTTCTGAGCAAGGACTGATCCAGGCACTTGAAATTGATTGAAATATCTTAGTACCCTTGAAAGATAGCTTTTTTTTCCTCTTTTGTTAACAAAGTGATAGGAATAGATAATAAATAATGATATGAATAACGAAAAAAAATCCGTCATTTAATTTTGACAATGAATTCCTAAACTTAAAGATCTTCATTAAATAGATTATCAGTTACTTCTAGTTGAGAAAAAAACTGTAATAATCATTTCATGGCAATTTAATTTATTTATTTAAATTAGGATTGCAGTATCCAAAAGTAATGCCTGATTAATACTATCTTTATAAGCCTTTTCAAAAAAGCATATTTTGTTCAAAAGTTTTTTTCTGCAATGAAAATTTCTAAATAAATTTATTTTACTATCATTAGTTTAATCTTGAAATCGTCAATATTTTATTAAATTAAATGGAAAAATAACTTTCTAGACTCGTCAGTTTTAGAAAGAAAATGGCATCTTTCATTATTACATTACATAGGTACGTTATGTAGTTAGATATATTATATTATATGGTTTTTGAAATGCCTACATTTCATACAAAAATAAAAGAAAATAAAATAAAAGAGGAACATTTGGTATTTTAATAATAATTAAAATTTATTTATTTATTTTTGTTAAAAAAAAATGAAGACTTTGGAAATATTTGCTTTGCTCATAAACATCTCATTAGAAAACATCCTCATATATTCCTAGCTAATATTTGGCACAAATCGATCGATAACTTAATAAACTCAGCCAGTGAAGCAAATAGTACATTTCGAAATGCTGTTAGCATGGCAACCTTTCTTTAAGTCGTTGGCAAGCTCTGTTGACTGCAATCTAATGAAGTTTTGATGAGAATCTGCACCATTTCCTTTATTTTGCTTTCAGCAATTTCTTTTTAAAAATGAGATTTTTAAAAGTGAAATACATTAATTTCAATTAATTTTGCGGTAGCTCCGGATTTAATAAGTATCATACGTAGTAAGATGTTGGTTAGCTATCGTTATTTATTTCTATGTGAGATTATTGGGGATTCAAATAGGTTTGTGCCAATCTTTAGAATTTAAATGAGACACCGAAATTGTTGAATTACTATATCAACCGTTTCTTTTCTGCTATTCTATTTTCCGTTAAGTTTTAAGCTTTAAGGATTTTAGCAGTCCGATCGATTGGCACTGCAGTCAAATGTTGGGCGAAGCAAATTATCTTATTTAAATAAGAATTCCATAAAAAACAGCAGATATAGATAAATAAAGAAAATACTTTCCAATATTAAGAAAAATAAATAGATCTATATGGCGGATATGATTAAAATACTCATGGTGCTTTCAGTAAATCTACCTAGATGGCAGCACCTGAATAGCTTTCTACGTCAGAGCTTCTCAACCGCTGTGCCGCGAGAGTGCATCTGTAACAGGGGCGAATAAAAGGGGGGGGGGGGCAAGGGGGCCCCCCCCCCCCCCCGAAATAATGAATATAAAGAAAAAAACTGATATAAAGTATCATGGGGCGTCTACTTAAAATTATTTAACCTAACCTTACATTAATCTTGGCCCCCCAAAAAAATATACTCTATATTCGCCACTGATCTGTAATCAACATTTAACAGTAGCCAAATTCTCAATTCTAGAATAAATAAATATAAATCAGGACAAACAGAAATATGAACTACATACATTCTGTATCGTTCTTACATTTAAGGATAATAATGTATTAATTCGCATTCAAATCGACATAAAAATGTTTCAGATATCTTTAAATATTTAAACATATACTTGTAATCCGAAGTATTTTTCAATGGATTCTATTACAGCAATAAAAGCAATAAAAAAGGTTGGCTGGCGAGATTTTAGAACAAGGTTTGGTGTGCCACGGGATTTCTGTAAACACAAAAGTGCGCCGTGAAGATTCAGAAGAACTGCTTTACATAGATTCACCTTTCATTTTCCTGTCACCATGGAAAACTAAAATTCGCAAGTTTCTATAAAAACAAAACAAAAAATACGTCCCCCCTCCCTCCAAAAGTGATTATAAATATAGATTAATGAGCTCATTAAGGTTTCTGAAATTTATGTCTTTTTTAAAAAAAAAGAAACAAACAAACAAATAAAATAGAAATGAGGTCTACAGGAACGAATCTAACTTTAAAGAAAAGCCTTTTCTCTTCAATTCATTATCTATCTTCAATAACAATGATTTTCATGAATACAATTCGAATTAATGAATAATCTCTTCCTTTAATCTTATTAAAGTAATTTTAAAATATTCTTAAATACACTTACGATTACGGTAAATAAAAATTTTGCGATTCTGAATTAGTACATGAAAATATATTTTAAACCATAAAGGATGCTCCATATTAGAACTACTTCAGTCTAAGGCAGGGTTTCTCAAACTTTTGTGGGCCTAAAGCCCTAGACCTACTTTGGGAAACGGTAATTTTTCGCGACCGATTCGCTTGTAATGCATATTTTAAAAGGAGAGGGGGGGGGGAGTTATCGCTTTACTACTTTGAAATTGTTTATTGAATTCACTTAATTATTATATAAATTTATTAATCAGATACATACTGATGTGTACGTGAAGAAAGGGTTTTCAATTTTTTCTATTTAACACGACCACCCAAAATCACTGGTGGGTCGCGACCACACTTTGGGAATCTCTGGTCTAAGGTAATGAATTCATCTAAGTTCTGTAGTATTATAGATTTTAATTCAGGTAAAACAATTAAAAATATTACTGTGATTTAAAATAACTAGATAACATAAGTACTACTTTTTTTGTTATTATTATTATTATTATTATTACTATTTTCGAGTTATAAAACCATAATTTTTAATCTCGCTCAGATAATTTATAATCTTAATTTACATAGTCAATCTTATATAGTTATCTACAGTAAATAAAAGTTAGCATCTTATTTGTTAGTAACGATTTCAAATTTACTTTTGAAAAAGACAGATAAAGGATGAGATTAAAAAAAAGAACAGAGAGAATAAATATAGTAATGCAACCTCAGCTGCATTTTTAATAACAATATAAATAGCTTTAATCCTATTATTCACAAATGAAATCCGGTATTCCATTAAAAATAAAAAAGTAACGACAGAAAAAAATTAAAATATACTCTTTCGCAATATTCTCGACTAATTGAAGCCCAAAATGCAGATTTTTGTTTTTTTGTTTAAGGATTTAAGCATTGCGCTTTATGCAATTATTGAATGTGTCAGTGAAATTACGAGTGTCTTCTGAAATTTTTAAAATTGGTTTATTTTTAACGGAATAATACAAACGGTAGGTCTATACAATACAATTCATTAAAGTATTCACTACGATATGAAATAATTGAAAGTATCAACTGCCTAACCTGGTATCAGTTGCATTTCATACATATGTTAAAAAAAAAAAAAAAAAGTTGTGCTTTATTTTCCGAAACTTTTGTGTAAAACAAAGAATTTGTTAGTTGAAAGGCGCTAACTAAAGGGGACCTTAGAGTATTTTGCCCCTCATATGTAGATAATTATTTACGATTAAAATTGTTGATTTTTTTACATTTTTAAACTTTTTAAGAAATAATCCGGGGGGGGGGGTATAAAATTAAGTCAATGAGTTGGTTTACGAGTAATTTACAAAAGTATTGTGGGTACGAGATTTAATAACGCCTTGCTATTAATTTATACGAAAGCCCTGGAAGAAATACCTTCCCATTCCTTAGTTTTAAAAACAAAACTTTTTTCATCAACATACAATTGATCTAAAATATCTGAATTCGAACTGAAGCAAATCCAATAGTGTAAAGATGAAAAGTCTTAACTCTATAAACGTATTCTATTCCAACTCTATTCTTTAATCTTTTACAGAATGTTGAAAACTTGAAGATAGTTGTATTTAACGGAATGACGTCGGATAACAATTTCAGTTTACGAATGTAACGATGCCCTTTTTATTTTTTTATTTACTGCTTTGGCGATTTAATTATATAAATGACCGCTTGATTGGCGTGTCGCTAAGACCTCTGCATACCGGAGTTCGGTTCTCTTGTGGGTTCGTGGTGGACAATCCGTGCTGGGCAGGTTTTCTCAGGGTTCTCCCATTTCTCTGCACTATTTCCACCCTTAAGGGATAGCACAGTATACCTAAGTCGCAGTGCTCGGCTTCCTTGCCACCCATATTCATAATACCATAATTAGAAGTAATATAAATTACATAAACAATAAAAAATATTTATTACGTTATTTAAAATTTTTTTAATAATATATAAATTACAAGAAATACAATTCAATGCATAGATAGATATACTGAAAAGAGATCGTATTTCATTTACTTTTTTCATGTATTCTATAATGGAAGATGTATAGTACATATTATAATGAATAAATTATAGTAATGATTAAAAATTTAACGAATAAATTTTTAATGACAATAACACTCCGTATAGTTTCGACAAATTCGATAAAAATGCATCATCATTTTCGTTCATATAATTGTGGTGAGATCGAATTAAAAATGAATGCTTAGCTGAGAAAAGAAAAATGAAATAAAGGCAGATCTTTTGTAATATATCTTATATTATAAAAGCGTTATTCTGTCTGTCATAAGACTTTACGTTTTTCCAATTTTGTGACCAAACTATAAGAGATAGATTGGTCATGTAAATGGATAAAATGTAGATCTTTTTAAGACAGACAAAATGCTATAAAAATCTTTCGAAAAAAGTTTTTGGTTTCCAAGATGGCGCCTTTTAAAGGGTCAAATTTTGACTTTTTCTCAATTTAAACGAAAATTATAAAAGATGGAAGAGAACATTATATTGAGAAAATGTTGGTATTTGAAAGTTCTATCGAACGATGTATCACTTATTTACAAACGCTTCAGCGTTTGCAAGATACATGCAAAAATGTGAATTTTCGGTGTGTGACGCCGACCCGCAATACATCCGAGTTATTCGGAGAAGCCACAACGGGCTGGGAAGTTATATATTCTCCGACGATCGCAACATTAATTTGCTAAATAAATAAAGTTTGTTTTTTGAATGCTATATATGCAAGGGTTCCGAGCGAAGCGACGGTACCCGGCTATTATTATTATATATTATAAAAACGTATATTTTAAAAAAGGTTATTCTGTCTGTCATTCTATAAGCAAAATGTTAAATTATAAATTACTAAAACGTCGGAGCAAGGAAATCTTTTGGAAAATGATTCAAGAATTTTCACAAAACACGTTATTTATCATGAAGTTTTGTAATAAAACCTAATATGTTTTGTTATCAAAACTGTGTTTGTGTTATCAAACACAAAATATTAAAATTTTAGCCATACATAACCAACGAAACACAAAGAAAGGTAAATTTACTGAAGAATTAGAGAATCTATTCATAAAAAATGAAAATATATTAAACAACTGTACAACTATACTAATTGGCGACGTAAATATAGATCTTTTCAAAATGAATAAAAACAATGCAGTACAGAAATACCTGAAACTTATGTGCAATAATGGTTTCAAAAATTATCTTTACGGAACAACAAGAAGCAACTGTACAATTCAGGAAAATACGAAAACAAATATGGATCATATTTTCATAAATAGCATGGTATCGAAACACCAGGAATAATATGTAAAGAATGAATCTCGGATAATAAGAGTTGAAAAGGAGAAAAATAACACATCCAAATATAATCTATAAAGAACTAATCAATGAGGTTAACAAAACAAAATTCATGGAAATCTACCTATATAAAAAGAAAATTCCTGACTCCCTCACTGACTGACTCATCAATGCCCACCCCAAACCTTTTGACCTAGAAAGCTGAAATTTTGCACAGAGGTTCCCTTTATGACGTCGACAGGAATAAGGCCGGATTTTTCGAAATTCCCACGGGATAGGGAATAATCTGGCAAACTGATCATGAAGTGTGTGACGGCAACCCCAGGTGTGTTGCGCTAACCTGCAATACACCTGAGTTAAGCGGAGAAGGCCACAACGGGCTGGGAAGTCGTATATTCTCCGATCTCAATATTAATTTGCTAAATAAATAAAGTTTTTTTTTAATGCTATATGCAAGGGTTCCGGAGCGAAGCGACGGTACCCGGCTAGTGTGTATTATAAAAGAGCTGCCTTTATTTCATATGTATAGTTTCTGCGGTCTATGTGGCAATAAATGTCTATGCGGTCTATGTAAATAACTACTTATTAGTTAAAAAGTAATTTTCGTATTTTTATTATATTATTGAGGGCCAAATAGTATTTGACTGCTATCGGGAGGAGCTGGGTTCTTCAGACGGGTCCTAAGGTCCACCAAACCTCTGTAGAATGGGTTCCGGGTTTCTTTCCCGGAACGTTTAAGGCGGTCGGGCGTTGGTCTTACTACCCGATCTCAATTTAATCAATTGGTCAGGAAACGCCAGGAGCCTTCCTTCGCAAGATCCACAAAGGCATGTAATAGGACAGTTTAGCTATAGTAGTAAAAACAAAACAGGAGGTAAAATAAATAACTTTTACATTTTTCATTATCCTACTTCATCTTTATGGTGACTATATTATTTCATCTTACATTTAAACAAGGTAATTAATGCTTTTAGACAGTGTCAAAAGCAAAGCGGCCCCATAATATGCACGATTTTATAAACAAAATTCTATAAACAAAATTTTATCGGATGCGATCTCTACAACAATCTCAATAAACGCAACAATTGCGCCTTTTTGCATTCGTAACAACCACATGTATAATAATAAGGAAATTAAAACAATACCAGGTTTTTTTGGTTTGTCGCAACCTATTATTAGCAAACCATTCCTTGGGGGGGTCAGGGAGTGGTCCTACAGGTCTTATTTTTTTGGACGTGGTCACCTACTTTTTGATGCTGAACACAATGTTTATGTTTAGGCCTATGTAGTGAATGTGGGTGGCAGAGAAGCCAAGCACTGCGACCGGAGGTCTATTGTACTAACCCACGGAAAGGACAGATGGAGAGAAAGACTGAGAAAGTATAGTAGGAGAAGTGCAGGGGAAATGGGAGAACCCCGAGAGAACCTGCCCAGCGCGGATCGTCCACTATCACGAAACCCACATGAGAACCGAACCCCGGTGCTCAGAGGTGAGAGGCCGATGTCATAGCGACAACGCCAACCGCACGGCCATGCTGAACACAATGATGAATGTTTCATTCTAATATCCCTAACCGTTTGGCCACTACAGAGTATGACATCTAGTAGACATAAATGCAAGAGCGGTCACCTATGTTTTACAGGCAAGCTGTAACATAGGGGCCGCTAAAAATGATTAAAAAAAAAAAAAACATTTGTTATCTTCTATAATACTTCAATAATGGGTAATAATGTAAAATTTCATAGCATCGATTTGTATTCTACCAATAACGACACAGCAGTGATGAAATTTGATAATAGTTTATACAGCAAAAGAATGACTGCTTTCATTAGGCCATAAAAATATTGAAATTTGTAATATGTGGCCGTGAAGGCTAAAGTTTGGGAAACACTACAAAATATTAACGATTTCGAAATGAATTATCTTGTCTTGAACCGTTTGATTATGAATTGAAGCAGTTTAGAACATTTTCAGTCTCAATTTGAGATATAGTTAAAAAAATGTAAGTGGTAAATGGACAAGAAAAACAATACAATCCAATACAATCGAGGATGAATAAAGTATTTTCAACATACATATTTTTAATTCTCGCTAATATGCGAAATGCATTGTTTGAAATTTATTATTTAATCTCATGAGGCCAAAAGCTGTGGACTACTTTGCGTAACTTTATTATTTCTCAACTAATCATTTCAACTGGACGTTTAGGCCTAACTTTCTAAATTTGAATCCATGAAATTTCAAAATTTAGGCAAAATAAAAACAGAAATCCATCATGAATAACTCGGCTACTCGATCCTTAGTGATGTCTAGGTGTTTAGTGAACAAACAAGCAGACAGATAAAAGTACTTTTCGTGATACAACTTATTGAAGAAGATAAGGAAGAACTCTAGCTCTTGATATAATCTCTTTTCCAATTCGAATTGGAAAGATCAGACTTTACTTACACGACTGTAAAAACAAAATGTGCTTATCTTGTCCTGTTTTCCGATTAAAGTGCAAGTTTATGGATCGCCTCAAGAAACTCTTAAGTCCAAAAATCTTATTTAGACTGCAAGCAAAAAAATGATAAAGCGTTATTGTTTGAAGTGTTATTGAAAGCCATAAGTCGATTAAAAAGCTTAATATAACTTGAATTTTTTTTTTAAGTCAGCCTAAAAAACTATAACGATAATCTCTTCTCTAATATATATAAAGGTATATATTTTGATATATATCTCAATATTAATTTCATATCTAGGGCTTATCGAGTTACAAAATAGGAATATAATATTAATTTGTAACTACCATGGGGCTTCTTTACCAACTGGAAAAGTTTCAGAGTCATCTCACAATTATAATTTCATTCACATCATAACAACTCTTTTTTGTAACTCTAGGGAAGCACTAGATGTGCTAACTAGAAAATGCTAGATGTGTGATAAATCTCATTAATAAATCCGCCTTATTTTTATTTTTTTAAGTTATATGATAAACTTTTGTTAGCTAACAGGTACATAGAAATTTTCTGAAACTTTCTAAGGACTAGGAAAATATTAATTTTTTGCCTTTTTTTAATTTTTGTTATTTTTTTAAAATTTTTTTAGAAAATATTTAGATGTAATTTTTTAAAAAAAGATGAGATACATATATTATTCTAAAAGTATTCGGGTGCTGAATTTCAATTGCATTTATTATTATTTTTTTTTTTTACAAAAATATAATTTGCGACAATTGAGCACTCAGTCCTTGTTACATTACCTATCTATTTGGTAGATTTTATTCCATACTTTGTATATCACGAATGAATCACATGAA
Organism: Thereuonema tuberculata; assembly: GCA_023159025.1. Taxonomy (NCBI): domain Eukaryota; kingdom Metazoa; phylum Arthropoda; class Chilopoda; order Scutigeromorpha; family Scutigeridae; genus Thereuonema; species Thereuonema tuberculata. The sequence goes on along the minus strand of JAFIDM010009631.1, from coordinate 79,293,323 downwards.
TCAGTCGAACAGAATTCCAGCATTAAGACTAGAAATGAACTTGTTTGATCAACATCTTTATCAATATAATTAATCAACAAATCAACTCATCCTTTTAATACACATTTCGCTCCTATTAAATTCATTTTCTATGTTTGTTCTAAAAAAACAACAACTCGACTCCTCCGGACCGATTTTCATACAACTTGGTATGACATCAAGATTGGGTAAAAAATTATAGGTCCTTCTACTTTGCTAATGACCATGGGATTTGATAATTTGTGATATTCAGAAATGAAAATCGTTGGGAAGCATACAATCACCTCAATGTCAAAAGTAAGAAAAAAGAAGGAAAAAACACGCTTATTGAGTGTTCCTTCAAATATTGTTGATTCCTTTCATATATGTCCTTCAATTTCTACGCGATTATTATGGGAGGTTTCTATTTGTTCCTATTGCCACATATTTTTATATCATAAAAACAAAACACGGGCTTACATCAGTAAAGGACGATGTTTAATAAAACCGCAACGATTTTTCCTCTCTCATTACAGCAATGTGGTTGACCCAGTTGTAGCTCTTAAAGGGAATCAGCAATAACAGCAGCCTTAGGGAGTTAATAAATCTATTATCAGCAATACATTCTAAACTATCAAGGATAAAAATGACTTTCGAAAATTAATAGGTCTATATTTAAAACCTAGATTCTTAATTGTCAATTCGAAAAAAAATTTGAGGTTTTATTTTCTTAAATTTGCTTCACTATTCATACTTTTATCTTCCGAAAAACTGTGTCTTCTGTCTTTATCAATTAACTGGTAGCTGTTTACATTCTTGAAAGAGAAGCAATTTTATCCTTTTTATTTTACTTGTTTTTATCTTCATTCAATTACATCAAGCTGCCTTATGTTACTCATCTAGCGTTTATGCAGAAACAATATCTAATGTTCCGTTGTTCTCCCTGTAGAAAGCTTATTTATTTATCTAGCAGAGTTTTCTTTTTCTTTGGGTATGTGTTTGTTTGGAAAATGCTGGGTTTTTTTTTTTTTCCTTCTTCGACAGAAAGCGCATTGCCATGCAGACGTGGGCGTTGGGATGGAACACTCTCGGTCATTCTTCCTCGCAACTACTGTTCCTACCAACATTTATAAATGTGTTTACCTTCTGTTGATTGTCTGCACAATCTGCAGAAAAACACACCACTAATTTCTCTAAATTATAAATAAATTTAAAGATAGAAGAAAATATATCTCAAAGCAGAGGATACATTTAAATCTGAGAAGATAATTGTAAACTTCATAATACAATTGAATCATAATTATCTACAGGAATCAAGAGTTTAGACGAAATATCATCAATTGTTTCCAATGCAGAAAGAGAAAGTAATATATCCCCATTATTTTTCTTTTTATACTAAATGAGAATTAGATCTAAATTTTAGTCTCTTAAATTCAATAAATCATAATTAAGATCTTTAATGAAAATGATGAGATTATTAATTTTTTTTTTTTTTTTTTTTTTTTATATTTTGTTAACTGCCTTTAGGATTAAAAGAAAGAAAAGTGAACATTGAAAAAAAAAAGTTTAAATTTTATTATTAAAATTAAATATTTGATAATGAAGTATAATTTCAAGTCATCTAATGAAAGGAAAAAAAAAAGGTGAATGTAAATGTAAAAAAAAGAAATATGTTGAAACATTTCAACCTTAATTTGATATTTAGATCTCTATAAAGTTTATTGTATTAATTGCTTTAAAGGAGAGGGAGTGGCGGCGTAGTTACTGCAATTCTATAAAATACAAATGCATCCATAGGCATCAGAAAACGTAGAGAAAGTGTCCGTATTTTGGGATAGTATTTTGTAAAAAAAGCTTATTAGTTTTAAATTCAAACATAAAGTTAATTTATTGTTACCAAAATACCATATTTAATGGTGGATCGATATCAAAAAAATTTACCCACCATAGCAAAGAAAACCATGTATATAAATTGTAAAACCTAACAATTTCCGAAATTAGGCAACTAGGGTCTTTATTTCGGATATCTACATTTCTGGATTTAAAATAAAACACAGCGAAGTCACCGTCAGATTCATCATCTAACAATGGCTCTTCATCTGAAGAACTCGATGTGCTCTCTTGCCTTTTCATTTTCTTCCTGGGTTTGGTCTTGTTTTTAGGAACATTTGTACCTGATGTAGTTTATGGTTGTGATGTACTGGATTTTGCTCGGTCAGCAAGTGGCACTGGTTTTTTTAATTTTATCGGTTTTTTTTTCGAGAGGTTCTGCCAAAGCCTGTTTTTTTAAAGCGAACCAGAGATCAAAGTTACTTTCCCTTTATTAGAAGCTATCCGTTGGTTCTCAGAAGTTATTTTACGTTTTTTAAGAGAAGGCAAACGACTTATGTCTGTGGATTTAACATAATTTATCTTTCCTTTGTTTTTATTATCGATGTACTCTTTTCAGGAGTAATCCGACATACAATTCCCCCCCCCCCCTTTTTTTTAATTAGTTTATCAGAAAAACAGATTCCTAATTTCGAATATCGAATAATGGACAACTGCAACTATTCGAAATTAGGGCACAATCGGAAATTGCTTAACATGTGACATGACAAACTAACCTACACAAGCACACACGAATTCTTTCTTATATTTAAAAGTAGACTAAAAATACTAAATAATACAATAACAACCCCTTACTGATTTCTTTCCAGTTGTCGTTATATTAACTATAACGAAAACTACTGAGGAATACCGTGAATATAACATTTTTTCGTGTCCAAACAAGAAGAGCAATGGCGGTTGCATCAACACTGAGGCACAATGGAGGTAGTCCTACATGTGTTAAACACATACAGAACGAGGGCGCGGATAGAATAGGAAATACAACGCTATCCAAAAATATGACACCATTCGAAATATAGGCATTTTCCTCTATATGTCTGCATCAAAAATACCCATGGATAAGGTATTAGAGAAATGGTTGTATATGAATAAAAATCCGCAACAAAGCTTTCTTTTTTTAAAAAAAATATAATATAACACGATCTCTGAAATTGTTAAAACAATAGCTGCATAGGGATAGGCTTGACTGTGGAACTAACGAACTCTCCACTTTCTACCTATACTAAATACTTTACTTCAAATTATTAATATTGGCCACTTTGAAAATACCTTAGTTCGGCAACATGAATGAGCTATAATCAAATCTAGACCTTCTTCTCAAAACGTAATCCTGAATACTCCAATGACATTTGTTATACATATGATGTTAAATCTAACCTTGGCTGGAATTCGTAATGTAAAGATTTTTTGCTGGATTTGCGAGGCCCCGGATAAATATTCTTAACGGGGCATTTATTACATCAATTTTCTATAACCGAGAGTTTTAATTTCTTTCTTTTAAATTATGTTACTTTAACCAAACATGCTGAAGAGTTCATATATTTTTCTCAATTTTTTTTCTACTTTATTATTTTTCGGACCGCGCAAAGATCCCATTCGCCCGGCCCTAAGCGCGGTCTCTGTATTAAAGAAACGATTTAGAAAAAATGACTTTTAAATCTCAAATTTAAAGTTCCGCGAAAACAATTTCATGAAGGTATTTAACTATTATCTTTTGATAGGGAGGAGTTAAATTTAAAATTTAAAAAAATTGACAGTAATCAAACCAAAATAGAACAATAAGTTGAATTACCTATGATTTCTTTTCAAAGAATATTTCAAGGGTAGAGGGTCAGGATTTAAAATTTACTTTAGATAAATTAAACAGTCATTAAAATATATATAACATTTAATTTCATCCATTAAATATTATTTTTTTTACTAAACAAGAGAAAAAGATTAGTGAGCATAAATAGTCTCAGCTGTTAGATGAGATTTTCAGAATTTTAGTTTTTGGATAATTTAAAATAAACTTTAAATTTAAATGAAGCTTTTCAACTTTCTCCCCACCCGCTTTCCTTACCATCTGATGTTCCTACTAACTTTAAATGCTACAGAAAAGCAACTAATAAAGCTGTATTAATTATCTTTTTACTTTCGTTTATGAAAATCGAACATAAAATATGTGTGTATTTGATTTAATCTCTACTGATATTTATTACAATAATTTGCAGAACTTTTCCATTTATAAATTTAACAGACAAATCGACAATTATTATTCCTTCTTTATTTTACCTGTCTTTAAAACAAGAATTTAAAACTCAAAGCAAATGTTTCTGAAACGGAAAAGTTCTGAAGAGCTTAGAAGAAATAAACAAACGTGATCTTTACAATATAGAGCGGGATGAAAAGTATATAGTAGGTTTGGGTGGAAAGTAAAATAAACATCCTTTTGTAAACTACATCTGAAAGAATTCATCTCATCACCTTCAGAAGAGGATGACGTCAAACACGTGGAAGAATGAACAAGAAAGTTTCCGACAAATCCTCTTCTTCTTTCCTATCTTTTCTTGATGGAAAGAAACTAACTAATTTTTGATCTTCGTTATTCAAAAAATAAAATTATTGCTTAGTAATAATTAAATTTTGATTAAATATTAATTAATCACTTTCTCATTCTATGTGCTATTTGTAGTTTTTTATTTCGTTGACAAAAAAGTATATTTGTAAAAGAAACATATCTAGAAAATGTTCAGAAATTTCTAGAAAGGTAAATAAATACAACAAAATTCGCGAACTCCTCCAAAACAGAAATAAAATAGTCTTTGTCTGATATAAAATATATAAAGAAAGCAAAAACGAATTTATATTTGAAGTTCAATAATAATTCGAGATATAAGATAATAGTTTCATACTGCTTTGCTGTTATATTAAGTCTGTTCAACAAACTACATTAAGCCACAAAAAGATCTAATAGAAGAATTATTCTACTTGTAAATATTTATGTTTATATTAAAATGAAGAAGAAGGAAAAAAAGTATAAACAAACAAAAGTAAAAACAGGAAAAAAACAAAAAAAACAAAACAGGGAAAATGAATTAAGCAGATTAAAAAAAAACCCAAAGAACAGGAAAACTCAGAATATTGAACAATGGAAGAAATAAAAGTAAAAATATTAAAGAACAATAAATAAAAATTAGTCAAAGTGAATTGACTAAAGTAAAGTGGTGATTTTTCATTCTATACTTCTTTTTCTTACATGAACAATAATTCATATGATGGCCAATAAGTTTTATAAATTTCATCAACAGGAATTAAATAATATTTTAACGATTATTCTGCCGCCGGAAATTATTATTTAGAAATGCTTTTAAAGTTCCAGCATTTTCAGTCGATACGAAAAAGTTGTTGGAAAATCTATGTAATTCAGACTTATCTAAAACTGAAATTTCTGTCCAAAAAAAATTAACTTCAATAAAAAAAATTGAGTTTCTTTTCATTTTCTAAAATCTTTTTTATAAAATATTTTCATTAATTGATTAATTAATGAAGTGTATTGAACCCCACTGTATATAAAGATATGCTTATCTTTAGAATCATTCTAAATTATGATAAAACTTAATTATTTAATCATAATTCCGGTTTTACTGTACTTGAGTTTCTAAGCTATTCGGGTTAATTGATTACAATAATTCAAGATGCTTTTATTAATTTATTAGAAAGAGATCACATCTAACATCAATGAGAAATATGTCCTGACAATATAGAAACGATTAAGAAGACGTATTACAGCGAGCAACGTTATTAACTTGAAAGTGTTCCTCTTGCTCATGATGCAATGGGAAAATCTCTATTTTCATTACCTTGTTACATATTTAGAGTTTTTTCTACGTATACATAAACCAAACATCCATCCGTCTGGTACCGTACATAGGGAAAAAAAATAAAAATAAAATAAACTTACAAAAATATTCGTCTTCTAAAACAAACTTTTCGGAATTTTTTTTATCCTTCAAGTCAGTTTGTTTGACTACTATGTTCTTTTCATCTGAAACTCTTTCCTCATCAAAGGTGCGTTGTAGGAGAAAAAAAGAATTTTAAGACAAAATATGTCTTCAAAAAGCAACCTAGAGGATTTTATTTTTTCATTTTTTTCTTGCTTCACATGTCTGTTCAACTGCTCTAAGATAACTCATACAAGTGACTTGCAAATAAAACTTCATTTTAATCCTATATCCTTTATTCTACAGTCAAAGACTTTTCAACAACAAGCAGCAACAGAACAAATATTTTTTGACAATAAATCCATTCTTTTCCGTGTTTGTTTTTCGTTTAAGTCATTAGAATACCTACTTGTTATTTATTCTTTGTAATAATTCGTTATAAGATATAATCGTTTATCTACCTATATTATTAAAAGAAAACATGGTTTTTTTTTTCTGCCCGCCGAAAGCATGCAACACAGAAATACAAATAAGGTGGCAAATATTAGGTATAGTATTGAGGATGCTCACATTTTCTTTTTAGCTATTTGGCTCAACCAGACGTCCCGAGACATCCCGGGTCTCCGAGATGCTCACATTTTCATTGTTATCATGTGACTCCGAGGTCTCCTAGACGGGTTGTGAGAAAGCGGCCGCGATCACGGATGGTGATAAAATTATCTCAGAATCCAAGATCACGTCACCACAGGTTTGTGATTAAAAGTTAAAGATACTTTTTTTTTTTTTTTATTCTAGCAAGAGTCTCAATTATTCACTAACTTTTCTGTAAATGTAAAATTTACATTATTAACCCATTATTATTGTGATTTCCATGATAATTTGTCTTTAATTGTCATTTTTCCTTGAGAAACAGTGTAATAAGGATATTTCATTCTACGGAGATGAACATTCTGTAAGTGTAATTGCTACAGCAACGATACCAGATGAACATACAATATACTGCTTTTGCTTTTTCTGAGCCACTTACATTTTAATGTTTATTTTGTTAATAAAACATTTGAAATTCACTGAACTAAATAATAAATCTGTAATTTTTTTAATTATTAGGCCGAAGAACTGCCCTAGGAGGTTTTAGAAGAAAGTGGTTTGGTGTAACTTATCCTGAGATAGTATCTCCTTTTACTCCTATAGAAAGTGTGAATATTATTATTAAACATTATCTGCTTAATAGTCAAATTTGGTAATTTATTGAAAAAACACACAAAAAATACAGCTAATAGCCTGAAGTTGTTGTTGTTGTTGCTATTATTTTATAAGACGTTTCACAAGAATAGGCCAGATGGTAAAACCGACTAACAACAGGTGTGGCATTCAGCTAATACCTCTGGGCTCTGGTATTGGGCGAGATCTGTCTGCTGAATTCTAAAAGCTCTGTTTCTCTCTTACCCCTTTTTCATTTGAAAATTTCTAAAATACTCAAATTCTTTGAGGAACAATTTCCTTTTAAAATAGTTTAATTCAACTTTAAAATAGCAGTAATTTAAACATTAGCATTGCCACTTATTCACTAACAAAGCTAATCTATTTTCAAAAATTTTTAAATAAAAGGTAATATTAAAACAACAATAAAGCAGACTAAATAGTAGCAATAGTAATTATTTGTTATAAATAAGTAGATAACTGAATACGATACCAGAAGCTTTAATACTATAGCAGTAAACGTAAAGTAACAGTATTATTTCGTATTTAGATTATGGAATACTCTGGAATTTTAAAATAAGTGAAGATATAGAGAAAATATGGGAAATCAAAAATAAGAAACTCTGTCGGTTTTAATTCCAAGCCTATTGAACTGTATTTTATGAAGAATTTGAAAATATAATTACGGAAACATCTTCTAGCACTTTTTTTTTTAAATTTCAGATTTAGTCAGCAAATACATTGGTTTGGTTCGACTTTTAATGCCGATACTTTCGGCTTCTCGCCAAAAAGAAAAAGCTGCGGCTTCGTTGTCCAAGGAAAGGGTGTTCATTGCCATTATTTTTTTCCCCGATTTTTCAGAGATTAGAGAAGATCAACAGCAAAGAAGAGATCCTTGTGAATTCTTTCGTTATCTGACCGTCTGGATGAGGGGATTTTTGCCAAATAAAGAAACAGTGTTTTATTTAATTTACTGGTTGGCAAATACTAGGATGTTGAAACGAATTTTGACAGTTATATTTTAAGAGGTTCAAACTTCAGAAATTACTCAGGCTCTTACTGTAAAAGTCTTATAAATTAGAAAACTTATCCTAAAAACCTGACAAACAAATTCATAATTTAAGTTATGCTTACACTTTTTCATTAAAAATACACACATACTTATGGGTATACGTTTCATTAAAATTTTTCAAAATTTTATAATTCATTTTATTAAAGATTAATATTTATAAAACAATAATCAGACCCGTGGAAACTTATGGCGGTGAGTGTTGAACTCTCAAAAAAGTCGAGTTGCAGATTACTATTTGGGAAAGGAAACTACTTCGAAATAATTAATGCTTTTAGATAGTGTCAAAAGCAAAGCTGCCCCATAATATGCACAATTTTTAAACAAAAGTAGAGTGAACCTAACCAGCATTTACAATGAACCTAATGGACGCTTATAGCAAACCGGAAGTTGGAAGGGGGGGTCAAAAGCGGTCGCTTCCGATAAAGAGAAAAATGGCGATAGACGTCCCCCCAATATCGACCCTTCTGAACACATTGGTGGTGGTCCCGTTTTTGCCAGACAAACGGTTGCTGAGATATGATAAAAGAAAAACGTATTGAAGCACCGACTTTTGACCCCCACCCACATCCGGTCAGGGAGTGGTCCTAGAGGTCTGATTTTTTGGACGTGGTCACCTTTAGATGCTGAACACAATGGTAAAGGTTTCATTCTAATATCTCTAACCGTTTGGCCACTACAGAGTGTGACATCCAGCAAGCATAAAAGCAAGAGCGGTTCCCTATGTTTTACAGGCAACATGTAACCTAGGGGCCGCTAAAAAATTATGGTTCAATAAATGATAATGGAATTTGGAGAATTAGAACGAATCGAGTTAGTAAAAACTGTTACAATCTCACAACTAAGATGGTTGGGTCACGTACATAAAGCGCATTGCACATGCGGTTTCCTTAAGTGAACAATCATTTTATTTTAATTTTATTTTCATTTATTTCAATTCTCCGAAATGAATATTCTTCTTAAGGAAACCTAAACGCTACTTTGATTTTACGAAGAAAAGTACAAAGACACAGAAGCCGTTGTTTGAAATACAGTGAATTCTCCGAAATGAATGTTCGTCTTAAGGAAACCCTTAAGTGAAATAGAATACGTCCGATTTTCGGATCCATGTGCAATGCGCTTAAGGATGGATGAATAATGAGATCCCAAAAAAAACCGTGAAAGGAAAGCTGACGGTAGGAGGAACAGAGGAAAAGAAAGCATTGGATTGAGGACGATCTTAGGAATATTGGTGTTAAAAGGTGGAGAACAAGGACAGCTGATAGGAAGCGATGGAAAAGGATATGTGAGGCGGCCAAAGTCCTACAAGAATTGTAATGCCAAGGAGTAAGTAAGTAAAATTCATTCTCTGCCAAAAAACATTAGCGTAACCAGAAGCAGCAGTCGAAATGGAATGAACCCTAGGGTCCATCTGAAGCAGAAAATTCCCCGACCACTGCAGGGAATTGAACCCTCAGTCCAGCGCCTAAACCACTGGACCCTTACATAGATTGATTACATTACGAAGCGGTTCCGCTTGATTTAAGAAAATATTTTTGTGGCTCTGTTAACCATAAACATTCTGGGTTCGATGATAGTCGAACATATAGGGTGCTTAATATTTACCCAAGTTCACCTATTGCAGCGCGTCTGCAGTAAAAACCAATGGTAAAGACCCTGGAACATCTTATGGATAGAAGTCCATTTTCACGTGAATGGTGCCGTTAATACCCACATCTGCAGAATTTGAGCAAATGACAATCCACACATCGTTCAGGAGATCCCTTTACACTCGTCTAAAGTTACAGCGTGATGTGGATTTACGGCACTATTCATCATTGATCTTTTGATAATTTTTATTATTATTATCCTTCAACAGGTCCTGTTATAGGATCCGTCAACGTCCAGCGCTACCATTCCATGTTTACTACCTACGTCATTCCAGTTCTTCAACAGCGAGAATGTCTCGAAGCGATTGTGTTTATGCAGGGTGGTATCCCTCCACATACAGCCGTCCGTGTCAAGGAGCTGCTTCGAGCATATTTCACCAACGAAAGAGTAGTAATCGTCACTTCCCTGCAGCGTGGCCTCCGCGTTCGCTGGATCCTGAACCCTGTGATGTTTGTTTTGGGATTTCTGAAGAATAATGTGTACCGGAATAGCGTCGTTAATCTAGCGGAACTTAAGCCCAGTATTACATGTCACGTTAGTAGCATCTCACCTGATATCTAAGAACCATAGAAAATGCGGTTCTTCAGTTCCAATAAGTTACAGATCAAGGAGAGCATCATATCGAACATCTGCTTCCTTAAACTTGTTAGTCTTGTTCTGCATCTTCGTAGTTAAGGAGGTGCGTCCCATTCCTAACAATCATTCAGTACAGATGTACACTGTAACATTAACGCATATTGGCCTGGGGTGGCGAAAATCGGAACTAATATATTTTTGTGCATAATTATCTTCCGCATCCTCTCCTTAGTGTACCTATCAAATTTCAAATCTGTGCGATAATTGGTCATTTCTGTAGAAGCGCTAGAGTAGGAAAACTTTAATTATAAGCACCCTGTATATATCTGACAATACGTATCAAATCTTCATAATAATATTACAAATCACCCAAGCGACAGCTTTCTTGGATTGATTGACTTCTTCCCACAAGATAATGGTGTATGTATAGGCCTAACATAAAAGTTAATATTTGTTTATTGATCTTGTTGAAATTATCTACTGATCTCTTAGTGATAACACGAAGAATATGCAAGATGTTCAAATGATGTTCAATATTCGACGAGCAGAAGTTTTCTTTGATATTGATGTAATACCCATCTTGAAATATCCATAGATCGTAATTTATTCTATTTGTGTGAAAGACTTTGATTGTAACATTTTGTGTGTGTGTTTTATACGTGCTCATAAAGCTTATTAATATATGCTAGCAGCATATATTAGTAATATAAAATAATGATTAACTTTTCTGAAATATTATAAATGCTCACCTTTTCATCGCGTAGTGGGACTGAGCAGGTAGCGCTGGAGGGTTTCATTTTCAGGACTGGGGAAGGGTTTGGAGAAAATAAACGTATTCATATTTTAAGTTGGGCCATAAATAAGCTACGTACCAAATTTAAAGGAAATTCGTACAAACAAACAAACAAACACAAAGGAGAATAATGTTTAATTGTAAGACGTCGCATGTTCAGTCAAATATAAATACTGTATTGGTGAAAAAAAAAATTAGAATGACTGAGATACTTCTGTGAATTACAGTTATTAAGCTTTTGTAGTAGTTGCTATTACTTCAGGAACAATCTCATTTCTTAATATTTTTTTTAATGTCCTATAGTAAATAAAAAACTCAGAAAGGAAGCAATGAATAAATTATTTTTATTATCTTTTCTTATCTCTTTTTAATTCTTATTTCCTATGTATTTTTTATTTTATTTTGCCTTATTCTGTAGTGTAAACACGAAGTTTTTGTATATAAATTTGGAATATTTCCTTGAGTATATATAAATTTAATTTCCTTGAGTAAACAAAAAATCAGTTTTAAATATCTTAAAAAAATGACAGACAGAACCAAACCTACTTCACTAAGAAAATATGAAATATTGCGGGATGTATATAGATACACTATATTTAACCCTACGTAATCTGCTATATATAAAAGTTAGAGCTCTTTATGTTCAGAATTCAGTAGTTAAAAAAAAGTTAACGAGTAAATAACATATATGAAAAAAGTTTTGATTTCTATCCTAAAAAAAAACCCACTTTGGGCTGTTAATCAACGCCCGTGTTAAATCATTCACGTCGAAAGGCTTTCACTTGAAAAAGTAGAACAGTAAAATGGGCCAAGCTTATCAGAGCCGGTTTTCACTTTCACGATATTAGAGCAACAAACGGAGCATGTGACTGACTGACATTCGCACTCGGCAGGAAGGAATGGTCATGGAAAGTGGATTCCTTTAAGGAATCTCTCATTAAAGATGACAGTAATTTTTGAATCGCTAATAACTTAAATTTATTTTATGTGTAAAGGTTTTCTTTCTAACATTTATTTCTGTTTTTATTTTAATTATTACTGCTTTTATTTTCCTCCACTATCGAAAGAAAGTGAGTGTACTGGAATTACAATAATTGAAATTCAAAGTATTTGGTAAAGCAATTATTTTTATTTTTGTTATTTACATTTTTTGTTTGACTTTCGTAAGTTATAACTTTTCAGATAGGAAAGAAATAAAAAAAAAAAGGTCTAAAAGATTAGTATTAGAAGTTGTGCTGCCGTAAGCCTCACCCTACTTTCTACTGCTGAATTTTATTTTAAAGGTGAGTTAAAGTAATTTTAGTTTAAAGTTTAAAAGCCCGCGTTCTCTTTCGTATAAAGATTTAGTTCAAACATATTCTGATATTTAATCAAAAAATGAAAAAACGCCAAATTATATTTTACAGCTATACAAATTGTAAGTAATTTAGAATTATTTTTATAAATAGATTAAAAATATAACTTTTTTGATGCAGACATTCATAAGATTATTAATTCAGCTTTGTTTGCTAATATAATCTGTTTCCTGTGAGGGTCTCGTAAATCAGAGTATCTGATGTTTGTTCTTTGTAATAAAGTGAATATGAGACTATTGTATTGTGTAAGTACTATTTGAAAGATCTCCTAGTACTTCTACAGCTACAGTGATTTAATTTAAATATTTTAAAATTAATTCTGAGGTAATTCAATGTAGTTCTAAGGTAACATTGGCTAATGGTTCGTTTATGTATTTTTTTAAAGTTGCGAATGAATTTAAGAATTGAAGAGGCAATTAATGTTGCTTAAATTTTTGAATTACCGGTACTAATATAATGAAACTATTATTAATTATAATTAACAATTTAGCCTATTAATATTACAATCTTTAATACTTACTCACTTAAAGAAATTGATATAATCGTTAATGAATTATTTTTTAAATAAGTTTAGTTTTAAGTAAATTTAAGTCCTAAACTTGTCCTAATATATTTTTTTTCCTGATAATGTAATGTTTACTGCTAGTCTAATTCAATGTAATTCCTTATTTTTACGTAACATATGATTAAAATAATATATATATTGGTATTGAAAATCTAAATACCTTTATACTTTTTTTTGTTTTTGTAAATTATTATCAATTAATTCATTACTATGTTATCAGTGTTTAGGCTAGAAGTGAAATGCTATGGTTTTATTAAAAAGAAAGAACAAAAACTACATCAAAGCTTTATAAGACTCATGGATCGCTTGATTTAAAATTCTCTATAAAATGTCTTTTTTTAAAAAATCTATTATTTTGTAAAATCTTGTTTTGTTACTTGAATTTCCTTTTACTTTAATTTTAGTTAGTTTTTAATAAATCAAAAGTAGCAGTTAGATAGTATGAACTAGTTTCTCTTAATGTGCTACTATATTAAATATCCTATTTAACTACTTTATTTAAAAGACCTTTTATTTGCATATTAATTCAATTTCAATTTCCTTAGTTCAGTCAATAAGATTACAGTAGTCAGGGATGAAAAGTTGTAAGTATTTATAATAAATAGTTAAAATAAGTGCGTAGAATTAAATATTCAATCACATTTATTTAAAAAAAGTTAAGTATCCCTCAACTGACCAATTGTCGCCGAAGGAAGGCGCTCGGCTTTTCCAGACCAAGTTGAGGTCGAGTGAGTCAGTCCAACGCCCTCCCTCCTTTAACCCCCACGAAAAGAAACCCGGTTCTCATTCTTCAGGGAGCTGGGTAGACCATAGGACCAGTCTGGAGGAGAATTCAGCATGGAAAAAAAAAAAAAAAAAAACCTATCTCCATCGGGGATTGAACCCTTACCACTTGTCTACCGGACCCATTCACATTTGTTTACAATAGCCATTCTAGGCTATGCTACGTTGTTCTGTGTGGAACTTATTTAATCTTAATACTGTATATGTATTCTGTCCGACTAAGAATTATGTAATTTCATAATAGATTGTACAACAATGAAATAAATAATTCTTTTTATAGTTAAATAAATCAACTACGAAAATAATATTTAATATTTTTTTTCTAATACTGGGTTCTCTGCTTGAGTATCTGCCAAATTTTGACAGTGTTTGCAAACTAACAATTTTGAAGATTTTAGTTTTTCAAAAATATGATTTTAATCCATGTCTAATAATTATATTCTTATTTAAGAACAGAAACATAACACTTGAATAAAAATTTCTACAATGTGAGGTTTTTAGACATAATTTTTTTTACCGTAATTGAAAATCATTAATTCCCCAGAAAGGAGAGGAAACAAAATAGTCTTAGAAATGATACCATAGCAAACTAGAAAACAATATGTGGCTATCCATCTTTGATTATATATGTATATTTAACAAATTAGCGAAAATGAGTTTGAAATATACATATTACATATTTTTTTAGTTGCATCTTCGCTAACTTGTTAAATCTTGAAATACTTTAAAACAGCAAATTTTTAATTTTCAAAGTATTGCTAGCAATGAGTTTAGTACTATCAATTTCTAACTGCTTATTAATATAAATGTAAATAAAAAAGGTACTTCTTTAATATAATTTACACATTTAATAAGTTATTTGGCGTAGAAAAACAAAAACAAAAAAACGCATCTTTTTGATATTTGATATTTGAATGATGTCTTTTGCAGTTTCAAAACATATTTCTACTTATTTCATGTTTTATTACATTAAGCATATCAAAGAATTTATAAGGGATTAACTATTTTTTTACAAAAAGTGAACATTTTTCATTTCTTCCATAATTATTTTTCTAAATAACTTCGTTGTGTATTATTGCTTGAAAAATAAAAATCTATTGAATATAATATTGAAGCTATGCCTTTAATTCGAATTATCATGAAGAAATTTTATATTAATAGTAACTTCCAAGTTACGTGGATAGCGAAATATATTTGTGATAAAGCAATAATTGATGTTATCGTTTTGAAGCTGTGATCACTTAAAATTAAATTAATTTCGAAAATTCGAATGCACTTATTTATTTATTTGAAACAATTTTGGATTTTAATAATAGGAAATATCTTGAGAAAGTTTAATATTTCAAAAGTTTAAAAGTTATAAAATCAGGAATTAATGAAGGAAGTAGTCTCCAAATAAACTAAATGGTTCAAAAATCACATTTAAATAAACACAATCTATCTTGTGGCTCGTGCTTTAAAGAGACATCGGCAGTTCTACATTCAAAAGCACACTCTGTACCATTTGAGTAATAACTTAGTAAAAGTTTTAATTTATCAAGAATTTGTACATTGTCCAAGGATTAATGATTTAAAAAAGAAAATGGTCAAAAATGTCTTAGGAGATTAAAAAATTAAACTAATTTGAAATATAAATATCTGATTCTAATTCTTTGAAATAATAGGTTCATTGTTGTTTAGAAAATTTAAAGTCTAATTATTACACTGCATCGTAACTGAGTTTATACACACTGACATACTACATTGTTTGCTTGTTCTGAAATTTACATTTTTTATCCCATGTTTTCCGACGATGTGGCTTTGAAAAATGGCTGTAATTTCAATGAAAAGTTATTTCTGTAAATAAAAAAAAAATTGTTTTAGTTACATGAGTTTATCTGGATATTGTGTTTGTATTGGAATCTTTCATTTCTCAAATGAGAATTGAGAATGAAACGCTAATAATAATAATAATTTATCCTTACATTTTTTACATAAAGCTCATAAGATCAAATCTTTGTTTCAGAGGCTTTAAAAAAATTAATATGACTATTTTTTTTTTTCATTTATTTAATTATTTAAATAACTGATTCGACACCGGAATCAGCAGTTCAATGAAACACTAAATGAGTTTCCTTTTAATACAGTTAAAAATTATAATATAAATACAGCTATTTCAAAAGTTTGAATAGATCAAAGTTAAATAACAATAATAAAAACCAATTTATCGGATTCTGAGGTAAAATTTCACTTCTGAATGCAATGTGAGGAATAAAATGGAAGATACTTTTACAATTAATTATTGAAGTGATTGATTTGTTCTTAACTTTAAATTAGAGTAATAAATAAAATATAAAGCATTTTTTTAAGCTTTTTTTATACATTCTATATATTACTTTCTTATATATAAAGAAACTACATGAAATTAAATTATTATTTACATTTCATTCATTTACATAAATCTGATTAGAAATAACAAATGTTTCATGGATTTAATTGCTTTTTTTTTTTTCATTCATCAAATTTATTTTATTTGTAACACATTTTTTAGTATAAGTTTAGCACAAAAACTACTTTATTCAGTTATAAAAATCTTATTGTTTGTAATAGAAAAAAGTAGTTTTTATTATAAAATTATACTAAAAAAACATGTTACAAATATGATACAGATGGAAGGAAAAAATGCAATTTACTTAAAAATGCAATTGTTATTTTTTGTCTCATCATTTTTGTTTTTAATGTTTTTTTTCATTTCTTGATAATGGTTATTTAAAGTTAAATAAACATTTTAAAATCTAATGTTAAAGTCGTAACTATCATTATTTGAATTCGGTTTTCTTTGATGTCGAATATTTATTAAAATTTAAAGTGTATTGATTTGATTTTATATCTTGTTCTTTATCTAATCTTTAAACGTTGATGGGAAAGTCTAACTTATATCTGTTTAGAATCAAAAGTTACATCTATTTGTTGAAATTTGTTAATTCTAAAAAACTTAACAAATGTTAAGTTTAAAAAAAGATGTTGTTTTATTTTAAAAAAATATAGGGCATTTTTTTAAAAAAGTATTTGTGCTTCCTGGATATATTTGAAAATTGCGATCTTGATGAAAAAAATGTTCTTAATTTTAAAGGATGCGCATTGATATGTTGCAAAATCTATGTCATCGAGTTAAGAAAAAATATTGTTATTATCTTGATTTAAATTTTAAACTATATATTATCGTTATAAAATACATTTCAGTCAATGAATTTAAGTTTTAAAACTGTTTAAAAGAAACCGATAATATTACAAAGCACCTAACTTAATTTTGTTTCTTCTGACCTTTGAATCTGTACAGTTGGCTGTTTTGTTTTTAGGAGCTGAGACAACAGATCATTCAGCCTAATATTGCTTACAGGATTTTTTTTTGTATTCTTTAATTACTTTTAGTTAACTAAATGACCTTTCAATACGAAATAAAAAAATAAAAATAAATAAAAAGAGTAAATATATCAGAAAATTTTCGTTTCTAAACATTATAGGTTTTATAAAAAGATTTTGAGGTTTTGTAGCATTATTTAACGTGTGCACATTACAATTAAAAAGAAAACGCCGACACACAAATGTAGATAAAAAGTTAGATAGATAAAAAGTTTTTTTAATGTGTTAAAACTTTTTATCTATAAACTTTATAGATAAACTTTTTATATATTTTAAACTTTTTATATATTTGTGTGTCGGCGTCCCCTTTTAGGCTTCTGGTACCTTGAAGCCTTATATCCCCGGTTTGTCTGTCTGTCTCTGGACAGGTATCAACTCAGCAACCACGAGGGCTAGAGACTTGATTAGGGTGTCGTTGAAAAGTGTACTTGCCAAGAGTAGTTCAGAGCCGTAGAGTTTGTGTCTCTAGCTGGTCGGGCTCCAAAGTAGCGATAGCGATTAGTAAACCAATCATAATGTTTCGCGACGGCTTCTGATACGTGAATGAAGAAAATTATTCAAAAGTTATTGAATTCAGTCTATTAACAAGGTTTGAGCTAAGAATGACGATTATTCCACATAAATAATGATTTTTCTATATTTTACGTAATATATAGATAGGAGCTACTTGCATCTTTTTTTTTAAATCATTATTAGGAATTCAGTGTATTAACAAGGTTTGAGTTAAGAATGACGATTATTCCATATAAATAGGGGTAGGTAAGATAGCAAGGGGTCGCAAACAGACTCGCGCGCGCATTTTCTAGACCCTTATTTATATGGAATAATCGTCATTCTTAACTTAAACCTTATGCACCCTATCCTGCTGTAAAGGATAGGACCACAAAGTTAATGATCGTCAAAGTCGGCGAACGCCGAAAATAACAAAATACCAAATCCTTTTAAAATATAAATATATTTTAATTTGCACGCAACCGACTTTTCACCCCGCTTATTTATAAGTAGGCGTTTTGTATTAACTTTTGAATAATTTTCTTCATTCACTTATCAGAAGCCGTTGCGAAGCATTGTGATTGGTTTACTAATTGCTATCGCTACCTTGTTTAATTTTAAGGTTTTATGATAGTTTTTTCTTGAGTGACTTTATGAAAATATTATTTCTATATAAGATATTTCAACAATAAAGTTTTATTTCTAAAAAAGTTACCATTTCAAGAAGATTATAATTATTTATGGAAGAAAAAATAATAAAAAATTCTGATTTGAAATTATTGGAATAAAATTATAATTGTTGCAAACATTTAAAAAGAATGGAGCATCGGAAAGAAAGAAAACAACAAACATAAATATTTTCAGTAAAATTCAGTAACAATTTTGAACTATAATAATTCATCATCAGACTACTGATGAAGTAAAAATACACAATTAATGATTGTGATTCCAAAGTCAAAGATTAAAAAAAAAAAAAAAAATTGAAAAAAAAAATCAAGTTTGATTAAATTTTAATCAATTTAGATTGCTTCATCAGATACATCTTCTCGGTACTGAAATTTTTTTTTTTTTTTTTTTTTTACAATATAGTGAATCAAACACGAGTTGACCTTGCAATTTTATTCATAAAACAGGATATAACCGAATCATTACTGGTGGAAGCAGCTGTAGAATTCTTCGGATATTAGAAGTTGCAGCCATAATTTTATTACATATATTTCTTTATAATTGCTAAAATAATTATTGCTTCTGGACAGTTAAAGGGTCTGTGAGGCATCTATCCCTGTCTATTAAAGTTATAGTCTACAGACGGAAGAATAAAATCAATGCAAACAAACTGTCTCATTGTTAGAGTTGTAACCATATCCAGGATTTCAGTAATTTAAATTACGCTGCTCTCAAAGTTATGACCATTTAAATTATCAGTATAATAATTTTGAGAAGGTAATCCTTAAACAAAAATGAAATAAAAATAAAAGTCTATAAATAAATAACAAAGTGTTTTTATATAATAATGCAATGCTTCTCAAACTAATGTGACGAAGGATCAGCTTTTCATCAATCCGTCGCGGTCCGATAGTTTTTGTAAAATAAACTGAACTTTGATTATGCTTACTGTCAATTTCTGTACTTAACTTGTTGAGGACCGATATCTGTTCGCTGATCATGGTTTGTGCAGCATTGTACAATCTCTAGACGAGCACCTCAGGTTTATTTTTTTTAATTTTTTTTCATTTAAATTTCTTTCATTTAATCCTATAACTACTTGAACATCGAATGTTAAAGTTGATCACGTTATCATAACAACAGGATCAGTGGCGCCATCTATTTAGTTATTAACAAAATATTTCAACTATTTAAAACACCAATAAACTCTTAATTAAAGAAATTAAGAAACCCAATATCGGATATTCATTTTTACCTCCTCTGGGTCAACTAATATAAGCCGCAATTAAGTCAAAACCTAATCAAATCTAGACAATATGCCGAAATTTTTAAATCAGAAATTTGATGATTTAGTATATGATTTTAAAATCATATACTATATTATTGTTTGCATTACATAAGAGCACGTAGATTAGACTTTTTTTATAAAACCTACATAAAAATTAATTAATTTACAATAAAACAAAATTTAATTAGATTTAAACAATGTAATAAAATTAAAAAAACAAAAAACAAAACTGCACTGTATTTTTTTTCTGCTCGAGTTATCAGGGCATCAAAGCTTAAATCTTTTGTTTAAAATCAATATGTACACTCATACCAAAGACAAAGATACAACCACTTTAATTGAAAACTTTTTTCTCCGCCGCTGCATCACCGAATATTGTGAAAAGAATAGCTTTTCTTTTGATCACACTGGTCAACATGATTTTTATCTCAAGAAAACTAATAGATGTCCTTAATGTAACTTAATGCTGAATTCAAATATGTCATTAGAATTTCTCCGTTACCCACAGTTTTTTCTGTGACATTGACTTTTTAGTATGATATTTTTTTGTGTTTTCCGTCATCTTTTCAACTTTACTAGGTGGAAGTTCTCTATTTATTGTAAGATTATGGGGATGTTGAATACTCAGAAGAAAGGTTTGTATAATTCTTTGTTTCTATTTTTTACTGTGATGATACATTTGCAAGCAAGATTTATAGCTCTAGTTAGATTTCCAATGTGCCAAGAAAATGTTTAAACCACCTGACAATTTCTGTTAGGTGTGTGGTGAACGAACATCAGAGGCGTAACTTTACTCCACTAATAAAATAATGTTATGAACTTTATTTGATGTAAAGTGGGAGACCAAGGAAGGGCATGGGCCCCGCACATTTGCTGAGTATCGTGTGCTAGGCTTCTCACTGCATGGAAAAATGGTTCACGCCACATGCCATTTGCTATCCCTATGGTTTTGATCCCAAAAGACTACTACTCTGATTGTTCTACTCAACAAACATTAAAGGGATTACATCTAAAGCAAAGCATACAGAGAATTATCCCAATTTACCGTCTACAAAGAGGTCATACCTAAACCTTCAGAACATGTGACATTCAGCGATGATAACTCAGATTCTGATGGAAGTTATGTAGAACAGGAAACAGACTCCTTGTGTGGTGATTTAACATTTGAAGCAAGCTCTTCGCCTGAACCACATTTATTAATTCAAGACGATCTTAACGATCTTGTACGAGATCTGAATTTATCTAAAAAACAGTCTGAACTTCTAAGTTCCCGGCTGAAAGGATGGAAACTTCTACAAAGATACTAAAATATGCTAATTTCGTAACCGTGACTGAATTTAAAGATGATTTCTCTGAAGAAAATGGCCTAGTGTTTTGTAAAGATGTTTGTTCTATTATGGAGACTCTTGGTCATGAATATCAGCCTACAGAGTGGCGTTTGTTTATAGATTGCTCTAAAGTTAGTTTGAAAGCTGTGCTTCTGCATAATGATAGTAAATTCCCATCAGTGCCTGTGGCCCTTGCTGCTAACATGAAAGAGATATTTTTAAAATATGAAATTATTATTGGAAAAGCTCCAGTATGAAAAATAAGAATGGAGTATCTGTGGTGATTTGGAGGTTATTACACTCTTACTTGGCTTGCAACTTGGTTACACAAAGCACTGCTGCTTTGGACGATGACAAATTTGAATAACATTTAAATCAAGTGGAAAAAGTAGCCTGGCAATCATTCAAACATATTACTGAGAATGTTTTGGGAAATCGAAAGACAGAGAATTATAGCGATGAAGTGAGTGATCTTCTGAAATCATATAAAGCTATGAGAAAATACATTCATGGACTTGCACATAGGTTTCTCCCCAGAAAATCTCGGAGCAGTCAGTGATGAGCACGGAGAATGCTTTCACCAGGAGATTTGTACAATGGAAAAGAGGTATCAAGGCAAATGGAATTCCAGTAAGCTGGCTGATTATCAAGAGAGATGCTCCACAGCCGAAATATTACAGAAAAATCAACATCTCATGCTTTCTAGGTCAGACAGAATGTTTATGAATTAGGTTCTTTAGCATTATCTATGTATTAAATTTCCTAAAAGTATAAACACCTGTCTCTTGAAAACCTTGCCTGATGCAAAAAATTTAAAATCATATTTGAATTGAGGATTAAAAGTACTTTTAGTTCTTGGGACAAAAAAAAAAATATTATTTTGTTCCCCAGTGTCACCTTTTCTCTAAAACTAGGAAATGTCCATTTTTGAATCCCAGATTGAAATGGGTAGTCTTGTTTTGGCTTTTTTTTTTTAAATGTGGTCATCCATGTCCTGATGGGAATCTGAATCTGAAATACGTTTGTTTCGTTAAGGACCGCAGTTTTGATTTCATGGACGGCATACAGATACAATGCACTCACTGTGCAATGGTATGATCACTGTTTGCCATAAAACATGTAAAGGAAATGGATACGACAAACACAAAATAAAAAGCAACAGCTTCTCAAAGAATTTCCAGGCTTGCTATTCGATGGAAGCAGGTCTGAAAATTGGCTCTTCAATATTAAACAGATTCTCCAGAACAAAACAATGTCCTTAAGATGTTCAAGCTCCATTAAACCCTGAAAATTTTTATTAAACAACAACAATAAACAGATAAACACTAGAAACAGAGGAATATAATCTATTGGCATAACTACTCTCTCCGGCCCCAGTGCTTGAAATGCGAGTATTTCATATACTTAAGGAGACCATTGTACATTTTATTTTTCCTGTGGATTCCTTCATCATTCTATGTAAACGGGACCCTCTATATTTATGTTTTCGTCCTACAAAATTAAATCAAATAATTTCTAAGAATAAATTTAAACATAAATAAATTTAAGAATAAGTTCTGTTCGTAAAACAGGAAAAAAAATAATACTTCATAAAACTTTGCTTCCAAAAACAAACACAAAATAGTAAAAATAAATAAATAAATAAAAATTAGCAAAAACAATTACAGGAAACTCTTTTTATCCGCTGACTCCGATCCCGCGGATTCGCTTATCCGCTTCTATTCCGCCATATAGGCAGTCTCTTCGCAGCCAAGCGCACTAGCGAAAAATGTCTGAGAAGCCTATCGAGCAGCGTCGACACGAGCTCCACCAAGGAAAACTGCTGTCTTGTTCTCGCGGCTTCTGTTATATTAACAAGTCTCCATGTCGTTCTAATAATATTCCACGTGTTGTTCTGTGTTTTATATTAAACTTTTTTTATGAATGTTTTGTTAAACAAGCGTAAAGTTCTTTTATAAAATATGTACTAGTATTTGTAAAGTGTCTTTTACACGAAATGATGTATTTATGGTAACAAAAGTGAATACTGAAAAGAGACCGCGGGAACCTAATCCCATTTTCGCCTTAGGACCAATGCTTCAGTAACAGCGGTTTCTATTACCGCGGAGTTTTCAAGAAAAGTAACACCGCGGTTAAGGAGAACTGACTGCATAAGAAATTCAGTTCTATTCTAATTAATATATATGTATCTACCAATTTAGAGATAAACAGATGGACAGATTAAAAAAAATAACATTCAAATTTTAGAGGCGGATAAAATTAATAATCAGTATACTTTTTATTAATAATAGTAAATTTAAAATTGTTTGAATGAAAAATATTTTTGTGTATCTACAACGTTTCATTTTAATAAAGGCCAGAAAACTGCAATTCTTAAAAAAGACTGCAGTAGGGTCTCTGAAACTTTCTAATGTTTTAAAGTAAGTGATTAAGAAACCGCTGAAATCATTAGTGTTTTTTGGAATCAAAGAAGTCTGCTGTAACGATCTTATTCCCAATGTTACCAAATAAGTTATTAAAGAAATTATATTTTATTAATAATAATATTATTTTAATAATTTCTAACAATAATTTCTTTACTTTAATAAACTGTATTTTTGTAATTTTATTAGATTCTTATTAGAAATATCGAGATCTTATTGACGATTGAATTAAATGGATTGACCATTTATCCCAAGATCACATGATGACCTAATTAACTTCGTGGGACTTAGCTGCTCTTTCAGCATCAGAGCAATCTAAATTATTATTATTATTATTATTTATTAGACGAAAAAAAGAGTTTATTTAGAATAATTATTAATATAATTGTAACAAAAAAAAAAAGAAGAAGAAATAGCATAGGAAGAAATAATCAAAAACTTAAAAAATAATAAAAATATTTGATAATTCTTTACTTAACATTATTTTGCCACTTGTTAGTAACAATTAGAATTGAATCAATTTCCCTTAATATCGACCTGGAAAAATCGTGATACGCTATTCAGCAGGCATATAGGTCCTCTTCAAACTTATTTATATAATAAATTATATGTATGTATTACATGTTCTCAGCTCAAGTTATCATAAATATAAGCTTTCTGAGAAAAAAATATAAAATATTTTTAAGTTTTACACAATCTCATTGATGTCATTTATTACAGTATTGTCTATACATTGGTACGACCCTTTAGTAAGTAATTATTATAGTCTTCACATTTGAGATACTTGAAAAACATGTTTGTTGGTTAAATTATCTAAATAAACCATTTTTTAATTCTTGGCAATAAAGAATGTTGTATATTTTTGACAACATATATAATAACATGTTTTAATTTCGAGACAAAATAGATGCGAAAAACCAAATTTGACCAGTTGGAGCAACAGGATATCAAATCGCCTTCTCCAAAACATTGTCAAAGCAACAGCGCAATTACATTGTAACTCTCAAATATCTCTTGAAGAAGGCTCAAGGATCCCAGTCGAAATATTGAATTAACTTCACCAGGAATGGGAAAAAAAATCCCTCAGAAAAGATTACTTTATTTAAATATCCAATTATTATGGCTCGCTCTTCCTTCGGATCAAAGTTATGGACAACGTTTCAATTACATTCGTATTACTTTCTTTTTTAATGTTAAAAATCATGTTGAAAACTGTGATAACTTTCTTTTATCTATTTTTACTTTTCATAGCATAAAAAAAGACAAAGAAAATTCAAACATATATTAACTCATCAATCAAGAATACAAACTGATGGTACAGGCAAAGGATCATCAGATTGTTCGTTTATAGATTAAAAAACAACGAAATTTATGAATGAATAATTTGATGATCATATTGGCTCAGTGGTAAATGAACCAACAAGTTACTTTCTAGAACTGAAATTGTGTTTAAAATTTACTGCAGATTTTTCAGAGGTAATATCGTTGTTCTATTAAAAAAGTAAAGTTGTCATTTTTTTTCTTTATTTAAATAAGGACAACTCTGCTCATCCTTTCTCAACTGCAAAGGAATTCTATTAATTATTCAATGATGTCATTGCACTGGTCGTTTTTACAATGTGAATGAAATATCACTTGGCCTAACTGCAAGATAAAGACAGCGCCTTTCCGTTACCAAATCAACTCAGTAGTTTTTTCTGTCGACTGACTCGCCGTAATTTACATAGTAAAAGGGTTATCTTTGGGTCGGACCAAAACCATTTTTAAGCAGTGGCTATCAGAAAATGTATTCTGTTCATCTCGTTCATTTAGGAAAATCATTTCGGTTTTTGTTTTTCACTCTTTGCAAAAATAAATAAATAAATAAATGAAAAAGAAAAAAATCCACACATCCACAAAAGCACTATATTCATCTTATAATTACTCATCTAAGCATTCCAATAGGTTCTGTAGTGCAAACTAACTTACAATAATGAAACACACAACTTTCCTTAACGATGTACATTTGGCAAACCTTATTTAATAAGTAAGTTATTGCAAATAGTTTTATTTATTTATTATTATTACTATTATTATTATAATGATCAATTGGTCATTTTTCAGTTTTTGTTAAATCATTTTAAAAGAAAGAAAGTGGGTTTGTCTTGGAATAAACAGCAATCAAATAAGCGGTTTTTTTTTTTTTTTTTTTTTAATGGATCCAATCATTACTGTTAGCAATATCCTTTCGGCAACTTCCCAATTCGTCTGATGAAAACTGAGCTTTCTTTTCTTCTGAGCTCTTCTTCCTTTTCCCTTATTTAAAATTGTTCACAGTTCATTTAAAACAATTAACATAAATAAGTTTAATCTGTGTTAATTGCCTTCTACGAATAGCTAAGCAAATGAAGTTAGTCGAAGTTAAGATCAAGCTAGTTAAAAACACACACACACAAACAGTATTTCATAACATGGAAATATACAAATATTTCCATGTTTTTAATAAAGGATTAATTTTTTTTTAAAAATGTGAACTTCTGAAAAAATGCTAAATTTTTACGTGTGTAAAATTAGTAGAATAGTTTCCAAAAGGCCAGACACATAAACTAACTTAAGTGTATTTGTATGTCTGTTCTTTTTGGAACTATTCAGAAAAAAAGAAAAACTACTAATTAAGAATAACTGAAAAACTAATTGTTTTACATTTACTTTATTTTGAATTTATCCCCCCTCATGTTATTAATGAATATCCAGAAATATAGAGCTTGACAAAGAGATATCTAGAATTAAAAATTTATCGTATTTAAAGCTTCCACATCTTTAAATATGGACCTACTTCTACTAATATTTATCAAAATGCGTATTATTTAAAATTAGAATAGTTTTTAAATTTGATACTGTACATTTATTAAAATGAATCTGTTAAAATACAAATTAGATATTTAGTGTTATTCGTTGAATATAATCGTTAGTTCTTGTAATGTCACTGTCGGGATAGGATATAACAAGTAAATCGTATTTTTCCCTGTGTAAAATAAGGACAGGGTTTCTTTCTCGGGTTAATGGCGGACGTGCATCACGTCATCAAAAGTCCCGTTGGTCGCCCGAAGTCTTACCTCCCACGACCTTCCCATCCCCCGGCTCCATGAAGAATGACACTAGGAAACGAAAGACGACCTATCACTTGAAAATTATGCTATTCGTTGATGCATACTTGCAAGTTACTTATACTGCTTAATTTATACTGATGTTTCAAATTTGACAATGTACACCAAATGCTTGCGTATCATATTCACTAACGGTCGGTTTCTCCAAATAGTCCTGAGCTACCCCAATTGAAGCCAATTGAATTCAGTAGAACATTCTAATACTAATACAATTTGGAGAAATCGCCAGTTTAGTTATCTTTTAAAATCCTTATAGAAAAAAAAAGAAAAAAGAAAAAGCAAACTTAAATTGACTGTGACAATAAATGCACCTATTTGCATTACTATCTTTTAAAAATAAGATTTTTGAATTTTAAATTTACGGTTTAAATTCAATGTAACAATTTCTAATTAATTTAAAGTCCGAATATTGGTATTGTAATACAATCCAACTGAATTAATTAAAAGAATGACTCACGAGACTTTTTCCATTCTTAAAAAAAAAAATTGATGAATTTATCTTAAGTTTATTCATTGTTGTAAAGTCTCACCCATTGTTATTGTAATTATACCTCTTCAATGAAGTTTTTAGTAAGATTTGTTTCACTTGTATATTGAAAGACACTGGATTTTTATATTGTTTGTGAAAATACTATGACGATGCCATGGACATAAAGCATACATGTACAGTAGTGTTCGAGAATTATCATAATCTTACGAAGAAATGGATAGTGTTTTATGTTCACAAGTTCACATTTATTTCAGCTCAGAAAATGCTACGAAATTTGATCCGAAGCAAAATACAACGTTATAAGAAATAAAATAAACCTTTGTATACTGAAGGACTAATAGGTATTCTACTAAAAAAAAACAAAAAAAAACAAACAAACTATAATTTGGGAAGTAAACGATAAAATTATATCCCTTGAATATACATTAGACTATATGAATAAAAGAAATATACATTTCAATTAATAATGAAAGTAAATATTAATTAGGGAATTAAAAGAATCAAATCTTGAACTATTGTTCTTTATAATGTTTTGTTTCGAAACATGCATGAAATCCAATACAGTCATCCCTCGACTTACGTCCGCTCGAAGATACGTCCATGATCCCATAAGGGAATAAATAACATTTTCGACCAAACTTTCGAACAATATGCAAGCGAGCATCTATTTTAGCATTCTATTTAGCAACAATAGAATGCTATTTAACAACAATGTATCAACAGCGCATTCAGCGGCAACTTCTCTCAGCAGTCGGCAGACCCGTAGTCAGAATTTTCTTTCGAGTAGGGCTCATTCCTAGAAAAAGTTGTGTTCGGTCATAGCAAGAATATCAACACTCCTTGTCTTACCATGGATGTCGTAATAGGCGACAATTTTACATTGATATGACTAGTTCCTTAGATATCAACTCTTAGAGATTTTTCTTTTGTTTAGATTTCGGGAGGGGCCTCAGCCCCTCGGGACCCCTCCCTGGCTGCATGCATGGCAGGCGGCCATCGGCATATGTCTTCAGCAGTTCCTCTGTTGATTTTGTGTTTGAGAAATACGTTATTTATATATTTATCGTTAAATATTTCGCGATATTTTGTGCAACATGGCCCCTACACGCCCAATCAAACCTAGTGATGAATCACAGAAAAAGAGGCGATCAATTGATCTTGTAACGGGGTTGCAAGTTATAAAGCAACATGAAGCTGGTAAGTCCGTCAATGTGATCTCAAATGACTTCGGATGGTCTCATTCTGCAGTGACGACCATTTTGAAAAATAAGGATAAAATCGTAGAGGCTGTGAAACGAATTGCTTCCATTAAATCGACGATTATGACGAAGCAATGAGAAGGTCCTTTTCTAATCTAAAGCTACAAAGTTCAGCAACAGTCTTGGTGAATATAATGTTCAAGTCTCTTCTCTTTTTATCAATAGTAATTGTTAATAATGCAATATCAGTGAAATATACAGTGTTTGGAACAGTATAGTAATTCGGTTAAGTCCCTAACCCCTGTAATTCTGTTGATTTAATGTATGACTTACATTCTGCCGGATGGAACAGAACTTGGACGTAAGTCGAGGGACGACTGTATATGCTTATGATATTAAAAAACAAACAAAAAAACAAAGGAGAAATTTTGTTACAAAATGATCCACCATAAAATACAAGACTGGATACATAATAAATTATAATAGAATTAAAAAACTATATTAACGTATCCAAGAAAACAATAGAATATTAAATCTATTTTAGTATTACAAAATACAAACATCTTCATGCTAACATTAAATACTACGATTCTACTTATTATAAGTTAGAATTGATAAATGGCTTACTTATTTTTCTCTCATAAAACAGAAAACTATGCCCCCCCCAAAAAAAATAAAATAAAATAAATAAAAATAAAATTATTAATTTCTTATGCATTCTTGTTTCAAATATGAACTTTGTTAGGCACATTTGATATATTCTTACAACTGAAATGTAATTGATGTAAGTAGCCTATAATTATAAATAAATTCCAGTAAAGAAATAATCCAAAAATAACAAAAGTTATTAATTGAAAACATAATTCTGAAACGTAGACAAAAAAGTCAGTATTTTTATATGCAATATTATATTTTGAAACCTATTATTAAAATAATAAAATTTTAAGTGAAGGACAAAACACTTTAAGACTAAACAATAAATTAACACAGATTTCCGATAAAAGAAATATGAAGAAACATTAGACCATTCAGGAATTCATGAAAATAAAAAGCAAAATAATAAACAAAAGGATTACAACAAATCTATAATAAAAAAATGATTAATTGGAAAATTGATTAACTTATAATACAACATTGGAAAAAGTAGAATCAAATGAAAAAAAGAAAGAATAATAAAGGGGGGGGGGAGAATAATGAATGATAAAAATAACCTACACATAAAAAATAAATAAAACAAGTCGAAAGGCTGCATTTTTTTTTCAAAATTATACATAAAAAGCAATAACAATCTATTATTTTTTGGCATTAATGTCTGTATTTATCTTTTCTTGTAATCTTTATTTTTTTATATATAATTTAAAAAAGATAAATATAGAAGTTAATGTCCATCTACTTAATTATTCGTAGATAACCATTTGGCTAATGACCTGGACAAAAATGTCTAATTAAATAATAATAATAATATACCGATCTAGCACCTTAACTCCAGAAGCAGCGGAGGTAGGACCGAGTAGTCTACTTGTTGTATCCATCGTTTTTACACTTGGCAGCATGTGCTTTGGTCATTGACCCGCCATGTTGTCTTTGCTGGGGAAACCAAAGTGCAACATACAATACAATAATTTATGCAATAATAAAAAAAAAATATATAATATAAATTTATATAATAATAATAATAATAATAATAATAATAATAATAATAATAATAATAATAATAATAATAATAATAATAATATACTAGGACTTAACAAAAACACTTATGCACAACTGCAGAAGGCTGTGGTACTCAACACAACACGCATAGTTAGGAAATTTATGGACACAACCACACATCTCTAATCATTAACATTTTAAAGGATAACGTTTAACTTTATGATTTTGGGGCGGGGGTAGCTTTAGGCTAATTTTTTTCGTTAACCTATCTCGGAAGAGGAATCAAGAATAATAGTTATCCCACCCTTAAATACACCACTACGAACAACTAAGAATACAATGTATCCAATATTTTTTGACTTTTTTGTTTTAAATTTTTGGCTTGTTCATGCTTTCCTTTCAGTTTCACTTCATCGTCTTTTCAGTTCTAGGCTCAAGATGTGATTATGATTCAAACACTTTTACTTCCAAATTAATATCCTGTAATTCTTTTCCTTTTTTTTTTCGCATTCGAATCCGATTTGTTAGAAGTCTAAGATCTTGCAGTTTTACATATTTTCATAAAGATTTTTGATATCAATATGAGTTGAAAATGGAATCAGCACAAAATTAGAACAGACTGTTTTATTAAGAAGTAATATTTTCTTTTCCTAAGAAAACTTCTACATGTAAAAGAACAAGTAACCTTAAAACATTTGCTTCAAGGAACCAACTGATGAACTATTTTGAATGAAGCCGATTGCGGAAATGTTTCTGTTAAATAAATTCCTGTGATTGACTAAACTTTGAATTAAAAATTTGTAAGTGTTGTTTAAAAGTAAGGTGGTATTTTTAATTTCAATGTAATGAAATAAAGAGACATAGCTAATGATAAAGCACTATAAAATTTAAATGAATTTAATTTGATAAAACAAACAAACAGATACTTTTATTATTATTAATCCAAGTAAAATAAAAGCTACCAATCATAATAAAACGTCTTATTAAACGTCTTATTATTGTTAGTATTTTTATTATTGACACATCTGCACATCATCACTTGGAATTTTGTTTTAGGTTTTGTAACCTTGCCCCCCCCCCCCTCCGAATTTTCTAATCTTTGTTTTTAATAAAAGCTGCTTGTTAATCAAAAACTAAGAAATAATATAAAGAAACAGATTTACTCTACATTCGCTATGTAATTTGTTGTTAAGTTTTTCCTTATCTATTATCTGTATTAATTATTTATAGTTTAATTATTTATAAGGATAAGCATCCTCCTATAGTTGTTTTGTTACCAGTCTTCGCAAATTAACTAATTTATAATTAACTAATTCTCACAAGAGATTATTTGCATCTTTCATTTAAGAGTAACTTGCATTTGACCTTACTAACTTCTTTTCAACAAATTTTCATATAAATTATAATAATTAAAAATAACAATTCCATTTTTAATGATTATATTAAAGGTAGTCTTTATTTCATAAATATCTACAATCTTGTCATTAAATTGAAATTATATTTGCTAACTTAAACTTCCTTAATCGGAGGAAGGGAAAAAAAGTGAAGCAGTTGAACAGTTTTAATTACTACTTTGGGTAATGCACTTTCCATATGACTTATCATTCAGAAATAAAACTATTGTTTTCTTTCTTTCTTTTTTTTCCATTATCCTGGGAAAAAAAAAAGAATTTAATGTATTGTAGTCACTTCCATATTAAGCATGTATTATTTCTTATTACTTTCTTTTCTCCTTATTTCAATTATAATGTGTATATGAAAAAAAAAACAAAAAAAAACAAAAAAAAACAAATCAAGATTTTAATACATTAATGTGAAAGCTATGTAATTTTTTTTGTCTTAATTTTCGATTTAACGCATGGAAAGACAACTTCATTAGGAGCCTAATATTCAAGATACATGTTATCTTATTGAATGTATTCTTCAGTTTGAATGTTCCAGTTCAGTTATTCATCTTAAAAAATCATCGTTATTCATTTAGCTGAATTTTAATTAGTATCACCTCATTTTGAAGAACAATTCAAAAACATCAAAATGAAATTCAGATTGTCAGATGTCTATCTAGTTCTGAGTATGATACTGATTCTCGGGGACAGCTGCCCTGTAGTCGCGATGAGCAATTTGAGCCTCCCTCTGAGCGACCTTGATGAAATATGGAGTAGGTCGGGAGGGAAGGGAACGGGACTGCCATCACCAAGCCACCAGGGCCCCTACGTCCGGGGAGCGGAGGGACGGAGGCCCAGCAGAAGATAATACTGTATATATTTTTTTTTCGCTTGCTTGGAGAGCAAACAGAAGAGGATAAAAATATTTTATTTTTTTTTACGAAATTCTTTCTGCTCGCTTCCCAAAAATTATTACATGTATGAATGTAAAAAAGTTCTAGCATTCCCCCAGAGAGGCCAATCTCGGACTACATTGTAGGGGAGGAAAGAGAAAGATAAAGACGACAGTCATTCAAATTTTCATTCTTAAATATATAATTTAAGCCATGTGTTGTATTTTTTTAAATATGTTAGTTACTTTAATTTTAATAAGAATACATACATAATAAGTACTATATCTGTATTTAATTAAACACAACTGAAGATATGAGAAAGATGATTCTCCTCCTAGTGTAAAATGGGACTGATCTTGTAGAATTTACCCAGTTTCTCTATCTGTCCGGCTTTGGTAGATCCATAAACTTCTTTTAGAACCACTAAATTCAGCATTCTTTGTAACTGGATCAAAAGAAAGAGCGTAATCGAGTTTTGGGCATGAAATTTCATTTCCTCTCATCAAATAAGCTACAAATTATAAGAAATTATAATTACTGAAATTACTGGTATATAACCAATGGATAATAATACAGCAATAGGACTTCGCCACATCTACATTTCTCTAAAACGAAAATTCTCGAGAAAATTCAAAAATGTTGTAAATTTTTATCCTACAATTCGCAGAAAGAAAATATATTTTTTCAGTTAGGAGAAATTTCCAAAACATTCATATATCAGGGCGGTACTGCTTCTCTTTTAAAGCAAATATAAACAACAACAAGAAAAATAAATAAATAGATAAATAAAATAAAAAAGTATCTTTTTTTTTTTACTTGAAATGCAAAAGCTTGGTTCTTAAAATATTTGCAAGTTTTACTAGATTTTTAAAATACATATTATTAAATAATAAAGTAATTATTATTAGTAGTAGTAGCAGTAGTATTTTAGTTGTAGTAAATAATAGTTATTCGAAAAATATAATAATTAAATAGTATTTTATATTATTATTTATGTAATACAGTTCAATATTTACAATATAAATTAGCCCTGTTACAACATATATACAAAACACTGAACAAAATTTTTCAAGAAGCTAAACAAAAAAAGAGTTAGTTGTTATCAAACGAATATCATCTACAATTCATATTATTATATTTGTTGTAGAAATAGTATCCAGTACAATTTATTGCTATTAATATCCAAAATTTTTTATTTATTTATCTGCAGTGTATTATATAGCAATACATTTTTTTCTCATCACTTTTCTAATATTCAGTTGAGAAAATTTGAATTTAAAATAACACTTTTAAATTAAAATAATGGATTTTAAAACAGTTGAAGTTATTGACACATGTTTTTGTTTTGATGTGCTGTGAAATGTCAAATAATTGAGGCCATATTCACCATGACTTAATTTCCTTCTTCCGCAAGCTACTTGTCTTCCATGAAAATAACTAAACAGTTTTCTATTAATTTATAATTATTTCTTTTCATTAATGTTTTGTTGACATGCATTCGAACACCGTTTTAACATATTGTTTCTGAATGTTGAATTATTATTATTATTATTGAAAGCTTGCTGAATAGTTGCTGGCTGATTTCACAAAGATCTTAAGCAGCAATGTTTACTACTGGTAAAGTACTTGTTGAAATAAATAATTTGCATATAACTGTCCTTTTTTTTTTTTTTTTTCCACATAAGTACTTAGTTGACGCTAACTCCCAATTAGCAGAGCTGGAACATTCCTTAACTATACACACTGACCCAAAAATTCCGAAACTTTATTGATATCTTTTTTATCTTAAAGATTCGTTTGTCTGGGAGTGTATTTTTAATTAAAAATATTTGCTGTTGTACTTTTCTTAAAATATAATAGTTCTTAATTATTAGTAGCTTTTTTATTTGACTTTAAATTTTATCATATGAAAAAAAAAAAAAAAAGAAGAAGAAAACGAGCAAGATCAAATTATTTATTCATCACTAATAATATTTATATTTTCACTTTTTTTTTAGAAATGAGAGAAATTTGTTTTCAAATTTTTCAAACAGACTCAAAATTCAATAAACCAAATTTCTATCAAATAATAAACAAAGCAAATAAACTGAAACAGAATTGTAAAATGCATATTCACGGTTTTGTAAATATAACCAAAATTTGCCAAAACCAATATAAATATACAAATATCAATTATTGAAATAAAAAAAAATAACAAAAAGAAATATTTAAAAAAACATTAAAATAAAAAAATATTAATAAAAGAAATGAAGAATCAATGCCAAAATATAGACTTAATTAATAAGTCAAACAGTTATGACAAGAAATAATAAATTCAAATTGTAATTTCAAATTGCTTGGAATAAAAATCACCTTTTAAATATTGAGATATCATTTTACCATTAAATAACATTCACTTTAATGTTTTGGAACATCACAAAACAGGTAATTTCAAATCCGGATTCTGTAATTGTGCAACTATTAACGGTAAAAATATTTAATTCCATTCTCTAAAATCCCTGCTTTATCTCAAAAGATAATTTCTGCGAATATTAATGTAATACAGAAAAGTACAAATATTTAATTTTAACTAACATAATAGCAATCATTAACGATACTTTTATAATAACATAATTTAAATAATTGATTTCTTATCCATTTTGATTATTTTGACTTACCTCCATTTGCCTTCAAATAGGACATCGTTGTTTGTCCTCATTTCTTTAAAGTGAATTCTTATTTGTTGAAATAGATTTTGTCTCACAAATCTTCCCGCTGATGCCATTTCCAAAATCTTCTTCCACGTATTTGACTAGTCAGTGATTTATTTTCGCTGTCGAATTCCTATTGTTTTCGTCTCGGCCCAAGTCAAAGATGAATAATTAAAATAAATATTGAAATACTTGGTTTCCCAGATCTGCACTTGCTGTTGCGTAGATTATTTTGTTTCTCGATGCAAACCGACAGCTGTTTTGTTATTAACAAACAAAGCCGCCTATTTTTATTTGTCCTTTTTCACTTCCGATTTGTTGTCAAGTCACGTGAATCAGTTTTATGTTTTGAAATCGCATAACAGACATTCACCAACACCCAATCGGCCTCCGCAATTTTGCGAAATTTTGCAGCCTAAATGAGAGTCACAATTTTGTCCTTTGACATTACACTTAGGCTTGAGAAATATATCTTCGTGCCAGTTCACTTCCTTTCCGACCTTTGCATTTTCTCAATATGTATTCCTATGGTTTGTCAAGATGCTAAGAAATAAAAAAAAAAAGGGAATAATAAAAAAAAAAAAAAAAATCAAAGTCGTTTTACTGTTGAGAGCACATTAAGAATACGAAGGGGTTTAAGAAGTATACTGGATTTTGCACGTTGAAAATTAAAGAAACGCGTGTTCCAAGAATCTAAAACTGTTGAAGCTGAACTCTCTTTTTATCAGTTAAATCTGACTCAATCTGACGAATAATTTCCCGAGGCCATTTTTCTCGACGGTACACTCTCTGTTTTCGTCATCATCGTCCCTTTTGGTCTCTAAAACTGGCCGTCCGCTGCACGTGTATAACGAAAAGTGAAAAGTATGGCAATGAGAAGAAAGCGAGGTGGTAGTGGTTTCTTTTTTTTTTTTCTTTTTCCTTTCTGAATTCTTCTTCACTTTACTATAGTGGTGAGTAGAGCGTGGAAACGACCTGGATTTGAGGTGGGCAGACTTTATTTATGTCATCGTCCATTTGGTGGGAGGTTTTTGAACCCGCGGGGCTATAATACGAAAGAGAAAACTCACTTTTGTTCCGCACACTCGTCACGATGAACACGTCTGTTTTTTTTTTTTTCTTTTGTTTTTAACAGCTGTTGTTTGCCGAAGCAGGAGGAGGATGAATTGCACTGTATTTGGGAGTAAACTGTATTGATTTCTTTTATATAATTTTATCATTTGTTTTGACTGTTTTCGATTACGTATTACATTTGAATTTTCATCATCTTAAGTTCCCCTCATCTTAAGTCTTCTAAAGACATGTTTTGCTATAATTTGAGAAAAATAATTATAATAAAGAATGCTTTTATTCGTCTATATTTTCTTATCTCTTAGTTGATTTTTTTTTTCCATATTTTAATTTTTTTAACTTTTTTTTTTTTATAATATTGCTAATATTAGTCAGTTTTTCTTTATGTTTTTGTGCATTTTTTAACAGTTTATAAAAGAATCTTGTTATTGTTGGTATTATTATTAATTTTAAAATGGAGGATAAAATTCAATTAAAAGTATTAGTCTTAATTTTAAGTGAATATTTAGTTGCTAACCGCAAGTAGGGGCAAGAGAGGGCATTTGCCCCACCCTGGAATTTTCAATTTCCATATAATACATGGAATTTTTTTCTGGCAAAAGGACTAGAAATTAGAAGGAAAAAAACATAAATTTTATTATAACTTAATACTTTGATTTAATTAAAATTATTTTATATAACTTTACAATATAAAGTACAGTTTGTACAGGGTTCTTTTACACTGCCAATATATTTTGCCCTTTCCTGGAATAAAAATTCTTTGGGCGCCCATGGTTGCTAACAAAATGCAAATGTGAATTTATTTAATTATAGCCTATTTTATTCATTATTTACTTTATTACAAGCTTACTCTTAAACTATCCATCGTTCTGTGCACACCACTTTAAATATACTGGGGTGATTTATTTCCGCTACATAGGGAACTGCTTGTCTTTAAAGGGCGGAATTAAAGAAGAGATTTTCGGAAATTTTCCTTAGATTTTCTTTATCTTCTTTGTATTTTACTTCCAGGCGTTTCCAACTGAATGCTTTTCATGGTACGGTCTCTCATAAGCTTTTGGAGAATAATGCTCATAATAAAATAATGATTTGAAAACACTTTCTCAATATTCATGACTATTATAAAGTTAGAAATTTAGCCATCAAATTATTTTCCATGTAATTTCTAATTATTACTAAATTAAATAGTTTAAAGTTAAAGTGAATTAAACTACTTAAAAAAAAAATTGATCAGAAAATTACTTGTTTATATTGTAATGAAGGCTACTTTGATGGTAAAAAGTCTGCCACTTTGATTTACCGCAGCCATAACTTTATCGTTATGGCTTTGATGGTCAAACATTTAGAATATTTATATCAATGAATTAACAGCTGCAACTGGAGAAATGAAAACTGAAATATCCTTCTCTATCGAAATTAAATTCTAGATACGATTCCACAATGAATACTATTATCAAGCAAAAATTTGCATTAACGATGATTTACTTTAATGATATTTAAATTACAGTAAAACCTCGTTAAGATGTCACTCAAGGGACCAAACATTTTTGACTGAAAAAACAAAAAAAAACCCACTGAAATACAGTATTTTCATGAATTGCTTTAGGATTCGGTGAGAAAAACAAGATTTTCAGAAATCAATACATGCAAATGAATGAGTGGAAAATAACTATAAAAAGTAAAGTGGTTTTTTTTTTATCACATTTTAATCGTTTTTAAAGAAAGGCAATGTCTGTCTTTGAAACGTTCCAGCCAACCATTGCTGCCCCCGAAATCTTCAATGTTCAACTCCTTAGCAATTTCCATGGCTTTTTCTTTGAGAATCAAGGCAGAAATCGGCACATTTTGCGATTTGGCATGTTTTAGCCATCGAACTAAAACTCCTCGATCTCGTCAAACTTCGATTTCCTCATTCCCTTTCGTTTGTCTTTGCAGTCAGCTTCTTCAATTATTTGTTTCGATGAAAGAATATCGTTTAATGTAGTCTTGGGAATATGGTGTTCTTTGGCAAAAGCTGTTTTCAAAACATTTGATTTTTCAAAAAGTACAATTAAGTCTTTTTTTTTTAAAAAAAAGATAACGAGATAAGTTTTCGTTCCCTGGCATGTTAAAAACGTATCAAACCACGAAATTGTAAGAGAAAAAATAGTCCTTATAGCGGGGCTTACTCGCTATAAAATGAAGTCACACTCAGGAGCAGTCAAGAAAAACGTCTGCACTCGACAGAGTCGCAGCGAGAAGTGTGCTTTGAATAATTAGCAGCGAGATTCCAAGAACCCAAATCCTCCGAAGGGGTAGGAAAGGAATGAAGTGACAGGCGTGGTCGAAAATTCCCCGTAAAGACTTGGCTTTCTTAAAGTGACAACACGATGGCACGCAAAATGGAGAAGAAAGATGCTTTTGGACATTTTTGAGTAGAAAATGAGTGACCCGGAGTAGAATTAAATTTGGTGACGGGTAAAAGAGGGTTATTTTACATTATTGTATATGAGACCTTGTCGGAACCAAAGGAAAACGACGACTTAACAGAGTGACGACTTAAACAGAGTAACGAGGTTTTACTTAATATTTAAATCTTGAAGCACCGGTGTACTAATATACTTATTTATGTGGATCCGGTAGCCAAGTCTTAAGGCGCTTGACTGCGGGCTGGAGGAGCTGGCTTCAATCGCTGAATTCTTCTTTAGACGGGTCTTAGCCCTCTGTAGAATTGGTACCGGGTTTTTTCCTCGGAGTTAAAG
Source organism: Thereuonema tuberculata (assembly GCA_023159025.1). Lineage (NCBI taxonomy): Eukaryota > Metazoa > Arthropoda > Chilopoda > Scutigeromorpha > Scutigeridae > Thereuonema > Thereuonema tuberculata. Next base: position 79,254,655 of record JAFIDM010009631.1, on the reverse strand, counting down.
GTGGGCGAGCGTTGGTTAAAGGCCACCCGACCTCATCTTAGACTCGGGCCATTGAAACGTTGAAATCATATCTCCACCGCCCCAAGGATCATCGTATATATATATATATATATATATATATATATATAGCCGGACAGCATTCTGAAATTTGAAAAAACCAATACAAAATTCAGAAAGCTGTTTCTGTGAGAATAACAGCTGCCAAATTTTATCCTCACGTCATCAGCGGCATCTAACGAGAAATTTAGATACTAAAATTTAAACAAAAACGCAATATGAAGAGGTTTGCTCCTTTTTATCGTCTATTCTTTTTTTAAGTTTTTAATTTTATATCTTTTTTTGTAATTTCTTTTATATTATATAATTTTTTATCTTTTTTTATATATAGTTTTACTAAAAAAAAAAAATTGAAATAAAAATATAAAAAATATAAAAATAAATAGATGACAGTCATCAGATCAAACTCAAAACTTCCTAAGATGAAGGATTTAATTTTGAATTTTGAATAGGATGGATTTGAGTTTGGCCATCCGATATATTTATATTTATATATATATATATATATCTATATATACTTATTTCTACTGTTTCGTCGATTTTTTTTTTAACGAATTCATTTGTACTCAGAATTTAGAATAATCATTATTTTGAAAATTTCTTAGCATCAGACAGAATATTAAAAAACAAAAATATGAAAATACAAATTTGTCCCATGATAATATACATAATTGGTAATCTTAGACATTAATAGAACTTAAAACTTTCAAAATTCAATATAAAGATAGCAATAAATTTAACTTATAAATAGAAGACGCAATCATAAAAAGAAAAAGAAAAACCAAACAAACTGAATTTCTTAAACAAAAAAAGATGACATAAAAGGAATCGATGTGATTACCTGGTGGGATAATTGAATTTTCAATTTTGAAAATCCTCTTTCTGTAAAAATCGATGTTGGTGATAATTTTTTAAATACATATTCTAATAGAGAAAAATCATTATTTGTATGAAGTAAAACTTCTTTTTTCTAATTTCTTTTTTGTCACCACATTTCATCTTGGGGTCTGAAAAGTACAGAAGCAAAAATTAAAAAAATACACAAATACAAGCACAAAGAATGTCGATCATATGCATTTATAATGATTACAAAAAATACTGAAATTCATGCAGAAAAACGTTGATAAGATAGTCAAACATACTTAATTGTAGGTATTTTTTTGAGACAAAGATTGTCGGAAAGTTATTTCAGATGTCTAATGATGTCGTAGGATACAAAGCCTAAAGCTGATTGATTGGGTGAAAAGAAAAGCACATAATAAAAATTTGTAGCTCTTAGGCCCTTTCTACGAATCTCGAATTCCCTAAAATTAGAAGGCTACAGCTATCGCTACTCTGTGGTGCCTTTCTTCCTTTGATGTCCTAAGATTGTGCTTATATTGCTGAATTGTTAATCCAGAACTGACTACAACACAGTAGCATTGTTTGATCCGTCAATAAGCTTTTGCAGCCCTACAGCCACTCTTCCATCAGAATTCCATATATTCACTCTCAACACAAATTGTATCTCGAAGACTGGCGAGGCAGGATGCATTTCATTGCTTATCCAATCACTGAGATCGCCTGTATCTGCAGTTGTATGGTATCCAAACTCTTAGTCTTCAGTGATGAATCTCGATTCTTTTAAGGTTGGCGATGGACTAATCCAAGAGTAATTTATTTTATGAGAACGGCAGGTGTCATTATCTCGGGATACTTCTAGAGTTTCTCAAGCGGTACAGAGATACTGTTGCTATCTCTTTTGTAAGAGTAGGGAGTATAATTCAGCAGATAGCCCTCATCCACATACAATAAACATAGTCAGAGAACGCCTACACATAGTCGATGGTCACAATAAGTTTTCTGGATCTGTCCCCTGTCAAGCAAATATGAAACTTCATTGGACTATGTCAGCATCCATTTGTAAAGTGAGCAGACAAATGTCGCTTTACAAATTCGGATATACGAAGAAGCTCTCACAGCTGAACTATTAATATAAGTGGTTATACCTCCCAGGAATGTGCCTTATATTTCTATTGATAAAATTGATGATTTGCCTTTTTTTTTTCACACTGTCTATCATTACCAAGTCTGTGTGATTATTACACTCTGTTTGCAACACAGATCCTTCACCGGCTGTTCCTTCTAGTCATTATAAGAAGCCCCGTAAAATTTTCCACAATTTTTTTTCTGTTTTTAAACGACCATCTTGTTCCTCATCTTCTTTTCGTTTTTTTTGTTTGTTTCGTTTTATGCCCAAAAATTCCAATATACATCCTAAAACAGTTACCAGAGCTATCTTATCTACTGAGAGGTCCCAAAACAGAATGAGTTTTCCCTGCATTGATTTACCTTGGTCTTTACCCATGTCAATATTCAGGTTTAGTTTTTAATTGAAGCTCAGCATAATATAGCTACATTAAATCGCAGCATTTAGATCACGAAGTTCATCTTTGAATAAGTGATTGTAGTATTGAGAATCGATGTTCCCTCATGACTGGGCAAAGTTTTTGGCCAAAAAAAGCAGAGTAGGTTTGACATTATCAGCGTGAGGAAAGGAGAGCGCCCGTGTAGGCACTATCCAAGAAGAGGCAAACTGGAAGACAGAAAAAGAATGTTTAATATGAAATTATAATTTACTATCTACGATCATTACTTCAGTTTCTTTCTTTACAATTCACTGATTTCAGTTAACTGATTTCAATTTAAGTTAAAATGGTAGCTTATTGTTTGCTTTGCTTTTCAGTTATATAATATCTATTATTTTAGATTACTGAAGATTTATTCCTTAGCTTTTCTTTTTAAATAAAGATATGTCGCTCTGTGCAGGTTTTTGGATTAAGACAGTTTTATCTTTCCGTGTACCCAAAAACCCCACTAATTTGATCTCCTCCACCCAATCATGATTCAAATTTCGTAACTGATGCGTAGAATTAAAGAAGCAAAGTAATATTTTCTCAGATACGTATGAGCGCATACTTATTTGGACTCCATCTTTTTAGATGTTTTCAATTTGCAGATAATCAGAGACCCTTTCTCTTCGAATTCTGTGGATAAGGAATTGATTCGTCTTTGGATTTGCTATATCAAGTAGATTTGGCAAACATCAAGTTACTATATTGCCATATTTCCAAGGCAAAAACAGAAAATGCTATAAATATTAAACGATAACAGTAATATTAGCTTCATTGAAAATTAAATTTCTGCAGTTGCGAATGTTACTACTATTAAATGTAATGTAATTGTTGAGCTTTTTAAGATATGTTTGCCGTCGATTTATTGACTCACTCCTTTTTTTGTTTTTGTTTTTTTAATTATTATTTTAATTTGTGGTAGGGAAATTATTTGCTCAATTTCTCATTTCATTGTAAAGATACTCCAATATATTCAATTATTAATATTCTGATGCAGTGTGCGATTTGTGATTTTACCAGAGGGAGGGATGACTAATGGGTTCGTTACCAGAATTAAAATTTTAAATATGTGTAACCATGCCTCCCCTGATTTACAGACACAAGAAACTTACAAGTTACATAGGGATAGACCTAACAGATTATTAATTTATTATGCACGATTTCTTAAAATATACTTGTTGGTTTAGTTATTAATAAAAAATAACATTCTTTGGTCCTGGAAGTTCTGAAATCATATATATATAATATCATATATATGTACGTGTTTGCTTCTAACAATCTCTTCTATTTATAACAATAACTATTACTATATTCAATTATACTTATATGGGACAATTTTTTTAATAATTGTAATTCAAATATTTTATTTGAATATTCAATATTATTATTAAATATTCAAAACAAACTCTGTTGATGTAAAGACGACAAAGACCTAAATGTAGAAGATAAAGACAGACAAATTCCTATCCCAGAAAAAATACAAATTTTAATTTTCTTTCAGCGAAACTAAGATTCTTATCTAACAATAAGAATATTAAATATTGTGTACTGTTGGGTTTTGTTTACGTATGTATGTATGTATGTTTATAGGGATATGCTTTAAAACGCACTTCCTGTTCATACAGGATACCCTAAGGATTTATTAGAGTTTCTCTCTTAATCCAAGCAAGTTTTAAGAAGTTTTTAATTTTATTCAGATCTAATTTTCCCTTGAATCCTAATATGTGATCCAGTAATTCATCCTCCTCCCAGTTATTTGGGTTTATGTTAATATTTTTTAAGAGTTCGGTTCTCTCTTTTCCGAAGCATGGACATCTTAAGATGAAATGTTTTAGAGATTCCTCTTCATTTTTATCGCAATTTAAACATATTGGCCCCTTTTCAGACCATTTTTCTGTTCTTTTATTTAGCGCCAATGATCCCGTTCTGCACTGGAAAAGTAAAGAACTTCCATAGGAATTATCATAAATATCCTGATATAGCGGAGCCCTTTTATTTTTAAACCCTAATGGTAAAGTTTTGTATTTATTAATAGAATCAACGAATAGTTCTAATTCTGTACTTTTTACACATTTATTAATAAGATGGTGCCATTTTTTTTCCGATTCAATGTTTATTCTAATTTCTTCTGTTTCATAATATTCTGCTAAATATTCTAATTTATCTATCCATTTGCTTTTTTCTGTTGTATTTTCAAACACCTTTCTAGACCATCTATTTTTATTCATGAAAGTCAACCTCCCCAGATATTTTAATTTGCTTGAAGCTTCTCTGCTAAAGAACGATGACCACCCCATTTCACTTTGAACTGCCGTAGTAGGTGTCAAATTGTTCCCTCCTATTAGTTTTCTTCCAAATGTGTTTTGGATATTTGTCAATTTTTGAAGTTCGGTTTCTGTATTAATTATAGTTTCGTTACCATATGTTAGAACAGGCACAGCCAATGATTTCCATAATATTCTACCTAGTTCTACTTTATTGTAGCTTTTATTACATATGCTCCTTATCCATCCACTTAGTTTATTTGCTTTAGCTATTGTGTTGTTTGTATGTTTTTTAAAGATTTGTCCCTCATTTGTTATTAATATTCCTAGGTATTGGTATTCATTGGTTTCTTTAATTTCCCGATTATTAATTTGCCAGTAGTTTTTCTCAACTACATTAAAATTTATTACTTCGCTTTTGTTGCAATTGAATTCCATTTGAAAATCTTTTGCGAAGCTTCCTGCCGTATTTAGTAGGCTCTGTAAATCCTTTTTATTATCTGAGAATAGAACAATGTCATCCGCAAACAATAAGCCTGGCAGGGTTTCATTCCCAACTGGGATACCCAAGTTGCTCTTTTCGAGTCTAAACGTTAATTCACTCATTATTATGTTGAATAGTTTTGGTGACAAAGTACACCCTTGTTTCATTCCTATTTCCGATTGTATCCAATTTGATTCCCAATTATGGAGCTTGTATTTCAACTTGCTGTCTTTATAAATATTTTGAATCAATCTGATAAATTTGCCATCAAGATTTTTCTTTTGTAATATGTTCCAGAGCCCTTCTCTACTTACCGTATCATAAGCTTTTTTAATATCCAAGAAGGCAATATAAAGCGGTTTTTTTGAATTTTTATATTTATCTATGGTTTCAGTGAGTACAAATAAATTGTCTGAAGCTCTTCTATCTTTTCTGAATCCATTCTGTAATTCTCCTAATATGTTGTTGTTTTCCATTATTGTATCCAATCTGTTGGTTAGTATTTTGGTGAACAGTTTACAGAGATTACTAATGATCGTTATAGGTCTATAGTTTTCCAATTTTTCCAGTTCCTTTTTTTGTCCTTTATGGATTAATTTTACTTCGCTTTGTTTCCATTCCTGTGGAATGATTTCTGTTTCTATTATTTTGTTATATAATATTTTAATCCATTTGTTTAGTTTTTCTCCTCCATATTTAATGAATTCATTAGCTATTAGGTCTAGCCCAGTTGCTTTATTGTTTTTTAAATCTTTTATGTTTTGTTCTAACTCTTTTATACTTATTTTTGAGGTTATTTTACCTTTTTTAATTTTTTGATCATTTTTTATTATTGGAGTTACATTTTGTTTTGACTTATTAGCCTCTTCCCAGAATGATGTCATTAGATTATTTATATCTACAGTGTCTTCTATCATTATGTTTTTGTCATTTATTAGTCCTTCTGGTATTACTTCATTTTCCCTACCCATATTTTTTACATATTTCCAGAGAACTTTGGATGCATCTTTACCTGAATTTTTAATTGTGTTTTTTAAGTTTTCATTATATTTTTTTTATTAATTCATTCACGAGGTTGTGTGCATCTTGTTTCTTTTGTAGATAATCTTGTCTCAAAATGTTTTGTTTTTCAGTTGTTTCCCCTTTTTTTCTGGAACTTCTCCATTGTCTATTTGCTTCTTTTCTGTTTTTTATTGCCAATTTAATGTCTTTATTCCACCAGGCGACTAATTTATTTCTGCTAATATTTTTAAATCCTATTTGGTTTTTGGCTGTTTCAATGATTATTTCCGATAATATTTTGTTTAATGTTTCTGGTTGATTTGCGACTTTCTCTAGCATTATTTCTTTCTGTTTTATATTATTCGTTAGGTGTGTTTTGAATTTTTCCCAATCGGTTTTTTCCGTTATGTTCCATTTATTCTGTTTGTTTTTCTTCATTTGATTAATGTTTTGTTTTTTATTTGTCTCTTTGTTTAATCTAATTGTTATTAATTTATGATCACTGTCAATGTCATATGTGTTTTCTTCATCAATCTCTATACTATATATTTGTTCGCTCAGATTCTCATTACTTATTACGTAGTCTATCATCGATTTTGATTCCCCTTTCTCCCAAGTATTTTTGCCCTTAGTTATATTTTCCCAATTCATTATTTTAAGATTTTGTTTATCTATTAATTCTGAGAGTAATTTTGCGTTTCTATCAAGTGGTTCTCTGAGTTCGTCAAAATGGCCGTTAAAATCTCCTGTTATTAGTAATTTTTCATGTTGATATTTTTCTGTTATTGTTGTGATCTCATTCATAATTTTCTTGTTCCAGTTTCCGTTTGGAGTCTCTTGTACTGACAGATAAGCTACTCCCAGTATCATATTAACATTCTTAGCTTTAGCTCTTATGAAGAAGGATTCAGCATTAGTTTCCTTATCTTCTGTTAATCTGGGGATTATTTCTGTGTTTAATTTGTTTGATACTAGGAATCCTACCCCTCCTCCTTTCTTATCTCCGTCTTTTCTGTTAATCCCTACCCAATTATAATCTTTTCCTGCTAAATCTTTTGGAGTTTCATCATTTCTTAAAAATGTCTCTGCTAAGCTCAAAATACTTATATCTAGTTGTTTGCACAATTCCACTAACTCAATGAATTTTTGTCTTGATCTCCCATTAATACATCTAATTCCCCTTGCATTTATAAATGCTATTTTTATGCTTGAATTTTTGCTATTTTTTATCTTTTCTGTCTTATTGTCATGTTGGTTTTGTTTTTTGTTTTTATTAGGTGTTTACGAGAGCATTCAACGCTTTTGCGCATGCGTCAGGTCTCCTTCGATTTCTTCAAAATAGGGGCGAGGAGAAACAAAGGTGGGATGTTTACTTTTTATAGAGTTAGTTTACTAGTAGCTGCGTTCTATTTGCGCTTTTCAGGAAAGAATTATGGAAAGAATAAATACTATTGCAAAAATGCTCCTCGTTATTTTTTTCTTAAAAGCGAAAATGTCCAAAGAATTTCTTAGGAAAGTACCCATCTCAGCGTATCACCCCTCTGCGGAGTAAAATCGTCCGGCAGTGGTCGCTCTTCCTTTCTAAAACGCACAGTAAATTTAACAAATCCAGTGGGGTGGGAAATAATTATCCTTGGCAGGGATACATCATTCATATCCAAAGGTTGGGATGGTCCAAGCCAATGGGGGGGGGGGGGAGTGGAAATCTCTCCCTACAAAAAGCCCACTGAGCAGATGTAAATCGCCCCGCATGGTTATAAGCTTCTCATTTGTTAGTCCAACTCTGGCTTACCTATCTTTTAATCTTGTTGTCCTATTTTCAGGGCCTACGCAGTTGTAAAAAGAAAATGTTAAAATTAAACCGAAAATAACTACTCTAGGAAAAACCGGAATATTATTTAATTCAGAAATTGTCTAACAATTGCTATTAAATTGTGTTTGGAAAAAAAAAAAAAAAGAGCAAATTTTGCTTCTAGATTTTATTTATTTAGATAGTAATTGTTTTATCACCAGTCTAATATACGTTTGGTAAACTGACACAATCTAGGTTTCTTTCTCTATGATTACGTCCTTGTAATTGGGTCGCTTTTCAGTTCCTGTTTTCCTGGTTTCTTCCACTATCCTATTTTTGCTTTACTACCGCATGTACTTCGTTACATTTTCGTTTAATTGCACGGCTACTTTCACTACTTAAGGAAGTATAGGAAGTGGATTCGGACTGAATATATTTAAAAATATATTATTTCTTTCTCAATAATAAGTTGTTTAGATAAATTACTTTAAGTGGTTGAAAAGTTTTAAATAATTAACAATATCATTAATACTATTTAAAGAAAATCAAGAATAAAATGTTTAAGATTTGTAAAAATCTGAGCCAAAATTAATTATTGAAGCTAAGAAAAAGGCATATAAAAAATAAATTAAAAATCTAAAAACAAAAAAATAAATAATAATAATTATAAATATTTGAATAAGTATCATGTTTTTATTGTAAATATCTTTATTTTTAAGTGTGTTCTTGAACCATTTTTAATTTTTAATAATTATAAATAAATAAATAAATAAATAAATAAATAAATAAATAAATAAATTTCAGCTTATACTTGATTGCATGTGGATGTTTCGTCATCTTCAGCCAGATTTTCAGAATGTCGATTTCTTTACACATGACTGCATTGTTACCTTTCGACATTCTGAAAATCTGGCCGATTTAAAATGGCGTTTCCTCCCCAGTTTTAGTTAAAGATAAGTAAAATCTTATAGTATTTAACCAGGGTTGGATAAATTACTTTTAAAACTAACTGAGTTACAGGTGTAGTTACTTCCCCCAAAAAGTAACTGAGAGGATAGTTACAGTTACTTCTCTAAAAAAATAACTGAGTTACACTTACTTAAACGTAACTGTACAGTTGCTTTTTAAAAAACCAAAAAAAAAAAAAAAAACTCTGTCAAAAGCATACTAAGAATTTATATTTTAAAAACTCTATTGTAATTGCTGTATCACGGTTTAAAAATTGATTAATATTACAAAATTATGTATAGATTTTTTTTTATTTTATTCTTCAGAAATTTTACTTAGAATTTTTCTTTAATTTAAATGTGCTACAGAGCAGTCTTCTCAATCTTTTTTGGCTTTACGAAGCACTTTTACATTTCGTAAAATCCCACAGCATGGACATAATAAAATCCTTTATAAACTGTCAACATGATTTTCACATGAATAACAGTCTATTTATAGAATTTAAAAATACCCTGATATGATGAAAAAAATACTGTTATTAAGCTCATTGGAATGGAAATTAATGCTTTATTAATCTTTGTTATTAGAAAGAAACTGAATGGTAGTTTAAATTCATGTTTGCTCAGGTATTTTGATGTCAAGAATTTAGTCTAGATAATGAGCTTCAATGAATGTGGTGCTTAATCTGTTTTAAAAAATGGAAAAATTATATTAAATCTGGATGAGAAAGCTGCGTTTTCCAAATTCTTAATTCAGAAGATATACTAATGTACGATTTTCCATTGTAACATCAAGTCAATTTTACATATTCCTTCAAGTTTTTTTTTTTTCAGAAGTCCAAAAGATCTTTCATCTTACTTTATTGTTTTGTATTTCAAAAGCCTTGATAATAACCACGAGGAAAAAGGGTTCTTCATTTTCAAAATGTATAATTACATGCCGAACAAACTTATCTCTTCAGAATACCTCAATGGACATTGGTTATCTCTGCAAATTCTTAAATTAAATGGAATAAATCAAATTAATCTTTTTTTCGAAACTTATTGTTGAGAAATTTAATATTGAGAATCTGAAATTTTGTTTATTCAACAGTACGTATTTAATCAAATAATCTACGCTGATTATTATTTTGCATTCCTGTATTTTAAATGATACTGTCATTTTTTTTTTAATGCATTTCTAAATTAAAAGTTTCATTAATTCCTTAGCGAATTTTAAACTGTCCTTTTTTACGTTCATTGTGATATTTATTTATATTGCAAAAATAAAATTACGAATGAAAGAAAATAAATAAGATATTTTATCAAATATAAATTGTTTTTGGTGAATTATTGCTTTCTTGAGTACAAATAAGCCCTTTACTTTTTTCCCTTTATTAAATCTGAATTCAACACATTTGAAGACGTTTTTGGTTTCGTTTCTTCTTTGAAACACAACATACGGTTTTGCAATCCTTCCTCTTTCCATTTATTGATATTAAAATTTTTTTTTTTTTTTTGTTTTTTTTTAGAATTTATTAATAAAAAAATTTAAATCGTGGAAATTTTAAAGTGAAATTATTTAGTCATTTTTCTTTTTATCACAATTGAAATATGTTGATTTCTGTGAAGGCAATTGGAAAGTAGGGAGCATGTGTTTCTCTTAATTTTGACTCCACATTCTTTGTACAATCAAGAAATGTTTTTGAAACGAATGGAAAGAAGTCTTTGTTCGCTTACAAACATTCGGATAAATAGTTGTTTGTTTATCAAAAAATATTAAAAAATAAATAAATTAACAATATGTATATGAAATTAGATTTAGTCAATGTGAAACATCGGCTTAGTCATGCTAAGGTACAGGGTTACCAAAATTCTCAATGGAAAGATCGCCTCTTAGCCATAAATGTAGATGCCAAGTTTCACACTTAAAATTAAAAATAATAACTTACAATAATAATTTACTTCAAAAACATTTCACTTGGAAGCAGCTACCAAGGCAGTTCTTTACGAAGGGGTTGGTCACCACAAAGGAACAGTTAGTTCGCAGTAATAATTTGCGTTTTTGAAATATATATATATATATATATATATATATGAAGTTGAAACACTTTTTTAAAGTTTCTTACAACATTCTTCTTAACAGATATCTTTGTTTCAAATGAAAGTTCGAATTTGTAATGCAAATGTAAATGTTAGTATTGTGCTCAGTAGCCTTCTGTATTTTGAAGTAAACCTCTCAAGAAATTCGAAAAAAAAAAAAAAAAAAAAAAATCAGTATTTCTTTGTCGACGATTCAAACAAGACTGACTGGGATAAGAGCATAGATGAGATTTGAATTTAGTGTCTAAGATAATCTTCTTAGAAAAGATCTTGATCAACACTAGCGTCCCGTTACTGCGCTTTTGAAAAGAGCTCTTGCCAAACCTCTCACACCAAACCTTGGTGTGAAAGTAAACAAAAAAAAATGGAGAAAAAGTAACGTGTTTTCGTTACTCCGTTACTAATAAAAGTAACTGAGTTACAGTTACTCAATTAAAAAAGTAACGGCGTTACCGATCATTACTACAAAAAGTAAGTGTATAGTCTATAGTCTGTCAAATGAGAGAAGAACCATCAATCAGAGAGAGAAGTACTACTTTCGGTTTGTAAACATAGTGTAAGGGCATTTCAGCACTTCTGCAGGTTAAGAAAATAAAACAAAATTCTGGAAAGCTACCACTGATGCAACAGGCGTAGGAATTTCAACTGTCGGCGGCAATGTAATTTTAAATTTCATTTAAAATCAGCAATTCTTTTCATAACTTCACTTCAATACATTGAGCTCGTAAAACATCCTAAGTAATAAATTAACAATTTTATTTAATATAAAGAATCAAAAATGAATAAAAAAAAGTAAATAAAGGAATTTGAAGAATAAACCGGAAGCGCGATGCCCTCTAGGGAACAGCAGGGAAACTACAGGAGAAGAAACTAGACACATGCATTCGCTAAGTAAAATACCAATTTTGCCCGCAAGTTTCCTCATTTGACGGACTTTAGTAACGTCAGTACTAATAGCGCATTACTTCCCAACATATTTAACACAGTTTTCTAATTATTGTTATTTGACGTTGTGAAGCTAATTTTGATTTAGAATGGTCCAATCACCAAATTACTAAATAAATGTGGAAGTAAATAAGGTCGCGAGAAACTGATAATACAACAATTCGGATCTATTTTAAATAATTTTCAGACATTCTCGGCCGTTATGCGAGATTTTTTTTTTAAAACTTTCACTTTGAATCTAAAAGATAAACAAATAAGTGGCATATTTAATTTTAGACATAAAATAATATTGAGCTGCAGTTTATGATGGTTATTACGAAGAAATTAAAGTATTTCAATTTCGAACAAAAAAATAAATTTCTCAAAACAAATTACAAAAAAAGACTAAAATAATTATTATTGAATACAGATGTATTTGTATAATATAATGATATAATATATAATGATTTGATAAGGAAAACTTAAACTACAATATGCTTTCAAATAAATAAAGTAAAAGATTATAGAAATGAATGAAATTAGGAATATTCTTAATAAAATGCTTCAAAAAATTGCCAATAATAAATCTATTCACAGTTTAAAACAACGTAATTATTCAAATCCTTTAACTAATGAAAACACTTATATGCACATTTATATTTGGGATATATAAATTATGATATACTGTATAAATTTAGTAGAGCACGCGGCCGACATTTCCGAAAAAAAAAAGTAGTACCAAAAGGCACCACAATGCCACTTGTGGCTTTATAAAAGACACTTATTAGTCTAACACATTTATTTTGATGATCACGTTTGCCCGGGAATCACGGAAATTACGAGATTTGGCCATTAGCCCCTTCAGCAGGTCTCAAGAAATTTAATATTTTTAATGTCTTGTCACTAGGAAAATGCTACATAATGAATTTATTGTTTGTTTATTGACTGATTTCAAGTTATTAATACTATATTAAAATGTAGTAAAAGTCTCATGCATTTCCCCGTATTATAATTCATTTAAATGTTTCAATATTTTGTGAGAAGACATGGATAGAGACTATTCTCGCGTAAATTACGTGAAATCACGAAAATACGGGATCGTCAACTTCCATGAGTTTGATAATAAGTGTCCGGTAGTCCACTGGTTTAGGCGCTCGACTGAACTACCACACAGCGAATTTCGGGTCTCAGGACGAAGACAGACACAATTAACAAAAGACAAACAAATAAAAACGAGAAACACCGAAATTAAGCACAATCAAGCCACATTTACCAAATTAGAAAGTACAAAAAAAAAAAATATCAAATATCAAATATAAGTTTTATATATATATATATACGCTGTATATAACAAATAAAATTATTTGATTGTTTATCTAAATATGGATTCAGTAATTAATTATATATAATTAAATAATTAATTAATCCATATTTAAACAAACAATCAACATTTTAATTCAATTATCAACTCTTCAAAAAATATTAATGCACATTAAAAATCAATGTTTAATTAATAATCAAAACCAAAAAAATTAATGTAAATTAAATAAAGAAACTTTAAAGTAAATTAAATAAAGATTTCAAAAAAAAAAAAAAAAAAAATCACATCAACTAAGTCCATCTCCAGGATGGTATGACCCGGTCGGAAGGGGCCCACCTCGAACAGTCCAAAAGGCTGTATCCATGAGACCGGATACAGTTGGGGCCCCACCGTTCTCATTGATCCTTCCAAGAGGGATACCAAGGGAGGGAAGATCCACAAAACAAAAACAAAAAAAAATATTAAAAAAACAAAAACAAAAAAAATTAAAACCAAGAATACAACAACCAGTGTCCTTTAAAAAGACGAAAGGCCTTTAAAAAAGAATAAGAAATCTTCACTCCCGGTGGGCACTATCGGGCGACAGAAGAAAACGTAAAGGTTTTTTTTCCTTGCCAACCCCGAATTATTTAAAAATTGTGTCTGTTTAGAATATCGAATAAAATTAGAAAAAAATCACAAGAACACAATTTAACGTGCTAAAATTTAGTAATAAATGAAAACCAACGACTGGACATAAATAAACAAAATTACGCCTTTGAGTTTATCGTTCCCGATTCCCTCTGTTGACAAACTCAGAGGCGTGATTTTGTTTATTTATGTGCAGTCGTTGGTTTTCATTTATTATAAATTAATATTAAAAAATGCTTATTAATTTTTTTTCATAAGATCATTTTCAATATTCCTTGAAACGAAAATTCCTTATTTAAAAGAATCTTTTTAAAATCGTTCCTGATGATGGTACGGCTTGGATCCTAACATCGCCGTAAGACATCGTCAGGATCCTCGTCTTCTCTCAGCGTACATAACTCGCCCGCGCTCTTTAACTGCATGAAGACCGATATTTAGCGATAACAGCTAAACGCAATCGACGTCAGACGGTCATTCAGCTTGCAATCAGCACTGGAACGAGGAAAATAACGATTAAATAATTAACTATTGCACTAATAATAATATTTTAAATACAAATCATTATTTTACGAATATTTTATCAATTCAGGTTTTCGTCAAGTTTTTTTGAGTTGAAAATACCGAGTAATACCTCGAAAACCCCCCAAAATTGACTGTTTTTGAAATTTAATTTAATTAATTGCAGAATATTTTGAAAATTAAAAACAAGAAAATAGAAATACCAGATGCTTCACAAGTTCATATTTAAATTTTCAGAATTTTAGGTGCATTTATAAAAGAAACATGTGAAAGAAATAAAATATTTGCAGTTGCCTGAATTGCTTGAGTAGAGCTCAACCTTCGCAGTAACGTTCAGCGTGGATTTCCTTGGCCTGCATTTCTTTTTTTAAATTAATAAATGGCAACAAACAAGTTTCTTGATTCCTCATTTTGATTCCAATGTAAAACTGTATCAATATATCAGATTTATATCAGTAATTCTTTTTCTTAATAATCATCTAAAATCTTAGGATTTTTAGGTATCTAATGATTTTATCTGCAGATTGAATTCAGTCTCAAACTAATAATCGAATATCGTTGTTGTTGGTTTCGTAATTTGTTTCTTCCAAATTTAGGCCTGGTAGCTCAATTGCTGTAACATTTATCTCTGTGCTGAAGGAGCCAGGTTTGATCTTATTTTTCCCTGGTTATTAGTTCACCGTAAGGTTTTTGAGTTAACCCAGTCCTCTGTTAAATGGGTGTCCAGTGCTTTCTCGAAAAGGTCCCATGGGCCGTCTCGTATATATATTCCCATGGTTATTTACATTTTCTTATTTCGAGTCTCGTAAGCTTGAAATAAGAAAGCCAGTTTCCACCTATTCGATTTAAACAGAAATGAACCATCACTGATATATGCTCTGTCACCTTGAAGTTTGTTTTGTTTTGTTTTTGTACTATATCATATCACATTTATTGGGAATCTCTTTTCTGTTCAAAATTCCTATTTTTTATCGAAAGACGGGAGATCTTTCGAAACGAACTTTAGAAAGTTTAGGTTACTGAAATATCCGTTTCAAAACTTTTTTTATTTAAGCTTATCTGAAATAAAAAACTATACTGCATTATTCCTTTTAATGATAAAAGAATTTAACAAAACTTCTCTATTTAAAAACTTATTTTTCAGACAGTTCTTACTGTGTGAATTATCTTAATATTGGCATCTGTTAATCAAAGAGATAGCCTTGGAGAGACTCATAGTTCTCTTTTTTGCCATCTCGCATTATACACAGGAAGACACGGGCAGGATTTTTCAAAGGGGCGAGGGGGGGGGGGGGCTAACTTTTTTGAAGGGATGACTATGCATATGAGTCTGAAGCGCACGCTAGTCGCCGGCTTTTTATTAGCAAATTTCCTTAGAAAATAAGCTATTGAAATCGTCATCATGGCAATATTAATGTCTATCAGGCAGCAGCCTTTGGAAACCCCATTTTATCAATCTATATTCATAGCTGAAGGGGGGAGGGGGGCTATATCCCTCACTAGTCCCCCCTGGATCGGCCTATGCAGAAAGATACACAATTATCTGTAAATTAAAAAAAGAAAGGTTTTCTGTTTAAAGTTTTACTTTAGCATAAAAGAATTCATAAATATAATACAATTTTAAGATATCCAGACTTTTGGCATTTAAAAATATCTCCAATAGAGTAATATTCTCTTTTTTCGGAATATTGGCTTGCTGATTGTAACTTAAAAAGAAAAAAAACTAATAAACAATTCAGGAATTCGAAATGATGAAATAAAACTAAAATCCAAACATAATACACGATCTACATGTACACGCTTATCAATTGAAATGGTATTGTGTAG
>JAFIDM010009631.1:79213364-79233413 GCA_023159025.1 Thereuonema tuberculata | reverse complement strand
TAATGTGAGACTCAATCAAAAGACTCCTACTCACTAAAACCCTACGTCCTACTCCCTACACGGAACCATTGTCAGGTACCACTTCGCGTAGGGCAGAATGACCTGTAGTCCGTCTCAGATATCAGTCCGCAACTGATCACGTCCGATTATGTTATGTTACGTCGCTCAGTGTTATGTCCTGCCGGATGGAGCGGAACCCGACGTAAGTCGAGGGATGACTGCAGTTAGAAATATTTTCCGATCAGGCACCCTAACTATTAACTAGCTGCCAATATAATCCCAGATTATCTTCTTATCACTCCTATAGCATCTACAGGACCAGGTTTATATCTAATTGTAATTATTGACCAATGAAAAACGAGTTGTTATTATTCAATCTTATATTTTTGTTACACTTTTAGTTTAACTGTACAGTTTTCATTTCATTTTGTTGTTCGATGATATATTCTGGCGATAATTCTGTTCCGACTGCTGAGTTGTCAAGGTTTCCTAACCCTTCTAATATGTACACCCCGTGTGTATACAGTATTCCAATCGGGATTTCTTTCCGTTCTAGCGGAATGGTGCCAATCTAATGTACTCAGACCTTCAGGAGAAAATCTCGTCCCCACAGCCGGAATACTGAAGAGTTCGAATACATTCGAATATATTCACTGTCTTTGAAATTTCTACAGACTGCCATCGGAATTATCTTTTCCGTTCTGTTCTAATCGGCGCCTGTCTAGTTTACTCAGACCTTAATATTTGAAAGGATTTCTTGTTTTGACTACAATTATGTAAACTTTAATAACTTTTGATCTTTTTAAAAGTGATAAGTAGAAAACGAAACATATAAGTTTCAATTACTTTTTTCAATGGCGAAAACTATTCATTCGAAGTACAGTATGCTCCAAAACAAACGATACTGAAATATTTGAAAAGGTTTATGTGACATACAGAATACAAATAGTAGAGGAAGCTTGCGATACATGGAAGTCAACATCCACGTTTTCGGAGACGTAGCACGTGTTCGATTTGCTATCCGTTGCGTTGCAAGCAGTATTCGTATTGCTCACGTAGATTCTCAAACATGTCCCTGAAGAGAGGTTGCTTCATTCTTCTGACGCATGTCACAATATTTTGACGTAAGTCACCAATGGTTGCTGGTGGGTTCTCTCGGAAAATGGCTTCCTTCAGCATACCCCAAATGTAAGCGTCCGATGGTGTAAGATAAGGTGAATGAGACGGATATGGAAAGGCTGTTACACGGGAAATGACCCGATTACCAAAATTCGCATGCAGCAACTTAAGTTGTGTGGTAGTCTGCTGAACCATTGAATACGAAGTGGCAGGTTACGTGCACGGCAGAATCTAATGAGAAATACCCCAGAAATGGTGTGAGAATGTTTTCTCTGTACCACATCTGGTTCACAGTCACAGGATTGCCATGATCATCCTCAACAAAATAAAGACCCAAGATGTCGTTTGCAGACATATAAAATTTGTTATACGCTCATTACGGAGGGGTTTCTCCACAATGATGTCTAACTGTTCAAATCCCAGGAAGCGGGTTGTCTGTCGATTGATAAATCCATTTAAATGAATATGGCTTTCATCAGAAAACCAGACATTTAACAGGAAAGCTTCATCATCGCACCCCATCGCTAACATTGTCGCTCAGTAAACGATTCTGGCGTCCTTGTGGCATTACTCAAACGTTGTCCGGTCTGTATCTTAAAGGCAAACCCACCAATTTCCTTGAACAGAGAACATTCTACGAACGTAGCGTCATTTTTAAGGATGTTCGCTGTGGACTTTGTTTAGGCGACTGTAACATCTGCTCGAGGAGCCTTCCTCGATTCGCATTTGCTGTCACTGTAACTGGATTGTCCGGTGCAGCCTTTGCGCTGTGTCAGAACGCTGTCTATCGAATGAAATTTTTTAACGGCTAACATAACCATCTTTAATATAACCATAACCCAGGTGGTATTTGAAATCGTTCTCGAAATACATTTCCAATTTATATCAAACTTGATCCATTTTAACGTCGAACTCCGTATGACCGAAAATAATGCTCCGCAATAAAAAACTTTTCCTCCGTTGTTAGCACCATTTGAACATCTATCAAGCTTCAAAGTATAAAAGCATACTGTTACGTTTCCATGACGACGTTCGATAAGGTCATCACGTGGTGCGCATGAGCAACAAAGGTTTGCGACATTCAGTAGGCTATCATTTATTGCTACCGTAGTTAAATTCATGAGATAAAACACGCGGTGGTGACGCCATCTATTGATAAATTATCACTCTACAATAAGTGTTTTATTTTGTTTTAAATACTAAACTGAACCTGAGAAAATGATCTCTAAGCAGTGTAATTTGCATATTGTGAACGAAATGAAGTATTTCAACTTACAGTATTTACTCGCATAATTTCCCTTTTTTTTTCATCAATATTTTGACAAAAAAGGGGGGGGGGGAATTATGCGATGTTTTTCAATTTGAGGAAAAAAAATATGGTGAAAGTGTAAGGAAAAACATGTTAAATATTGATTTTTAAAGCAAGAAATGTAATTAACAACAATTTTATTAACACGCAACATTTAAAATATAAGAAATCACATCTCAACATCTGTTTTTTCTTCAAAGTACAGTTAAGCAATAGGCTTGCACGGAAGTGTGTGCGCGACTGTGACATAATTTCGTAACTCACGCAGCGCAGCCCGCCATCTTTATAGCTGAAGTAGAGGTGGGGAAATTTTGTGATAAAAATAAAAATTGAATTTTGTAATCCACAAAAACTGAGGTGGGGAAAATACGCGATGGGGGAAATTGTGCTCGGAAATACGGTATTAGTCTCTGAAATTCCAACTTTTATTCCAACCAATCAAATTTTTTGCTTTCGCCTTCTTCATTTCCTAATATTGGAATAATTTATTTTCCAATACCCTACTCAAGCCTCACATTTCTGCTAATTTTAACTTCACTTTAATTCCCAATGTTTTCCTTTATATATTTCCTACGCAACTCCTTTTCTTTGCTATTAATGTCTTTCGGCTCCATCTATAGAATTGTTTCTACTGAACAGTTCTTCTCCTCCTTCACCTTCTATTAATTATTATCAACAGTTATTATCAACAATTATTATCTTCAAAATGGAGAATCGCAGAAAGTGCTGCAGACAATCACAAAAACGAACTTCAAATGGTTGGAAGGCACTTGGATGGGTGTGTCAACATATAAGTGTATATCAAGATATTCAAAATCAAGTCAAATCTGCAGCAATAAATAACTAATTAGATACTGGACATTATCCCCTTTATAAAGAAAATACTGTGCTTAAATTTGAAAAAAAAAAAAATCATTAAAAAAGTGTTAAAAAAAAAAAAAACCCTTTTTAATCAGATAAATCAAGATTACATCTGTGCAACTTTTACATAACTGATAGCTACACAAAAGAAACTTTTTTTTTCTTTTGTGTAGTTATCTAAAGTTACACAATATTTAGCAACCCCAGTAATCGTAAGCAATATTTTTTCTTTCGCAAGTCACACAACACCAGTGCATCTTCAATAGCACTAAAGCAAATAAATACAAGGTGCCATAAAATAACTTTCGCTGTTTGGAGGCATCTGAAGCGAAAACTAATGAACGGAATGAAACCAAAATTCACGTATAGTCTATTGAGGGCATGGGGAGAAGAATTCTGTAAAGGAAAAAAAAAAAAAAAATTAGTACCAAAAGTCGCCGATAGGAGAAAATTTGGCACTGTCGGAACCAGTAAATTGGTGAATAATTACAATGAACGCACGCAAAAAGGATTACAAAAGTTTATGAACATACAGTACAGTAATGAATGGAGTTTGAGACTCACAGAAAACGTTCTGAAACAACACAACAATCTTTAATAATCAATTGTTTGTTAACAATCTGTTATCAACATTACCGACATTAATCAATCATTAGGGTTCTCTGGACCACGTGCAACATTTTCAATGTGCTGACCTTTCTTGTATGTAACATATTGCATCCGGTGTATGACGTTCTCTATTGCTTCGCGAAAAAGTGTCAGTTTAGATGTTTGTAACAGCCCGTCGTATGTTATCTTTCAACGAATGCAGGTTTGTAACGCCACCTGTATACACAATGGATTTCAGGTACTGCCACAACCAAAAGTCACATGGGGTCATGTCCGGGGAACGGGGCGGCCATTCCATCGGAAAATATTGACTGATAACCCTCTCATTCCCGAAATGCTGGCGTAACAGGTTCTGTACTGCACGAACAATATGTGGTCGTACACCATCTTGCATATAACATGTCGAGTGTGAGCATTGTCTTTGTTGCAATTCAGGAATGACAAACGTTTGCAGTATTTGCAGATATCTCTCTCCATTAATGGTACAGGTAACAGGACCTGTATGAGTCGTAGTCTCAAAAAAGTATAGTTCTAATAGGAACTCTGCCGTGACTCCACACCACACAGTTACTTTTGGAGAATGCAGTGGCACTTGATGAATCACTGAGGGACGTTCACATGCCCAGATTCAGATAAAAATGAGCCTCATCTCCCCACAATATGTTCCAAGGCCAATCGTTGTTGATATCCATTTGAGCAAGAAATGTTAGCGCGAAAATTAGGCGCTTATCATAATCTGTAGGTTTTAGTTCTTGCACACGACTGATCGTATACGGATAGAAATGCAGCATTTTCCGTAAGATTTTCCAGACAGTCCCATAAGGCATATCAGTTTGGCGAGCTATTGCACGAGCGCTTGGACCACTACTAGTCCCTGTGTCGTCGAACACTGCAGTGGCAACATCTGTTACTGTGTTGTTTGATAATGGTTTTCGACCTCTGCCGGCTCTCACTCCTAGCGATCCAATTTCCTCGAATTTATGAATCATAGCTCGTAGTGCTACAGCAGATATTGGACCTTTACGTAGGTTATGAAGCCTTCAAAAGTCCCTTTTGGTACTATTTTTTTTTTTGCAGAATTCTTCTCCCCATGCCCTCAATAGACTATACCTGAATTTTGGTTTCATTCCGTTCATTAGTTTTCGCTGCAGATGCCTCCAAACAGGGAAAGTTATTTTATGGCCACCTTGTATAAATGTAAGCATGCAAATATTTTTTTTTTATCTAATTTTAGCAATTTGCAATAGTCCATAATTCTGATAATATCATTAAAGAATATTTATGAATTACCGTTTTTTTTTTCTCTTATTTTTTAATTTCTTCTTTCATCGACTTTGGCCAACTATGGACCACGTGCTAGCCCTACCTGACAACGTCAGGGTGAGGCCGGAATATTCAAGAAGGGACATCTTGTCCAGAATAACCCCTGGTAAGTCCCAGGGGAGAAACGGACGAAACACAGAAGAAGAAAGAAAGAAAGAAACAGCCATGCCCATGCCGGGATTCGAACCCAGGTTCCGACACAATGGCCGCACGGCAGAATGCCGTCTAGACCGCTCGGCCATGCCGGAACGGCATTTTTTAATTAATTATTTTTATTTATATTTTGTTAAAATTTATTATTATTATTAATATTGTTGTTGTTAATATTATTATTATTATTATTATTATTTTTTTGTTATAGTTAACAAAATTGAAATTGAAAAACAAAATTGGAAACAAGAGGAATACAGTACAACAAATTTTAGTAGTAATATTTTTCGACTGAATCAGTAGTATACGATTCATTACAGCTGATAAGACTCTCAAAGTTATATACATATGTTTACTTATGGACTTACTTTTTGTTTTATATTGTTCTCATATTAGTAAGATGATATTAGTAAGTGTTGCAAAGGGGGTGATATGATATCAAACCTATAATATCCATTGATAGCTATGCTTATTATATGGATATAAAAAAAAAGAAAGAAAAAGAAACCTCCAACCTCTTGGCAGGCAGCGTATGTTATTTAAGTCAGAGTAAACAGCTTTATTTATAGCCCTAAACGTGACTTCAACTGCACTTTTCAAATAACCTTGTCATTTGTCGAGCAAAACCTGCATGACCTAAGGCGGAAAGAGGAGGAAAGACGTTCCAAACACACAAGGTGTCTTCAACCCTACCCAGAACTGGTTTTTGAACACAGGAGGAAATCGAAGACCCTACAGAATCGCCTCTGCTTTCATTTCGGCAATATTATGTTTGAAGTGTTGAAGCATGAACAACTCAAAAGATTTATTTTTGAATAGATAGAAAATGAAGAAACACTCATAGTAGATATATTTCAATTCAGAACTGAGTTAGTTAGTTAGTTAGTTAGTTAGTTAGAACACGTGAAAGACCTAAATTTTCAGTGATGGAAACAGAGTAATAACAGGATGGGTCAATATTTAGTGTGATACATGGCTTATACAGTATTCTGTAATTTTTAACATTGTCTGCTCGAATTAGCTTCGAGTATTTAGTGAATTAAAACCATTGTGCCATTGAATAAACTTAAAAAGGCGAAATGATCATATTTCTTGTAGGCTGTTTATTATTATTATTATTATTATTATTGTTATTATTCTACAATTTAAAAAAAAGATTAAGGCCAACACAAATTTAGCTATTATTATTATTAAAAAGTTAATTAAAAATTTATTTGAAATCTTGAGACTTTTGGTTAATAAGTTGTCAAATCTCAGAGCTTCTCAACCGCAAGAAAATTCTGAGGGCATTTCATATATAGCCAAATACATTAATCTACACTAAATTCTTAACGTCAAGTTGTTATTGTGTCCCCGGGTCCATCTTTGGATAACTGGTCATAGAGGTAGACTCTACGATGGGAATTTCAGTTGCTTTACTGTCGTTTGGATATTATTATTATCATCCTAAGGTGACAGTCAGACTTCTGCTTCCTATGAAGAGAAACAAATACTGAAGAAGAAAAAAACAAACATCCAAACCCTAAACGCCGGGATTCGAACCCAGATTCCAACACATCGGCCACATCAAACCTCATGCCAGACGGCTACCCAGACCACTCGGCCATGCCTGAACGTAATTAAACTACAAATTTATAGAACTTAACCTAAATTCTGCGTTGTTCTAAGTATTAATTTTTTTCGTCATTTTTTAAATGTTTAAATGAAAATATTTTAAATGTTTTAAATAATCTGACAAAGACAAATCGATGAACTTTCCAACCAAAGAAACAAATTCAAAATCCTAGATTTCTTCCATTTTCGGTTGTAATATGGGGTTGCGAGACTAAGTCCTACCATCTCCCTCTCAGTTCGCCAGTGATTGTAATTTACTTATACGATTAGTTCGCTATTGAATCATGCTAGAAACAAAGAAGCTCAAATAAGATTCGGATGGGCTGCGTAAGAATAACTCATGCTCTTGTGAAAAGTTTTGGTGAAGTAGATAATAGAGCAAGGCTATTGAAAGAAAAAAAAAAGAAAAGAAAAAAAAAAAAAGATTTATTGTTCCCTTTCCTAATAGTTATTGTGAAACAAGAGTTTCTCTGTTTATTATTTTAATTTTTTTTAAATTAATTTTATCCCATTTTTTTTCTTATCTTTCATTCTTTTTTTTTTTTAATGTCAACTCTCAAAATACACCATGTGATCAAAAATATCCAGACATCTATCCGAAATCTTAGTCGACTTTCCTCGTGACCCACTCCCCATTAGTGGAGATTAGTAAGGGGTAGATCAGTCTTTCGCTTTTATCACAGCCGTTATCACAGTCTTATCACAGATTCTGCCGGGAAGACTTTCCACCAGATGCCTGAATGTCTCTGGAGGAATAGCAGCCCATTCTTCCTGTAGAGCTGTAGCCAGAGCACGTCGTGATGTGGGACGTTGGGGGTCTAGAACGAACTTCAATTCCTAACATAGGGTTCGATGGGGTTCAAGTCGGGACTCTGGTCAGGGAAGCCCATTTCCGGAACCTCATTCTCTCACAGACCTCGCGTTATGGCATTGAGCTGGTAAAGGCAATGGTCATCACCGAAGCGGTCCTCTACCAGAAGATAGGACCAGTTTGTAACTGGTCAAAATTTCCTTGTATCCTCCGCATTTACTTTGCCATGAAAGGGCAAAGTCCATTCATGAAAAACACTCTCACATCGTAATGCCACCTCCTCCAAACTTCACTGTTGGCACTACACATGATGGCAGATATCGTTCCCCGGGCATTCACCACATTCAAACCCTCCTATCAGAGTACCATATGGAAAAGCTTGATTCATCATTCCACATTACATGTTTTCACTGTTCCACTGTCTAGTGGTGATCTTTACACCATTTCAGGCTGCGCTTAATATTGGCAGGGGAAATGTTTGGTTTGTGAACAGCTGCTTGATCAGGAAACCCCAATCCACTGATCTCTCGAAGAGCAGTCATGGTACTGGCTAGAGTGTTAGTACTACTGTGAAACTTACTGGTGATTGTTTCAATCGATGTCTGACTATTGTGTGCCACATCTGCTTCAACTCTCGATGGTCTGTTATTGTAAGTGGCTTACTCAGTCGCGGTTTTACTGTGGTTGCGCCTTCCCTTCTCCACTTCACAACCACGTCACCAACAGTCGATTTGGGCAACTTTAAAAGAGTTGAAACGTCCCTGACATACTTACTACTCAAGTGGCAGCCACTGACTAGTCCACGTTCAAAGTCACTGAGCTCTGCTGATCGATCCATTCTGCTATTACTTGGTATCAATTGATAATACACGACTCCCTGCCTTCTTTTATACAGGTATGTGACGTCGTCGTCGGCTTTAGTTCACTATTGTAGAGGAGTGTCCGGATATTTTTGATCACATAGTGTACCTACATATTGAGAACACTTCTTCTCAATACAACTCATTTTTGACATTTTTAAAAGCTCTCTCATCAGAACTGATGAGCATTTGTATCATGGTCATATTTTTGGAGTTGTCCAAATATTTGAACTAAGACTTGCGTGTATGTTTTATTTAACGTATTTTGCTTTTTGTTTTTTAATATTTTCCCCGACAGAACAATTTCCAAAGATTTGATAAGCAATGTTCTGATCAAGTATCACAGTTCGTGTTTATCGTAATAACATCATGTTCAGTAAAGGTAAAGGTATAATAAAGCAGAGAGTTCACATTTGATAACATTTATCTGCTATTATTATGTCAAGTTTTTAAGGTAATCAACACTAAGAAAATTCATGGAAAAATAAATTGGTTTGTTCTTAGCTGCTCACCTTTCGGTTGCATAAATATCAAAATCAATAGGGATTTTTCTTTTAACAACCTACAATTACCTCTAAAGTTTCGGCTTCTAGAATGAATAGTTTTGAATTATTTTAATCACAGACGAACGGACATGCGTATTTCGAAAGTTTCATTATAAAACTTTTATGTTCTAACCGTTTTTTTTTTCTTTCTTATTATAATAAGCGGCGTTCCAAACCTATAACATCATGTGGATATAAAAGATGATTTTGGGTTTCATGTTTATTTCAAGGTTGTGGTTTTTAATTATGAAGACTGAATAATTTATTTATTATTGGTTGGCGTTTTTAAAGAATTTAATTAAATGCAAGTAAAAATTTCCAAACCTTGAAAATAATCTCTCTATTTTTAGTTAAATTCGGAATATGGTTTTATTTAAATTTTATTGCAATATATGAAAATTAGAAGCTTTCCAGCTGTTCGGAATGACACTGAAGCAAAGTTCTCTTAGTTTAGTAATGATTGATTTCTGTATACAATTGTATGACAAGTATTTTTTCACTGGGAAAAGCATTAATAATATTCAAAAGCTTTTCACATCTTTCTACGTTCGAAGAATTAATACGATATTCCGTGGGAGAATTTCGTAAAGGGGATTTGGTGATTCAGCTTCAGATGACTCATCAATTTTTCATTTCTGAATGTAGAAGAAATTTTTACTTCGACTTCCTCGAGAAATGCTGTGAAAAATGATTACTCAGCATTGTCACAAACGTAAGTTGTATATAAAATGTTAAAAAAGAAAGGAAGCAATAAATTATATTTGTTTTAAATTGAAGTTCCAACTCTCCAGTACCTCCTTAGATAAAACAACACACCTTTTCAGAAGGAAATTTATACAAAACAAGTCTACTTCGTTCTTTCAATATGTAAAAAACTCTGTACACTTACTAAGAAAATTCAGGGAAATATGAATTGGCCAGTTATGAAGCCTATATTTTGAAAAAGCAAAATTACGAATGCAATAGATATTTATACATCATGTATATAAAACAAATTAAACAATGTTCTGAAAACATATCACAATTTCAAAGAAATGCTGATTTACTTTACAAAGCAATTTTTGTGATAAATTACAGAGTTTCGTATTGCACATCATGAATTATCATTTAATAACAAATTTAGCAAATTGGCAGCCTTTAACATCAAGGCTACTGTAACTATTAATAAAACTAAAACATATTCCATGGTTTTTAAGTCATATTTTGAACTAAAGGTAACTAATTCAAAACGACAGTTACCAGTTTGTTACCCAACAAAAATTAAGCCATTTTGGAAGGTCACATTTTAGCTCTTTCTGAATGTAACGTGAGCTATTCAAAAATTTTTCAGAGGGATTATATCTTTTGAATCAAACAAAATATACAAATGATTTAAATTGTCCATTAATTAAAAATGTATACATTTGCAAGTTTCGGAGTCGATCCAACAATTATATAACATCATTATTGTTTCAACCGTTTCGAAACGTTTATATATTTGTAATTAGTGAACATTTTAAGTGAGTTCTATTTGAATGAAACAATGAAATATTAATATAACAACAAGTTTAACGTGCGGAAAATAATATTGACAATACAATAAAAAGCATACTCGCACATGAATAAGGAATTGTATTTGGTGATCACAGATCAGGGATTAAGCAATTGTATTGTCAATGAAATATTAACTATACAAATTAAAAACATTTTTTTTTTAATTGGACACGTACACTTCTATTCATTGATATGTGATTAAGAAATTACTTGAAAATGATATAAGGAATTTCTTCATTTTAAAATTTCTAATGAAATTTTATTGAATGTATCATTTCAGAAAAAAACTGTACCGATGTGACCAAACCCTCCATGGTTTGAAAGGGCACGGTAGGAAGATGAAACTTTTGCAAAGCATCACGCAGGCGTATTTTATTTTCGAACCAGACTCACCAATCCATCCCTGCTCCATTAGAAAAAGCATCCTGCATAGACTGTGATCGACTTGCAATTCTTTGCGGGGTGATCTGCTCCCGATATTCGTGAGCATTATTATTTTTGGTTGCTATTTGAGTGTTTGCGGTTCTTGTTACTTTGGATTCTGTTACTTTGACATTCTGAAAAAAAAAATAGGTTGACAACCCTTGCCGTAGGTGAATATATCGTTGTTTATAAAGATCATGTTGTGTTTTAGAAGATGAGATCTTTACGTGCTGATTTGCAAATGGTCACTATTTTCACTATGGATAGCAGATCTGCAGGATTGTTGGCATATGAATATGATATATTGCCGAAAAATAATCCATACTGCCAGCGCAGTTGTGCATATTTAGCATCAGAACATGGTATGATCACTAAGTGTGGATTCTGGAGTAAAATGCTGCAAGAATGAACGTAAGGAACGCCATCTTCTCCGCATAATTTTGGCCTATCAAAAAAGCGAAGTGATAGTGCAACAGTATCAGACAACAGCAAGTCTGTTCTGGTGTTACTTGTTGGCGAATGAAGTTGTAGCATGGTGCCTGTTATTGTGATTCCTCTTGACTTGACTCTTGACACAGCACTGCGGAGTCCGCCGGTTGCAATGGGAGATCACGCTCAATCCAAGGGTGACATTTGACGCCACTTTCTTTTGCCTTCTTTATTCTAGCTTAATTAAATCTGATTATTTCTTGTTACTTTACGGTAGCAGTATATGTCCTTACTTATGGTATCTTCAGACATGGTCGGTTTGAGTCTGCAATGTTTTATTATTTTTATATCTTGTTCTGAATTTAATGTGAGTAACGTGACACGTAATGGACACACAAATATGTATATGATTACAAACACATTGTTTCCTGCAAACTTTTAATCCAAACACTGAAATCGTTACATTACATGTTTAATTAATGGAATATTCTACCTTAAAAAATTCAAAAGAAATTTGATTTTACAAAAGCCTTGCTATAACCTCCTCAAAACATAGTGTTAGTAACGTGACGTAATGAAATTCTTCCAAGACTAAGAAAATTTGAGTTTTAAATATTAGATCACTGAGCTTCAGAATTTTCGGAAAACAATTCCTTGGCTTTCTTTTAGTTAGTATTTGACAATTTTAGGTAGCTGTGTCTTCTTACAGACACTGGAGTGGGAGCTGACACTTCTGAAAGAATATCGTATTGAATATCCATCCATTGGCTGGAAACGGTTGTAGCACGGGCTAGTTTGATGCGTAAATGTCAGCTATGCTTTTTTGCCGGGTAAGATAGCTCCTATAATATGCCAATGAGCCAGTAATCAGTTTCAGGCTGATAAACTGCTTACCACTTCCCTACTTCCAAGGCAGTGCCATTAAGGCATTGCTTACGAATCTTCAATAATCTCTTAAATGGCAAGTTGGATAATGTTGCCGTTTGCACTTTTCCTTCAACACTGCACACAATTTCATGACTGTGTGATACCTTTGAGATCTTTAGCTGTAACAAAAAGTTTCTGCAAATGCAGCTCCTTAGAATGTTCTTGAATTTCTTTACTACTAATAGTCAGCATCCGAACTGTTGTTGGAGCACTTGTAAATGCGTCAATAAATGATCACTTCCTGTACAATGAACTTTCGTTTCATTACCAATCTGAGCACTCTTTCTTTATACAAGCACAAATGCCTTCTACTGGATCTTTGCTATGATTTGTGGCAAAATAGTTCCATTTGAATTTTTTTTTGTGAGTCCTCTCTAAGAAAGCTAGTGGAGCTTTTGACTTGGCTTGAAGATCCGTCAGTCCATTTTGTAATGTCTGTATTCTGCTGGTAGGCTTTGCAAGATTGTTAGTAAATACAACAATTGATACCTTTGAATGATCCGTAGTATCAGATACTATGGCTAGACATTGTTGTTCCTCATGGTATTATATGGAACAAGTGAAAACTGTGATTCTGACCATAATAAGCACTTTGTACTTGGTTTTGGTAGGAGCACTTACAATTTTCAGAAAATTCTACTTGAATCAATGCAATTGAAGATCCTTGCTCAAGGACAGATTTCTTATCTTCATCATACAGCAGATGCCTGTACTTTTTTCGTGTAAGCATGCAGTAGAAATAGTTTCAGGTGCACGGAGCCAAATTGTTGGTATACATTGTGAAAATCAGTGTGAGTAACGTGACCGTTTCGTTTTCCTTCAAATCCCAGCTAGCAGAGCCTTTACTTTTATAATATTTTGCCTACTAATTTCAGAAGCTTTTCTTGTCACATCAGCATTAATTTTATGTTTGTGGGATCCAGATAGTAAAATGAAAAATTAAAAAAAAATAAATAAATAAATAAATATTGTGAGTATTGTGACATCACTGACGTTAATGTCATCTGTACAGTTTCACATGGGAAATGATTACCCTTTATTGATAACATATAATTTAATAGTAATACAAGACTTTAGCTTTGAGTTCACAATGAAGTTCAGATCAACTTGCACCTTACTTCGTTGAAATACTTCAAAGTTGAAAACAAATTACCAGTTTGTGAGAGACTAAAAGCATTCTATAGAAGAGAAGTCATTTTCTTGTGCAGTAGACTAAGAGTCACATAAATGAGATGTTTTTGGAATCTACAATTTCCCTACTTTCATTTGAAATGAAAATCACAAGCCACTCTCAAATGTCAGTACTTGACATGGGTGTCCACAGTTACGTGGATTGAACGAGCTATGCTAACAGTGCAGTGATCGGCATCGCGTAGCAATTCTAATTTAGCTTCAATCTGATGTACCATCACTGTCAGATATTTATATGGAGATGTTGGTGAACGGTGACTTGCATTTCAAAATGTCATAATACCTTGACATAAGCCGTGATTCACACTCTAGATTAGCATGTTTAGCGGAACCTTGAATAGCCAACGGTACATCGAAGATATCTGGGATGCTGAAGTGCTACCATTCTTACAGACGTTTTCAAATGGCACTTTGCAACAGAACTTCGTGTAGCGCAGATTTTGCGGCAGTTAGTCCCGGTCACCGTTCAATGAAGATGGCCCCTAACCCAAAGAAAGGGAACTTGGCGTGACATTCTTCAAGCGACAATCTAGGATCTGTTTCTTGCGTCGCCTACCAGCTGCCATCACATTAATGGGATCTTGCCACCTCCATCTCTAGAAATGTTATCATTTATTTATCAATACTTTCTATATCATAAGATACCTACCCCTTCAATTTCACTTCATTGTCTTTCATTTTTCTTAGTGTTGCATTAGGCAACAGTTTATTTGATTCTCCAAATTTTCAAGCAGAATAATTCAATTTCATTTTATCTTGCTTAGTTTCATTATTAAAAATTGTAGTAAATACAACACTGTTTTTAAATAAATTTTTAAACAAATGTGTAATTTAATCACATTAGTTATAAATTATAATTTTCTGATGAAACAGCTTCATTGAATCTTCATTAGTAAAATTGTGCTTTTTCATTCACAGTTTGAAATATGTGTTAGATTTTAATCATATATTTTTTTGGCTGGATATAGTAGAGGAGATGTAAGAGATCTGTAGAATTTTTTTCTCATTGCATTGAAAAGTGTTGTTCTGTTGTTTGTGCAAAGTGAACTGTTTGTATCTTTCTTAATCTTTTTGCACTCAGTTTTTGTTTCAGTGTGTCGAAATAATCCTGAACCTGTTTATGATGGTTTGAGTGTGAAGGGCGAGTGTTTATGCGTTTGGATATCTTCCTAACCAGGGAGATAAGTTTCTTTGTTTTGTTTCCTGCACAGTATTGTATGAGCCTGGATATGTCTTCTCTAAGGTCGCTGATGCGGACCTCGAGGCGATGTCTTCAAGGGAGGATGTGTTCTTGTGATCGTGCAGTGGGAGGTATGTGTTGTTTGATTCCAAGTGCCTGAATGGCTCCTTATGTCCTTATACATTGTTGTGCGTATGTCTTCTAGCGTTTGGACATTGTCAAGGTGTTGCGGAATAGTGTGTATGTTGAGATGATTGTTGAGAGTCGTTTTGATGTGTGTACTTTGGAAAGTGGCGCCTGAGAGTGGGGTCTGTACCTGTGTATTGTCTAGTGCAGTGTAGAAATGATCATGTGTGACTTACAGTATGTTAGTGGTTGTCCGCCCCCCCCCCCCCTTGCTACGCCACTGCTGGTAACTCATCAATCCATCTACTCCATTCTTGAATACTAACTCTATCCAATAGTTCATCCCATTCTAGCTGCTTTCTCCATAAACTTTGAAATAATATCTTCAATCTAACCACATATATATTTAATGAGAAGAATCCGCTGACATAGGTCACATCTGTGACCCCTTGAACAGCGTTGGACGAAACACAGAAGAAGAAAGAAACAGCCATGCCACTGCCGGGATTCGAACCCAGGTACTGGCGCACTGGTCGCCACGGTTGGCCGCCGCCGAGACCGCACGACCACGCCAGCACGGCATCTAACCACATAGGGATAAATAAAACCCATTGGATCGAACACTCTTCCTCATTACTCCAAGTACTGTTCTTTTCGTTGGAAGTCGTCCCCGAAGAAATTCTTGTAACTCCGTTGTGTCAAATGAGAGTTCATCTTCAATTCGATTCCAATGTACTCCTTAAACGTTCAGGTTTTCTTTTTTTAGAACTTATTTGAAACTTGTTCATACTCATAACTTTGAATTCTTTTTTTTAATATATTGTCGTAAATATTGGTTGTTAATATCCCATTTTCGTAATTTGAAGCCTGCTTGCTTCATAATCTGTTTACCTTCTTCATATAACAGACGTCCATTCTCTACTATAGGAACTGACTTCACGATATCATCTAAATAAAGGTTGTCTTGTAACAGCCTAGTTGAAACAGGATAGTTTTTTTTTTTTTCATTAGCTCAAAATCGCGTTTTAATGTAGCCGCCAACAAGTAAGGTCCACACTCTTGTCATTCTGTATTCTTTTGGCTTTGGCATAGCTAATTCCCCACTTTCCAATTCTGGTCCATCCATAAAAATTTTGTTGCGTTTCGATCTTCCTCTGCTAACTCTATCTGCAAAAATGCTTTCTACATGTCCACTACCATTGCTACTGGGTAACATCTAAATCTCATTAAACTTTCCAATATATCCGGATTCAAATGTGGTCCAGCAGGTAGCCATTGATTTAAGGATGGATTACCCGACAAGGCATCGAATACTATCCACAATTTTGTTGTATCGTGGCCTTCAAGTATAACAGCTTGATGTGACAAATAGTACTTAGCCTGACCCCTACTTCCATCGACTTCTTCAGCGTTGCCTAACTTCAAGTACTCCAATATGGTTTCATGATATCTTCGC
This sequence comes from Thereuonema tuberculata, assembly GCA_023159025.1. Lineage (NCBI taxonomy): Eukaryota > Metazoa > Arthropoda > Chilopoda > Scutigeromorpha > Scutigeridae > Thereuonema > Thereuonema tuberculata. The sequence goes on along the minus strand of JAFIDM010009631.1, from coordinate 79,216,947 downwards.
AAATTTCTCGGTTGTTTATTCAAACTTCGAACAGTAATATAAAATCGTTTCAAAGCTTTTTGATAGTTTAGATCCAATTCTTCCTTTCTGTGATTCCAGGGCAATCTAACACAATATCTATCCTTTACGTTTCGCACTGTTGCCTGAAATTCTTTTTCTACTTCAGTAGCAATCTGACTTTTTTCTGCTTGAAATTCACCAATGCCCAGGCTTTATTTTCCAAAACCGTTCAATCTCTTTACATAAATTGCCTTCATTGTAATCGATTGAAACTTGCATCACTTTCACTGTCAAATTGGTTACCATTGGGTTCCAGTCTTTAGCTGTCCCCTGAATGGTCCACCCGAACACGGACTCCAACGCTGCCAAATTATGGGAAAACTTCACGATATTACCAGTCATTATTTTCTAATAAAAACCTGAACCAATTAGAATATCTATTGCAAGATGTTATGACTTGCTTGAATGACGGGATCAGCTAACTTCAATCCTCTTCTAGCCATCTCTTCTTCTATTTTGATTCCTGGCAGTGTTTTATATGATGGGCACAGACCTGACCTGACATAAGACCAACTCATCTTCACTCTTCAATCGTACCCGTACCATTGCATGTTCGTTCGTCGTATCTCTTTGTTCTCCGAATCTGCAGATTGTTAATGTTTCATCCTTTAAATGTTTTAAATTCAACTGTTTAGAAAGCCTTTTACTAATAAAGCTTTGTTGGCTTCCATCATCTGTAAGATACCAGCAGAAAATTATATTCACTTGTTTTTTAAATTGCTGCGAGCTTCGGCATAGTTATTTAACCCTAAAGCATACCTACAAATATTTGTATGGATTATTTTTCTAGGGATATGCTTTAGAATCAAGTGCACCATTTCATCTATTAAATAAAATTTCTTCATGTTATTTATTTTGAATTATTTAAATTTTTATTTGCGAATTTCAATAAATAAATGATATGGAATTTTGTGAAAGTATTTCGTCTCAAAAAAGAATACACAGTGCAACTTGGATAATTTGAAGCTGAAGGGACCACTACAAAACTTCGAATTATCCAAGACTTCGAATTAAACAAGTTACATCTTTTAACTTTAATTTCAGGTCCATTGATGCTTGAAAAGATTATTCTATCAATAAGTAAATATTTATTCAGAAAGATCATGGTATGAAAGACTGAAACACTATATATGTACAGTACATATTACATTCAATACAGAAAATTATAGTTTTTCAAAAAATTGTGCAATGTCTGATTGTTTTGTCGAATTAAGTCGCTTAGCAAAATCATCAAGCATGTTTAGTGAACGGAAAACAGCTTCATTTACATTGGTTTGTCCTTCAATTGTCCGACGAAATTCGCCCAAATGAAAAAGCGTCTCCGACAATGAAGGGATTGGCATTTCTTCTTCACACCCTTTTCCACCTCGCGAATGACGGCGACCTTTTCAGCGAACGTTAAATTCTTGTACACGCGTGGAAAGACGTTTACTGAAAGACATGGTGACACTGACAGCTGGAAGCTCGAATGGCGTCACGTGTCGAACGGTGGCGGGAAGGGGATTTCAGTTGTCACGTGTCGAATTTCTTAACGATGAAACGCCGAAAAGTCGTTATGGTTCGAAATTTTTTTTAAAAAACTTCGAATTAAGGAAGTTGAACTTCGAATTACCCACGATTCTTTAACATTGATTTAATAAGAAGTTCAAGGGACTATAGCCTGTAACATATAGAAGACAAATGGGGACCACTACCTACAGAGCAGATTTCGGGTCCCCAGCGGACACAACACACAGAAGAAGACGAAAGAAACAACCATGCCACGACCGGGATTCGAACCCAGGTACTGGCGCATTGGACGCCACGGCTGGCCGCCGCTGAGACCGCACGACCACGCTAGCACGGCAAGTTCAAGGGACTAAGAGAAATCTTCGAATTAACCACGATTTCGAATTAAAGACGTTCGAATTATCCAAGTTGCACTGTATTGATATTCTAGACCAGGAGTTCTCAACCGGGGTCCACATGGACCCTGGGGGTCCATGTAATATTCTTCGGGGTCCACAGGCAAGAAATAACAAATTGGGGGTCCATAGTGATATTTTGGTGGTCCATGGGGCAATTCCACTTCAGAACGGTTGTTATTACTCAAAATAAAATTTTTACTGTAATTTATCCCATATAAGTGGAAATAAGTAGAGAATATATAGGAATGATTCTTTCTAACTTTATTTATTTTATATTTCTTTTTCGCCTATCTACTCAACCATCGATCAGTACTTAACAGGAGGGCCGTCGCGTGCTTTGTTGGCGCCCAGGGCAAGATTTCGTCAGACGCCCTACACTTGATATTTGTGCCTCCCCCACTATTTTTTTTATTTTTGCCGTGCCGCGGCGCCTAGGAATTTCCAATTCAACAACCAAAAAAAAAGAAAACGGAATTTCCAATTTTTTTTTACTTTTGACGTTGCCGCGGCACCCAGGGCGATCGCCCCGGTCGCCCCGCTCACGCGACGGCTCTGCTTATCAGATATATTTGAAAAATTAAATTTACTTAATAAACAGCTCCAAGGAAAAGATTCTGATCTCATATCAAGTAAAGGTGCTGTTACTGCTTTTCTGAGAAAATTACAGTTGTACAAAAAATAATATCAGGCGTTGTGCATTTGAACAGTTTCCTTGTTTGGCTTCGATTAGCAGCGATTTGCAGGATGAAGACCTTGTATTATATAGCGAATATTTGGAAAATATGCACGAAGGTATGCAAACTCGGTTTAGTGACCTACTCATGATGGATATACCTACTTGGGTGACAATTCCTTTCGAAGTTAATGTTGCCGATATAGACATTTCTTTGCAAGAGCCGCTCATTGAATTACAAAGTGATGAAATAATGCGTGCAAAATTCAAAGATGGGAAGTGTAATATATGGAAAACAAATGATATTGCTAAAAGTACCCATTACTCTGGGATAAAGCACAGCTCTAGGCTATTTGCTTTTCCATCACCTTACCTTGTTGAATCAGGATTTAGTCGTGTTTCTCACTTATCAAAAGTTCGCAATAGATTTGACATTGTGAAAAGAGGTGATCTTCGAATATCGTTAACATCGATGGAACCAGATATAAAGAAACTCGCTGAGCAGCATCAACCACAGGGATCTCATTGAATCGCATATTTTAACTATAGAATAATTTATTTGCATTAAATTAGTTTTCATTCACAATAAAGCATAATCATTTACCATTTCTTTGATTATTAATATAATCCCTTTACTTTTTATTAGTGAAAAATGGAATAAGCTTTTCTTTTATCGAATAGCTATGAGGGGGTCCACCAAAAAAAAAAGGGGGGGAAAGGGGTCCATGGGTAAAAAAAGGTTGAGAAACCCTGTTCTAGACGAAGAAATAATCTATTAATATTCTCAGGGGCGTATATAAGGGGGGGGGCGAGGGGGCCCGGGCCCCTCCCGAAATAATGAAGGTATGTCCTCCAACGTTTTTTTTTTGGTTGAAGAGATAGGTTTTTATGGTTTTTTTTATTTGGTTGAATAGATTTTTTGGCCCGGCCCCCCCCCCCCCCG
>JAFIDM010009631.1:79142914-79198364 GCA_023159025.1 Thereuonema tuberculata | reverse complement strand
TCTCTCCATTTATGAATGATTACGGACGTTAAACTTGCTTTCTATTTCTAATTACAATAGTTTACATTATTCGTAAAAATAAGAAACCCTACTTTCCCTTTGTCTAATTTTTCCTTTTTCTTTTTATCTGGGTTCATAGTTTAGGCGTTCGCTCCCGTTAGCATCATTGCTTTTCCTTGCACTTAAACTGTTTCCTGCCAGCGTGACGGTTTAGACCCCTGTTTTCCAACGTGGGGCAATTTGATTGTTAAGGGGGGGGGGGGGGGCAATTGGAAAATGGAAAATTGTTTTTTTTGGTTGTGAAAGTTATACCTAATTTGGTGGGGCATAGCATACTTTAGATACTTTAGGTAGGGCATAGCACAAAAAAGGTTGGGAAACACTGGTTTAGACATTCTCGCGAATTTTAGGCGTTCCTTCCCGGAGTCTCCGGCGAGAATAAGCATCATCTGCAGGCTAACAGTTTAGTCAGGGACTGCTTGCTACTGATAGTGTCAATGGTATTTTTCCTCATCAGTTGGCCCAAAGAGCTATCAATCGAAAACCACATCTATAAATTTCCTCTCATATCTAGAAATTTCCAAATATTTTTTTGTTTTGTTTTATGGGGATCAGGGGGTATTAAAAGGAAATTAAGTCAGACCTTCAGCTGTTCAGTAATATCATAGGCATTTCCTGCTTACTGAATTCCACTGATCAAAATTAAAATACAAAGGTTAAAGAAAAAGATAAAGGGGAAAGGTTGGTTAGTAGGGGTTAGAACCCCTCACCCCATTGTATCCGAAAATGGAAAAAGGAACAATCTGTTTGCGTGCAACCCCCCCCCCCCTCCCAATCCTGGAAAGTATACAAGTTTTGGGGAGGGGAGGCAAAATATATTAGCAATTTTACAATACATTATATTTTTTTTTGTATCAGTTACTCCTCTTACAAAAACAGAATTTACACGATTTATATTGAAATTGAAAATTCCGTGTGTATGTTGGGGAGGGGACTATGGATATGCATATAAAATAAGTCAACGTTTATATACCGGGTGTCCCTAATTATATAGGAGGTGTTTTAGAGCCCAATTATAAGAGATTCCATTAAGATGAAAATGTGCCTCATCAGGAACATCAGAGAAATGTTCAGAAAAGCGTCCGCATCTCCTCGAAGCAGTTGAGTGTGGGAAAAAATTCAGCAGTTTATGCATAATTTTCCACACCGTTGCATACGGCATATTAAATTGCCTGGATATTGCCCATGCACTACTGGACGCTTGTGCATCGTTTGGTTCCTATGCAGCAGTTGCAACTGTTTCAAGTTGTTGGTTTGATGTTGATTTGCATTCTCATCCTAGCAGCACTTGTAACGATACCGTATTTTCAAATCGCAAAATCATTTTTCGCAAATCTGTGATTGTCACTGGGCCTTTCCTTAAATTCTTCAACCTCCGGTATTCCCGAAGTGCAACAGAAGCAATGTTGTTTTTTTGGTAGTAAAGTTTCACCAGCAAAGCATGATCACATAAATTTAGCATAGGGAAGGTTTAATGTCAAAGCATCACCGCACAACCATAGCACATCAGTCGGACCTAACACACGCTGTTTGTTTTCATCTTTTTATATCTTTCAATTTATGACATCACTTTACTGCAATCTGCATATTTCCGTGCTTCCAGCGCTATTTTTTTCCCCTGCTGGCGAAATTTTGAACTATTTTTTATTAAATTAGAAATCGAAATAATGTTCACACCAAATTTTGGTGGAGTTTGGCCCAATAGGTTTTTGGTAATTGGGCTCTAAACACCACCTCTTTAATTAGGACCACCCTTAGTATAAACATAAAAAAAAATAAACAAACACCTTGGGTGATTTGGTGCCCACTTAATATCAATTGTGAAAAGTTTGATAAGTTTACGTATGAAAATTTGATTGGGTTTTTCACTTAGATTTCCAGGATATTTATGAAATGCTTTATTCTTTATATATATATATACAAAACTTATTTAATGCAAGAATACTTTAACCTTATTGAAAATGATAGGCTTTTGTTAGTTAGAAAATATATCTGTATACATCATGAAGTCATAATATTATTTTTTTTTTTTGTGGGGGAGAGGTGGTGTTTATTTCTGAATGATAACATAAATTGAGGACCTCTATGGAAAAAGGGCTTAAATGCATTTAAGCCTTTCTTTGTAAGAATGCTTTTTCGACAAAGAAAATCAAATAAATGTTGGGTTATCACCAAAAGAATTACTACTTACTATTACTATTTGTTATTATCAGCAATTCTTTTGGTGATAACCAATATTTATTCGATTTTCTTTGTCGAAAATGCATTCTTACAAAGAAAGGCTTAAGTGCATTTAAAGCCTTTTTCCATAGATGTCCTCAATTATATATTAAATGTAAGAATAATCTACTCTTTGGAACAGTTACTTTAAATTCAGCTATTTGAGGGAACTAAAATAGACAGGATATTATCTGCTTAGAAATGTTTCCATTACATTGGGTTGTCCGGAAAGTTCTGAGCGTTTTTGGCAGGTGTACGTTTGAACGTTCTGTATGCAGCCTTACTGTGTGAAGACACATAATATGCTGGTATCATGCACAAGGTGGCATGTGACTGCATCTCATGTTTTACTAAGCTGTGTGCTCTAATTGAGTTTCAAATGTGGATGAGTAAAAGTTGCATTTTCAGAATGCGATGCTATTCTTCTATGGAATGGGGGAAAACGCTGCACAGACATGTAAAAACATTTGTGAAGTGTATGGAGAGGGTGCTGTGGTGAATTAATGATTCGGAGCTTAGCTGAGAAGACGCAGATCGCCCTGGAAGACCTTCAGTGGTGGACGATGATCACATATAGGTACACCTGGAAGCCAACCCAAAATAAACGACTCAGGAGTTGGGAGATACTCTGAAAATTCCCAAAAGGACTGTTCATGAACATTTGGTGAAGCTTGGGTACACTTCTCGTTATGGTGTTTAAGTCCCCCACAACCTGTCTGAGAAAAACTGCATCAACTGGTATTTCATCTTCTACATGCTGCTGAAACGCAAAAAAAATGGACCCGTTTTTGAAACCAATAGTGACTGGAGATGAAACATGGATTGTCTACAACAATGTAATGTAGAAATGATCCTCATCTCAGATTAATGAACCACCAAAACACACACCAAAGCAGAATATTCATGCAAAGAAGGCTCTGTGTCTGGTGGGATTTCAAAGCCATTCTGTATACAATGAGATGATCATGTGGTGTGTAATGCAGCCAGTTGAAGAAATTGTACTACAATATTCAACAGAACAGGCTAGAACTAGCAAACAGAAAGGGTGTTGTGTTCCAGCAAGATAAGGTAGGCCTCGTGTATCTTTGGTCACTCGCAAAAAGTTGCATGAGATTAGCTGGGATGTCTTACCACAACCACCATATTCACTGGAAATTGCACCATCCAACTTCCACTTGTTTCGATCCCTGCAGAATGCTTTGAACTTAAAATCACTCAATGATTTCAGTGATATCAAAAAGCTTGCCTACAAGCCAGCACAGTTCTACATGAATGGAATTTTAAAATTGCCGGAAAGATGGACTGAAGTCATGGAAAAAATGGGGGATATGTTGATGAAATCAAAAATGCTCAGAACTTTCTGGATAACCGAATAATTACTACCCCTGAAAGTTTTAGTAATGTCACCAATACAAAGAAATGCTAATAAGCAAATTTGGGTATGGAAATCCTAAGAATTAATGATTCTATCTTTGTTTTTTTGTTTTTTGTAAGTATTTTGTAATGACTTTTCTTTATTTTTAGGGATATGGTTTTACTTGTACATGGCTTTCCAAATGACGTAGCTGGATTAAAGGTAAGTTTCTAAAATGAAAAGAGGAAAATAAAACTGATAAACCATCATGTCTTTTAATACATATCAAAGGTTGATCTGAAAGAGGAAAAGCCTTATATATAGAGAGAGACATCAAAACTAGCTCAGAAGTTATGTTAGCTGTACTCTTATGTAAATCCATGTGGCTCTACTTTCGACATAATCAGACACACACTTCACACATTTTTACTTTGGGGTATACCATTTGTTTGTTTTTTGTTTTGTTTTTGTTTTTGATATCCTGTACATAAAAAGTTTGATTCAGACTGGGCAAACAAGCTTTTCATGACATTGCTTTTAAGCATTGCTCCAAACCACATCTCTGGAGAGATTTATTTATCTATCATTGTTCCAGGAGAAGCAACTTGGCTCATAAAATGTCAGAACTATTTTTTTATAGATATAAAAAAGTTATAGCTATATCTAGCAACAAAGGAGTATCTTGTAGGGAAGTACTTCAGATTGATGAGAATGTGGAAAACTGGTGTAATTGCATGGAAAAATAGACAAGACTCCAATAAAGCTGAACAGTTTTTGATTTGTAGTTCAGAAACAACAGTCTCTGTTATCTTACAATCCAATCAACCCTTCTACAGTTTCCCTTACCTCAGTTCTCCTTCGCCTTTGTATTTTTTTTTTCAAAAGGACTAAAAAAAAAAATATCTAATATTATTGTGCTTGTCAAACATTCCTAGAAAAAAAAATATGCTACTAGGTAATCATTATAAGCATAATTTAATATGTAGTTTGTACCATAATGTATGAAAAACATTTTTTTTTTTATAATTAATCATTTTCTTTAATTCATTGCCTCTTGGTCTTGAACCTTAAAAGAAGCATGTTTCAACTAAAGGTTTAATTGAGTTTAAGTTAAGAGGCATCCATTTATGAAAGAAAATACATTCCAATTGCCTTACAGAACTAAAAGAAAATGATATACGAATAACAGACCTAAAAATGTGTTAATTTCAAAACATCGGGGAAAAGATAATATTGATCATCGAAGTTTCTTTCAAATAAAAAAGACGGATAAACAGTGACATAATAAGGTATGCATCAAAGTGCTACTATATCTGAGAGCCCTAACAGAACTTCAGCACAATTCAGCAACATAGATCACCATTAATGTTGTTTTTGATATAATCTTTGAAGGTGTATGAGAGACACTAGATGCAGAACTAACTGCTCTTTGAATTGTAGTCTATTGTGCTCTAACTGAGCCATTCAGTAGCTTTATATAAACTTGTATTATAAACTGATATCCCAGGGTAATACGAGTGAAATTTGCAGTAAATTACATAGCAGGGTAAAAAAAAAAATATACAGGCTTTTGTTGTTAGGTTTAAGTCCCTGTATGTTAAAATTTAATTAAAATTATTTAGTGAGAATCACTTAAAGTTTATATTCCTTGAAGCTAGGTAAAAATGATAGTTGACACACTGTATGCCCAAAAGTATCCAGACACCAACTGCTGTACATTCAGAAAGCATGTGGTACATATTAATAGGATGTCAGGTTGTTGTTGTTGTTAGGTTCTATCAAGTCTTCATGTACAAAAGCTCTCCAAACAGATCTATCATTTGTTGCATATCTTAGTTGTTGCAAAGAATTCTCGGTAGCTTCCTTTATATCCTCCATCCATCTTCTTCATTGCTTTCCTCTTCTTCTTTTCCCCTCTACTTTCCCAAGCATGATTACCTTTTCAATGAAATTATCCGCTCTCATAATGTGGCCAAAATAAGATAGTTTTTGCCTTAAAATCAATGCTTCCAACGAATAGATTGGCTTAATCTGATCTAAAACCCATTTGTTAGTCTTCCTTGCAGTCCATGATACTCTCAAAAGTCTTCTCCAGCACCAGAGTTCAAAGGAGTCGATTTTCTTTCTTTCCCTCTTTCGCATTGTCCAACTCTCACAACCGTACATCATCACGGGAAAAACCATTGCTTTCACTGTCCTAATCTTTGTAGATTTAGAGATGTCTCTGTCTTTCATTATCTTCTCCAAGGATGTCAGGTTACCTTTAGCATCAGTCACAGACTGCACTCGTCTGAGAAGACTTTCCACCAGATTTTGAAATATGAGCAGGAATTTTCTTCCATTCGTCTAGGAGAGCTGCAGTGAATCCAGCCACTACAAAAGGGCAGTTGGGCCCGGTACGTATCTGCATTCTAATTCTTCCCAGAGGTTGTTCTGTGGGATTCAGATCAGGGCTCTGTGAAGACCAGTCCAATAGTTCAACACCTATCTGTTCAAACCACGGCAGCACAGCCTTCACTCTATGGACAGAACAGTTATCCTGTGGACACAGAAACGGTCCTTCCCCAAACTGTTGCTAGAAGGTGGGAAATGCAGAGTTGTCAATAATGTTGATATACATCTCAATGTTCATGTTTCCAGTCAAAGAAGCTAAGGGATCCAGGTTAAACCATGAGAAACGTGATGCCACCACCACCGAACTTGAGAACTGGCACAATACACTAGGGTAGGAAGCATTCTCCTGTCATCTGCCAAACCCAGATGTGTCCATCGGACTGCCAGATTATGACATTCATCACTCCAAAATACTTGTTTCCACTGCTCCACAGTCCAATGGCGGTGCGCTTTGCACCACTGCAACTGCTGTTTAGCATTCACCTTGCTTATGTTGAGCTTGTGAGCGACCGCATGACGATGGAAACCTATGTGTTTCAGCTCCTGACGAACAGTCCTGGTGCTAGCGACGACGCCTGAAGCTGTTTGGAACTAACTAGTAATTGTTAACGGGGTCTTGCTATTCTTCTGCACTACCGTCTTCAGGGCTTAAACGGCTGCGATCTGTGAGTTTCTTTAGCCTACCACTGCAACTTCCTGCTGTTGTCATTCTCAGACATTTCCATTTTATAATGAATCACTTGCAGTTCATCGTGGCACCTGTAGCAAGGCCGATATTGCACGAACCAATTTGTTGCACCGATGGCATCCAATGACCATACCATGTTCGAAATCACTCAGCTCTGCTGACTTACTCATTGTCTGTCTAACTCCTGTTTATGACCACCTGATACTGCAGTGACCACTTTTATCTCATTCTATGATGTTACAGCACTCAACAACAGATCCAACAATATCCACTTCTCCAGAGGGGTGTCTGGATACTTTTGGCCATATAGTGAAGCAGTCTACAGATAAAATGCAATGCCAAAATGAGCATTTTATTTCTTAGGCCCTCTCAAAGTTTTTTGCATCTAGGACATCGGTTCCCAACCTGGGATCCACGATATCGAATGCAGGGATCCGTAATACCTTTTAATATGGACATAGGATTATTCATTGCTTGCTTTATTAACAACCTCAAACTCAAAAGTAGAAGTTACTTCTGCCATTTAGACTGAAAATCACTTTGCCCATAATGGCATCTCTCATTTGTGGCTTTTGAAACATATTTTTTAACAATAAAATCAGAAATATTTAAAATCAATGCATTGCAATATACAGTATCTATATTATTATTAAGAAAAGTGACACATGGAACATACAAAATTTATCAGAAAATCATAAAATTTTGTATATAATTGGAGACTTGTTCAGAATGAATTCCATTCTGTATTACACGTATTTGCAGGTGTGATGCAAGATACTCTTCAGTATCAAACTACAGCCTCTGTTCTATGTCCCTTACTATTAGATTAAGGTAGGGTTCTATTGGAGCTGCATGAGTCGGGCAGCCCTGGCAGCTACAGCCCCTTCGACCCCACAGAGCCACCAGCCTTGAGTTTCCAGTGTGGATGACAGCCTTTTGTTTAATTGAGGGTACTAAGGCCATCCTTCTCACAAATGCGAATGAAGTCCCGCCCAGGGACTTTGGAGGGACCAGTATTGGACAACTGTAGATAACTGCAGGATCTTGTTCCTGTAGTTTTTTATAGCCAAAATATCGAAATAAATTGTGTTTGATTTCTTTTTTTGGAAACAAATAACTACAAGTTGACACCTATTACAGAAATTTATAAAAATAAGGGGAATTCAATTAAAATGTAGATCCTCATTATTGATATAAGTAATGTATTATAATTGTAATTTTTTTAAACTTATTATTTCGAAAATATGTTGGACTTTAAGTTAATATTTATGATAATTTAATTAGCAGACAAATTTATGTTTGAGAAATGGATTTTTTTTTTTTTTACTGTTATAATGAAACAACACAATAAATCTTTCTAATTTTTTAAACTTAATTTCAAGTTAAACCTGAAAAATAGAATCATACTGGAATATTAAAAGAAAACATAAGTAATTAAAAAGAACTGATAATGAAGAATCTAATGGTAGCTTGGATTCAATATATTTTTAAAATATTGTTTTAAATTGTTTAAATTTAACAAATTTCATTAGAAATAAAGTTTTAATGTATCGTTTTCAATTAAGGTTAAATTTCCTTCCTAGGAAATTGATGAACATCATTTCTATTGGGAAGTTACATAAAGAAAGCCTCATTATGAAAAAAAAGCATAATTTCTATTGCATCTTCATTTTTTATATTTGGAGATGGCAGAAGAATAAAAATAATCATTTCATTTATTTATCTTTCATTTCTAATCTTTGTGAATTTCTTTCCAATTTTCCTAATTTTACAAATGTGAATTTCCCAGAAAAATCTTTTGTCTATTTTGTTTTGAGCTAACTTCTGTTTTGCAGTTATTAGGTTTTCCTTGGCTGTATTTGTTGTGTTGGGACTTACAAATTCCTTAATTCCGCTCAAACTCAAACAAACTCAAATTAATACATTCAAACTCAAACAAACAAACTCAAACAAAATCAAACTCAAACAAACTCAAATTAGTACAAATTCAAATTGGTTTCTTTTTAACTGAAAAAAATACATGAAAGCCATGAAATTAAATTATTAAAATGCTCTTGTAAAAATGTTTCTTTTCTTTCTTTTGGACCAATCATATAATAAGCTATTTATGGTTTCCCTTTCTGATTAAAAATCAGAAAAATATTGCCGCCTCAGTGAAGGAATCCATTGAGACTGAAAAACGTGGGAATGTCATCCTCTTTGCCTTGGACTAAAGCGACCCTGTTAAAGCGACTTCAAAAGCTACACCATGAAGGTAGTTGCCAAGAAAGGATGTGAATTGCTGGGAGGCACTGGAGCTGGGAAAGGTGCATTATCCTGTTGGAAAATTGCTCCTAGCAGGAATGATTCGAAGGGTAAAACAATGGATTGCAGGCATCATTGTGCATTTAAAAGTTTTTCAAATCACTATGAAAAGCCATCTGCTGTCATAACAAATGCCCACACCATTATACCAGCTGTAATGGCTGTGTTCTTCTTGACAGTATTGCTAGGATTTAGCGCTACTCGTCCATGCATAGATGTGATGATCATCTGCTGCAAGGCAGTAGTGAGACCCGCCACTAAACACAATACACAACCATTCAATAGCAGAGCATCATTACAGATGCAGCCTCCAGTGTTGGGTCGTTAAAAACAGACCTCATAAGAGGCAACGGGAATGAAGTCCAGTATCTGCAATTCGTCTAGCAATGGTGCCAGTTACTGTATATAGGATCCTTGTGGATGGTGGAGAGTGAAGTTGTAGAACAACAAACCGATTGTCTCTAGCAGTGGTACTGTCATAAGATTCTGAGGTCCCTTAAATGGACTACATGATTTCATGAATTATGTGTAGTAAACTCCTGATTTCATGGATTTCATATTTAACGGACAAAAAATTTCGAATTTTACAATAAATTCTATTAAATTATTAAAAATCCCTAATTCCTATTAAATATCAAGGAATATCAAAAAAAAAAAAAAAAAAAAAAAATTAAAATTTTACAATAAGAGGCAAGCTTCTATTTTGAAATATCAAAGTGTTATTTTGTTAGAAAAACTTCTTTATTGTTAATATGAACAAAAAAGTCTCCCAATTATGCAGCTTTCGTCCCTAGGTTAAGTATTAAGGTAAAAAATGAAGTATAAAATGAGCTTAAATTAAGAAATTTAATTTTACAAAGGGATACAAAAACATTAATAACAATCATGGAGCTGCTTTTGAATTTTGGATATCTGGAATCCAAGACAGTCTGACAGATCAAAAATTCCAAAAGCAGCTCAGCGATTATTTGTTGTGCGTTTTTATCCTTTTGTAAAATTCTTAGTACAAACATAAAAACTCCATTATGTATATGTCTTTCTTATAGCTTAGGTATAATTCTTCATAAGCTAGCAGTTGACTAGCGGATATTAACTAATTGCCCTTTTTTTATTTTTTATTTATTTTTTTAATGTTTTTTATATGAAGGACCATTCTTACATTTACTTGTCTTCTGTTTGTTTCGTTTGATTTCATTGATCTGCAGATACTGGGTAAATCCAGCTGAGGAAGGGTAATAACCCAGAAACAGGCTGTCTTGGATTCCCAGTATAAACAATTCTAATAGCAACTCAGTGGTTCTTCTTTGTTTTGTGTTTTTATATGTTTGTAAAATTCTTAGTACACATCTAAAAATTCCATTATGTAAGAAGTTTAAAGTTTTCATATAGGCTATTCATAGCAGTAAACTAAATTTAAAAATAAAAAGTTCCCAGTGTGAAATAATGAATCTGTTTTTTAATCAAGGTATGCAGTAGGTCACTGTTAAGCTCAGGAGATTAGTCTGTCCATGCAGTTTGTTCTATTCACTTGCATTTTGTCCATTTGTATCTTTTTCATAAATAATTGTAACTTTTATTTAATTATAAATGCACAATATTTGTCGTTATTGTGGCCTTGATGGAAAAGGAGTTAAATGTAAACATGTTAACTTGAGTGTGGAACAAAAATTAGAGCTCGTTGAGAAGCTTGAAAGTGGTGTGTCTGTTGCACTTGTGTGCTAGATTTGAGGAGTCAAAAAAAAGTTTCCAACATTCACGAAAATGATAATATAAAAAAAACAAAAAACAAAAACAACTTAAAAAGAGTTTGCATTAAAATATTGTGTAGGTGTTAGTTCTACTTCTACAGTCTGTATTAGAAAACATATGAAAGTGATCAAAGACAAAAACATAGAGAAATTCAGTAACTTTCTAATGGTGTTATTGTTAGGGGTGTTGAATTAAAAACAGTGCTGACAGGCTTGCTAACCATGTAGGTCTAAAATTTCAGGAAACTGTGGATGGCTGTGGTATTTCCTAAAGTGCCATTTCGTTATTATTAAAAGAACTTCTGGTGAATCCTTAAGTGCTGATGTAGAAAAAGTTGAGTCTTTCAGACAGTGGCGTCACTAGGGGGGTGCGGACCGCACCGGGTTACACCATCACAAGGGGTGACACCAAAATGCTTTTTTTTTTTTTTTTTTTTTTGGTTGAACAGATATTTTTACAATCTACCGCACTGGGTGACACCAACCCTAGTGACCCCTCTGCTTTCAGAAGATATGTAAATTATATCATTTAAACATGAAGGCTTCAATTTATCTAAGGATTATAATGCTGACAAGACTGGATTTTTTGTATCGTTGTCTTCCTGAATTATATCCTGGCTTACAAGCATGAAACAAGCACTCCTGGCCGCAAGTTAAATAAAGAGCCTATTTCAGTTTTATTTTGTGCAAATGATGGCTTGTGTCAGCTTAAGTCTGTGGTAGTTGGTAAGGCAAAAAACCTCATGTCTTGAAGGATTTAATGAAAAGTTACCACTAATATATTCTAACTAAAAAAAAAAATTATATTGAATATTTTCTATAACTGGTTCTGTAACCATTTTGTTCCTGAGGTGTGCAGCTGTCAGGCCGATGTGCTGAGAATTCCTTCTCATGAAATAAAGACTGTTCTGGTGCTTGATAATGCGCCTGCTCACCCTATTGCTGAGAGGTTAATTAGCAGAGATGACAGCATTAAATGTCCTTTTCTGCCTCCTAACACCATTTCATTGATATAACTGATGGATACAAGTGTAATCATTGCATGTAAGAAGTTTTTGGAAGAGGTTTTGGCTATTTTTGAAGATGAAGAAAAGAGATATACAAGAGGTGCTAGGACATATCAAAATTTACATGCATACAACATCAGATCTGGTATCTTCAACTTAGCAGCTGCATGGAAGGATATGAAAAGTACTATTCCTTGGAAGTAATTGTTGTAGAACATGGAACTTGACTTTGAAGTATTTGAAGCATCTAATTTTCAGGAGACACTTCTGAAGGCTGGCAACAAAGATGCAATTGAAGACGAGGAGGTGAAATGGCTCAAAAATGATGGTGATTCAGGTTATTAATTTTTTTGTATGTTTTTTTTACCAATTTGGTAAATAAAATGAAATATTGTAACTTATATATTGTAATTTCATTTAATATGCATAATTTTTTAAAACATTCAATTTAACGGACTTTCGGCAGTAACAGACCCCTTTTCTCAAAATAGTTTGTTAATTCGAAGGTTTACTGTTACCTTAGTTTACCTCTCTCTCTATATATATATAAATATATATTAAGATGTAATGCAAATTAAGATTTTTATAATAACATTAATTTTTTTTGTTCTTTGGACAGTTTGAATGGGCATGGCAACATCCTTTCAAGACTAGGCGTTTGAGACACATTCAAAGAAAGAGTGGATCTGAAAAAGCTTTTCACTTCAGATTTCGTATTTTAAGTGAGCTGCTAAGAGTAGGACCATGGAATCGTATGCCATTGGTTATTCGCTGGCTTAATGAAGACTATTTTATTGAATTCAAGGTATGGAAAACTATTTTGACATATAATAGCTTGTTATAAGTTTCTAAGTTAAATTTTTATGTAGAAATTCTAAACACAGCATTTTACAGTTAATTAACAAATGAAATTTAATGTATTTGTCTTGCTTTTATCTTCTCCACTTCGCCTGATGATGATTGGCCATAACAGCAATCAAAACTTGTCATATTTAATGGAATCATAACAGTATTTATGTGTATTTGTAAATTTTATTTCTTTTTTTTTGGGGGGGGGGGGAAACAAAAGATTGTTTTTCAGGTATAAAATTGTTCTTTTTAGAAATAATTTTTTAATGTAAATATTTATTTTGACAGATTGTTTTAATAAAATTCCAAAATGAAATGTACGTAGCAAATGTGTATTCAAATATATTATATTTTGAATATATAGTTGAACTCATTTATAACGAGCACTGATATAACAAGACCTCAGATATTCCAAGGAAGTAGAAAAGAATTGGTTGGAAATGAGGAATATATCAATGTTAAAGCAATGACGATTGTTAAGAGCATCATTGGTATAAAGAGCAAATGTTTGGGCTACTAAACCTAGTAGAGGCTGAACTGTAGAAAGTACATAATTATGATCTATTATTGCTTTGCCTCGATTTGACCTTTCCTCCCTCCCTTCTCTTTCCTTCTTGGATTTCTTTCCACATACCTGGCTAATGGAACTCTAAACCCTTTTAATCATATTTTTAGTTGACACTTAAAGTGCGTTTGCATTGGTTTCCATTCTCAGAATCTTGCTTAGTGCATTATGCTACTTACAAAAAGGTAGGTGTTCGATATTCTTAGTTGTGAAACAAATGACATTTGATCCTGAATTGCAATTGTCTTAATAAAATGAAAAGACATTTCACGTAAGTTTCAACTTTAAAAAATTTGAAACAAATGACATTGGAAGGACTTAAAAAATAAAAATATGTTATGAACTTTTTAATAATGAAATTATTTTTCTTATTAATTCACTACGTATGTAATGCATATATATGCAGTATATATACATATATATGGAGAAAAGTGATAGAAAACAAAATAAATAAACAGAATTATACAATGAACAATTCATTTGGGATATACAGTCGGACCCCGATTTAACGAATTCATCGGGTCCGAAAATTCTATTCGTTAAATCGGGGGTTATTCGTAATATCGGGGTCCAAAATAAAAAATTTCTGCACTTACCGTACCTTATGGAACAGCCCTAATAAGCAACTATACAAAAATATCCATAATTAGAAATTATACACTTTTTATTCGGCAGCTAATAATACAGCGAATAATTACGCACTAGTTAATTTGAAATTTTAAAGTATTTACTGAGTAATGTTTGACAATTTCCTTGATTCCTGACTCGAAAAAGTTCTTTTTCGACTTTATGGAGAGAAGAAAATACAGCGTCATTTATATCCTGCTGCATTAAGTATGTTTAGGTTTGTTTACCCAAACTAACAAAAAAAAAATTTTTTTCGGCTGTTGAAATAATTCGTTAATTCGGGGTTTCTTATTCGTTAAATAGGGGTTTTTGCCTTCATTTTAATCAAGGAAAAAGAAAAATTCATTAAATCGCGAAATTCGGTAAATAGGGGTTCGTTAAATCGGGGTCCGATTGTATATATATATATATATATATATATATGAATTGCTCATCGTGTAATTTCGTTTATTTATTTTGTTTTTATCACTTTTCTCCATAAGTATATATATGTTTGTGAGTGTGTGTGTGTGTGAGAAAAGTAATGAGTAACAGTAAATATAACACATTGCTACTCCCATTGACCCCCATTGCCTCTTGACGCTGACCTCATTACATGAATCGCTGTAGCTGCTGGATATGTCCATGAAAGGCCTCGCAGTTATGCACATGTCATATTGTAAACAAAGGTCAAGCTATTAAACATGTTGTCTATCTTATTTTGTTGTCTTAACAACAAACTTACAAAAGAAGTGATGGCAAAACTTATGTTTTCATCAGATATCAAATACAAGTAATATTAATGACAATGGATGTCTTACAAAGGAAATTACTACCTTTGCTTTAAACGAAAACATCATTCCTTCCTTAAAGGTATTTTACCAGATCATGATAGCAAGAATCTGGGATTATTCTTTCAGTGTAGTAGTGAATTCAACACTGAAAAAGATGGCTGGGAAAGTGACTATCAGAGGTGATTTTGTGTTAGATCCCAGGCAAGCATGGATTTGCTAGGGTTCTAATACCTCTGATGGTCACGTTGGAAGCAAATTGTATAACTTAATATGTGGTGGGACATTATCAGAAAATAATAACAACTCTGCAAACATGTATTTACTATTTCAGATGTGAAAATGGATTTTTTGAATGAATGTACTCAACAATATACTAAAGAGGAAAAAAATGCAGCACCTAGAAGGATTGGGTACCATTTTATTTAAATTCGAACACCTGCTGGCATACACTATACATGCTATTGATTATATTAGTAAGAACAAATATGGAAAATTACCACTGTATCAAACTGGTGAAGTGGTGTAATTTGTTATATATTGAACTACCCTGTGCAATAATGTACGTATGAACAACGTGGGAAAAGCTATTGATACAGCTGTATAATGACACCTGAGAGATATAATGCTAAGTAGCATGAAAGCACTAACAGTTGAGCAATAGTGGTTGTGGGACACCACTTGGTTCTTGTTAGAGCTGTTGGTCCATCAAGTCCCAGACTTGTTCAATAGATCAGGCAAGTGTGTTGGCCATGGCAGTATCCAAATGTCTTGCTTGTATAGATAATGCTAGCTGTATGGAGACGTGCATTATCTTACTGATAAAAGGTTCCGTGTTGGTGAAGAAATGTAACAGCAACTGGCTGCAAAATGCCAGTAACATATCATTGGACAATTAGAGATGACTATTGGTACCCCACACTTACCACATGAGGTGCTGGATCTGTAAGACTGACGCAAGCAATGGGTGACATTCCTTTTCCCTGGATGACAGTGAACACATTGTGTGCCATCACATTGACTAAGACATCTACGAGATTTGTCACTAAACACCTCAGTACACCACTCCTATTCGTTCAAGTTCCATGGCAATACCACTGTAGATATGATTGCAGATACCATAGATAAATATGGTGCACATTGATAAACTCACAATGAAAACTGTAAAAGCCTGTTGTTACTTATCGTACTTGGGATAAGTATTCAAGATGTTACTTGTTGCCAGTCTCTTTGCAATTGCATTGTGAACCTGTCACAAATGTTGGTGCTGTCGCTCTGTAGTTGTACATGGTTTTCCCAATGTTGGTACACAATGTTGGTCATAGTCAACTAGGGAGCTTTGGTAGCCTTCATCTGTGTTCCACTTTCTGCACCTGTGACAGCAATCATGCCTGTCCAAACGCATCAATCAGACCACAAACCTAATCATTTGCATAATTTCCTGATTTCACAGCTTCCATTGCAGCAGACTTCTATTGAGAAATGTCAGATTTAAGTAAGCCAAGCCCATCAGAATTTACCTTGGCTTTGCTATCAATTTTGATAATGGCCAGGTGAGTAGTATTTAGCTGCCACTATGAAACTTTTGCTGAATTTTTCTCTATATTATTGGATGAAGTCAGCTCAAACTTTTGGTGCCTTAGGTCTTTTGTCAAACTTTTGGTGCAACATGCCTTGTTGCAGTCATAGAGATAGATCTATGGCTTATCCAGAATAACTCCAGTGCCATTTATTGCCTGCTAGATAGTTATCGTAGAGTACACAGCAGCTACTGAAACTTTCCTTCATTTGTTGTGGCCTTCATTAGTTGTCTACAGGCCCTATATTTAATAAGTCCAAGGTTGGTATATTTAATCCTGTTCATTTGTTGAAGATATCCCTATCTTCCAGTCCATTTGTTTTGTGATGGGAGTTTTAAGTTTATAGCCTTTATCTTATTAACAGGTGCTGAAGTACAGGCAGGCTGAGATCCTTTTTGGGTGGAATTCAGAAGTGAACCTTTCTCATCTGGTGGTAGATTTTTGTTTGATATTTTATATTGCCCTCGTCTGACTTTCAATCTGAAAATTTGGAAAGAACAAAAATAATAACCTTCCCAAAATGGCTTCATTTTTGTTGCGCTAATGCTTCACTGCATTCAATTCCTATCATGACTAACACAATGCTACATTCCATGTGGGAGATATATAATACAAGTGGGTCATTCCACAATGAAATGGTCCTTCTAGTTATTACAACAAACCTTAATGCAAGATTAGGGGAACTGGGAGATAATCTATCATAACATAACTTATTGTTATAGTAAGTTTTTAAAAGGAAACTTGAAAGTAATATCCTAAACATTCAAATGTTCTTCAAAAGAGATTACTCATGGTGTAATATGCTCCAAAGAAATTTTTTTGAAACCCCAGTGAGCAACAAATAAAAGTCATAATGCATTGTCGATACTTCTGAATGACCAACTCCTAATTTAGATAATTTTTCACCTTTTCGCCATTCTCAAGTATTCACAATGCATTCTGGACAACTCAGAAAAATGACCCAACACATTAAGGATGATTTAATATGAAATCAAACTATTCTGCTACATCATGAATGAAAATTGTGATTATAAGACTCGTCTCGATTCTGTACTCCATTACATGGCTCTGTCTTATCATTAAAATGCAGTCTACACTGAAGAATAAGAAAATAAAAAGAGGTATTAAAGAAAATTAAAAATTATTGTTGAAAACTAATAACAATGAACTAATGAACATTAAGAATTATAGTATAAGGTATTCATCAAAAGTAAGAAAAATTGGATGTTACAGTAAGAAGATAATACTGTTGAATACTTATTTCATTAAAAGGAATTGGATTGGCACATTATTTTCTTGGATAAAAGATTTGAAACAAGATTTCACTTGAATTAAGAGGGTTTGGAAAATAGATGTTTTGTTTGAAAAAAATTATCGAAAAACCTCAAATCAGATGAAGCTAACACAGTTTCATATACTACATTTCTTCAAATATATGGAAAACATAATTTGAAGGTCCATGCAAAGTATAAAACCAAAACTGAGAATGAAATCAATTCTTACAGTTGCAATAAAACAGATTTAGTTAGTAATAAATGCTAAAACTGGACCAGAAAGGAAAACTGCAAAAGATGTTAATTTTGTCTTGCCCAAAACTATTAATAGTACATCCTAAAAAAAAAAACCATTAATGCCATTATATTTCTTACATATAATTATGTAATAATTATTATATATACTCTTTGACAAAAAACCTGATGCACTCCGAAGAAATAATCTCGATAGTTATGAAACTTCACATGCAAAAAACCTTTTGGCCGAATATTCAAATGATCAAAAATTCGCACCCAATGAATGACTAGCTGGAACAACAGCTACAATGGAACTGAGCATCGTGATGATGTATATAAAGAGCAAATATTGCTTTTAGGAACATAACTTCCAGTGGATTTTGATTGTGTTTCCTACCTTCACTGTAATAATGACTCGCTGGCGAATTTGTAGCCACGATGACCATATGACAGAGTGGAGTTTGAATGAGGACTTGCCATCGGGCTACATGACCAATCACTCATGGACAACTGACCAATCACTTCACATTTGAGTCAGAGCGATGTGACAATTAGACAATGCTGGCAGGAATGGGTTTCAGCGACAAAAAAACAGCAGATGGCCTATAGCGATGAGAGAACGGGAAGATAAAGCAATTGTTACAGCACCAGATTTGTCGCTATCTACCATCCAAAGTGTGATCAATACTGAAGGGACCACCTGAACCATTAGTAGAAGACTACAGAAGCAGAATCTACACTCATGGTGCCCAGTACGATGCCTACCAGTGACCAAGTGCACACTTCCAAGAGCGATTGTAGTGGTGCCGGGCATGATCAACATGGAATTGTGCTGATAGGGGATGAGTTGTCTTTAGTTATGATTCATGTTTTGATCTGAGCCACGACGACCAGGGCACAAGTGTCTGGAGACGGCCCGAACATCGTCCGGATTCTGCTCTTACTGTCGCACGACACAAGGCCTGACAACAGAGAGTTATCTGGGTACCATTTCGTTTGATAGCCAGACCCCTTTGGTAGTCCTCTGTGGCATCCTCACAGCACAGTGGTACACTGATGAAATTCTACGACCCATTGTATTGCTGTTCCTTTCATGGCACCCCGGGCTTAGTTTTCAGCAAAATAACACTGCCGCATACGGCACGCCTCTCCATTGATTGTCTTTGTGGTGCGACACAATTCCTTGGCAGCCAGATCTCTCTCCTATTGAGCGCATTTGGGATGTGATGGGGCATCACTTACAATCATCCGAGAATGTACATGAATTAGCCCGCCAATTGGAGGCTGTTTGGTAAGAAATCCTGCAGAACATCATCTACCAACTGTGTCATTGGGTAAGAGCTCGTTTCCAGGTCAGATGGATCAATGCCATACTGACCTACTCACTTTATGTAGCTCTTTCTATAAATCACCTAATTGTTCTGAAATTCTAATCATTTCATATATATACATATATACATTAAACATACCAAATTTTGTCTCAATTAGATAATTCCTTCTTGGTGCATTGGTTTTTTTCTTTTTTTGTATAATATCTATAATATTTAGGTTAGTGATCTTTATTTTAATGTCTTAATTATTTCATATTCTATACTACTATTTCTTTACAACTTTGTTACAATTAGAATCAATTTTGGATCTAATTTTTATCATGAATAAAATAAAAGCAGATTTTTAAATTAATTTTATCTTCATTATTATTTTTTTTTTTAGCCAGAATTAAGTCCTCCTAGTCATATGATTATTGTGAATAGACCAGTGTTGAACACAAGTTTTTTTTTAAAGCGACTATCTAAATTCTCTGAAATAGAAGAGGATATACTGGCATCATTGTCTTTATCATTGCCACCATCAACATCACCACCTCCAGTGGTATGCCAGCTATGTCAGACACCTATCCAGGTAATATTTGTATTGTTTTGAATAACCATAACCTGTGTATAGGGCATAATTAATTAATTATATTCACAAAATTAAACTATTTTTTTTTATTTTATTTAGTTGTTTTTGCTAATTACATTCCTTTTAATTATATTTCTTCAGGATAAAGAAGTAATGGCCTGCTATGTTCCACACTGTACTCTGAAAGCTCATGTGATCTGTCTTGCTGAGAAATTTTCAAAATCAAAAGATAGTCTTCCTGAGGAAGGTGCTTGTTCTAGTCTTCCTGAGGAAGGTGCTTGTAGTCTTCCTGAGGAAGGTGCTTGTAGTCTTCCTGAGGAAGGTGCTTGTAGTCTTCCTGAGGAAGGTGCTTGTTCTAGTCTTCCTGAGGAAGGTGCTTGTAGTCTTCCTGAGGAAGGTGCTTGTAGTCTTCCTGAGGAAGGTGCTTGTCCTGTGTGTAATCGTGTTCTTCTATAGGAAGATCTTCTTTTATTCAAACAAAGTCCTCTATTACAAACAAAGGTAATATTTTTTTTTGATGTTTCTATATTAAGTATTTCAAATTTTAAATACCAGCTAAAATTTTTTCAGCTGTAAACTGGAATTTATCATTTTGAGGGATTTTTCTGGATTATACATACTGCTTATAGTGATCCAGAAATACCCAATAATTCATTTGCCATTGATATAAATATCCTTCTTATACATGTTGATGTTGTATACAATTTTTAAGTGAATTGACAGTGCTAAAAATTCTTATGTCTTTGAAGATTTGAGATACGTCTAGAAGAATAATTATCATTGTAGTACTGAATCTTGCACACCAGGATGCATAAATGCAAGGAGTTCAGAGTTTTGTTGTTTTCCAAAACGAAGGAGAATCTTGTAGTCACAATTATCATACATATTTGTTGTAATTCAGTAAGTAGCTGAATACTTTGAAGATGTTTCTGATGCATCACCAAATATTCAAATTGGAGACATCTTTAAGGTGGGCTCTCAATATTCTCTTTCTTTCATGATGTAGTGCCACTATAATTTTGTTTGAAATGTATTTTCAATAATAATTGAATTATAAGAGATGGAGAGCCATCACAGCAGTGGAAGTGGGCCAAAGTCACGTTGATGTTTCCAGAGTTATGAATGTACTAAAAAAGTCATATCAAGGTAATGACAAGAGTTTCATGATTTATAAGAACATGCACTATACAGATATTTCAAGGTTGAGCATGTTCTACATTATTTGAAGATGTCTAGTATTTGCTCTAACTGCAAAATTCAATAGATACATGATAGCTTGTCAACACTACTTAGAACTTGCCTTCAAACAGGAATCTAAGTCAAGGTTGATATGTGAAAGAGGACTATGAAGGCAAAGATCTCACCCTGTCCACAAAAGAGCTCAGTTAGCATTGAGTGTGTGTGAGAGACTTGTCCCTGATACATTTTTGAATCGTAATCATAGAGAATTACACACTATGTAATTAGTGCTGTTGCTGTTAGATGTCAATCCAGGAGGCACCTCTAGGTGACAGTCAGACTTTGCTATCCTTTCTCGAAGAGAAATACTGACAAAAAAAATATCCAAGCCCCACACTGAGATTCAAACCCAGGTTCAGACATATCATGTCAGGCTGCACCTTGACCACAATGCTATTAACTTATATAATTGGCTAAGTTCGTCTGTCTGTCTGTCCGTAACTCGATATAA
Source organism: Thereuonema tuberculata (assembly GCA_023159025.1). Classification (NCBI taxonomy): domain Eukaryota; kingdom Metazoa; phylum Arthropoda; class Chilopoda; order Scutigeromorpha; family Scutigeridae; genus Thereuonema; species Thereuonema tuberculata. The sequence goes on along the minus strand of JAFIDM010009631.1, from coordinate 79,177,095 downwards.
TTTTGTTACCACTGCACTGATTTTAATGAAATTTGGCATACTTACTCAGTTTTTTACGCTGATTTTGAAACTCAAAACCATTTTTGCCGTAGAAGCTTCGTTCACAAGTTAGCACAGTATTTAGATTATACAAAGGTAAGTTTGGTTGCTACAATTATTAATAGGAAACAATATAACATCTACATTATTTAATATTGTAATGGAACAATGCATTATTATTAAATTACTTGAAGAAAGATAATTAAAAAATCTACAAATTGTCAGAGAATTAAAGCACAATAACCTGTCTGTATCTCGAATAATTAAGCTATTAAGATAGATTCAACGGTTCTCAAATTGGGTACTCAAATTGGATGAAAATATTAGTTCATTGTGTCATTCCATGTTGTTTCCATGAAATTTTATTCTTGGAAATTGCCCTCGACAACTGAAATTCTAACAAAACATACGTTCAAAACCAAATAATTTTGTTACCACTGCATCCATTTTAATTTAATTTGTCATTCTTACTCAGTTGTTTACCCTGATTTCGAAACTCAAAAACCATTTTTGCCGTAGAAGCTTCGTTCACAAGTTAGCGCAGTATTTAGATTACATTTACTTTATATTTGATAGTTGATAATAAATGATTTTTCAGATTTTTTTATGCCTGTCGTCCAACAAGCTTTGCTGCTAGTGCCTGAATAACAGTTAGCATTGAGTAGACTTCATGAACAGATTCCTAATCAATGGTGGTATGCACTTTCATACATGAATCAAAATTTTCTAATGTGATTCTGGGCATCAGTATATATGGAGAGGAACTCGAAATCATTTCTCCAGTATAATGGAAAGGGCCAGTCATCTTTTTTTGGATGGAATATAATAGTGTGAGGGTAGTTTTACAATTGATGATTGTATATTTATGTATCTTTATGTGTGTGTGTGTGTGTGTGTCTTCAATAGTAAACTGCAACTGCAAGATCCTAAAACCACCTATACTTTTCCAAGATACTGCTGGTCCAGAATTTGTTTCTATAAATGATAATAACTCTTTCTTCCATGCCAAGCTTGTTGATGAACACCTGGAAAGTAAAAATATCCAGACAGTGAGTGGCCAGTCAAGTCCCCATAGGTGAACCCCATTGAGCACATTTGAAATGCTTCAGATGACAAATTAAAAAAGTGTCAGTCTATGCCCTGACAATCTTTTAACTAAAACCCTCTGCAAGATATTGCCTGACTGAAATTCCCAAACATTATTGGAAGTATGATGGTTTGTTGTGAGGCTTATATAACAATTACATGTGATCCCACAACTTATTGACTCTTCAAGCAGATTCTGAAACACAACCTCTAAATTTAGATATTTCCATGTTTCCAACAGTTTTCATGATCAAAACATATATTTTGTTTTAGTTTGCAGAATTTTGATTAGTTATTCAAATTATACATTGGCTGTTATGGAAGTCATGGTAACTAAGCAGTTTCCAGGACTTTCCACCCCATCGACGTAACAAAGCCTGTGAAGGAGCTGCTGTGTGACATGTGACATTATCGTGAAGAATGATGGCGTTGGACAGCAGTTCCCAAATGCTTGCAATGTACGGTAGACAATCTTGGAGATTACTTTGAGGGGTGTTAGCAATGTATATTGAGCATTCCTATGTACATTTTTCTTCCTTGGCTACACTGCCTTATTAAACAGAGATTTTCAAATATGTATTTTCCACTTGCTCCCATGACTTTCCTTCACTGATTGAGACCACATTAGTGGTGCCAATCAGAAGCACATCCAACAAGCTTTCAAATGTGTAAATTCTGGAATTGCAGTGTTGCCGCATGTTTGGCAAATAAAAATAGTTGCCATTACTTCCATAATGGTCCACAAATGTTTATACTATTTTATGTTAAATTAGGATTACAAAAAGTTATAATATATCCTTTTCAAATTTTCCTTCCTTAATTTCAGCACTCCAATGAAGTTTATGTCAAAATTTGCAGTTCTTAATTTTCATCTTGTAGTTATGTTATTACTATTTGCCGATTCAACAATATACACCTATATAATTTTATTCTATAAGATGGACCCAATTTAATTAATTTGTATTTAATGAAGTATAAATTGGACATGTCTACCGTACAAATTGGACATCTACAGCACGGCAAACATCTAAGCAGTAGCCAAACTCGTCCCACATGCGAATAAGCATGTCTTGTGTTACTGAGTTCACTGCAGCAGTGACATGGTTCCGCAGATCGGCCAGAGTTGTTGGTAGAGGTGGGACGTAAACAGCCTCCTTAACATAGCCCACAAGAAAAAGTCACATGGCGTGAGATCAGGAAATCTTGGTGGCCAGAAATGAAGAGCCAGGTCTTGATTTCCCATGCGACCAAACCATTGCTGAGGAAGGGATTGATTTAAAAATCCTCGGACATCACGGTGCCAATGGGGTGGAGCTCCATCCTGTTGGAAAATGAAGTCTTGTGAATCTTCAGTAAGTTGAGGAAAAAGCCATTGTTCCAACATGTCCAGGTATGCTATTCCATTTACAGTGCTTTCCTCAAAAAAGAATGGTCCATAAACAAAAAAGAATTGTCCGTGATAAGGCACAGAATACGTTTAGCTTCGCCGAGTCTCTCATGTTGCAATGTTGTACGGGGATTTTGCAGACCCCATATGCAAACATTGTGTTTATTCACTTTTCCACTAAGATGGAACGTAGCTTCATCGCTAAAAATTAAGCGTGATAGAAACGTGTCATCCTATATCATTTCTAGCATATTAACTCAAAATTCAATACGCTTTACTTTGTCATTCTTAAGGAGAGCCTGCACAAGTTGTAAGCGGTAGGGCTTGTACAACAAACGCCGTCTCAAAACTCGCCATACTGTTGGTTGGGGTATTCCTAGTTCTCTACTAGTTCTATTGGTTGACTTTCTTGGACTACGAACAAAACTGTCTCCTATTCGTCTGGGTCGTCATCCTCTGACACAAACGGTTGGCCCGGGCTTTTTCCTTTGCAGAGACGTCCAGTTTCTTGAAATTGTTTAAACCAACGGCTTATGCTTTTCCTAGTCGGTGATTCAATGCCAAATTGGAGATAAAACACCTGCTGCACTGTAACTGCCAACTCACTTCTTGCAAACTCAAGAATGCAGAAAACCTTATGCTGCATACAGTAGCGTACCAAGGGGGGGGGGGGCGGTCTGCCCCAGGCCCCCACCTGGGAGGGGCCCCCATCAGCCAGCCTAGGGGGCCCCATCAAGCAGCTTATTTCTTTTTTTTTTGGTTGGTAAAGCAAGACTAGGGGGGGCCCCATCCAGACAAGATTTCCTTTTTTTTTTTTTGGTTGGTAAAGGAAGACTAGGGGGCCCCCACCAGTCAGCTTATTTCCTATTTTTTTGGTTGGTAAAGCAAGACTAGGGGGCCCCATCCACACAAGATTTCCTTTTTTTTTTTTTTTTGGTTGGTAAAGGAAGACTAGGGGGGCCCCCACCAGTCAGCTTATTTCCTTTTTTTTTTGGTTGGTAAAGCAAGACTAGGGGGCCCTATCCACACAAGATTTCCTTTTTTTTTTGGGTTGTTGAATAATGGTACTCTTGCCCCGGGCCCCCAAAGGCGTTGGTACGCCACTGGCAGCATAGTAGCTATCTTTCTCACAACTGACAGCAACTTGAAATGCCTCTCTATTGGCGCGAGTACCCTAGCGGCCGTTTATGCAACTATCACCGCCCAAGTGGGGAAAAACAAAACTTTGAAACTTCCTCTTTTTATTAGTATGTAGATTGTTCATGTCCAATTTATACTTCATTAAATATAGATTAGTTAAATTGGGTTCATCTTTTAGAATAACCCTGTATTTTTTTATTATTTTTCCATTATAGATCTTGTAAAAAATGGGAATCAGGTTATCAGTATCTGCTGATCTCCATGTTTATATACTTTAGTCTTTATATTTTGCTGTAGAAACATGAAGCTTTTTAGTTGTAGGAATCTTGATTTTTTTGTTATAATGTCTATCTATTTTTTTTATTTTGTTTTGTTGTGTAGTGAGATTTAAAAAATCTCATTTTTATTATCCTTAAAATATAAATTAACTTGGGATTTTGCAAGTGCTCTGCCAATCAACAAAACTTGTTAGAAACTCCATATAATTGCCCTTAATTGCATTATACTTAAACGTTTTTAAGAGCTTCTGTTTCAAATATTAAGATTACAGAATTATTTCTCAGATGCATTAACAGTCAGTATCAGTCATTCATTTACAGTCAATTATTATTTTGTTTATCTAAAAGAATATTTTTTTTTCTGTTAGTACACTGTTATTGGAGAGACTCTATATTCTCTCCATTGTTAGCATTGTAATTGTAGATTAGAGTATTTAATCTTCTAGATGGAAACCTATTTAGTTATTTGTTTCTATCTCATTTCCCAATTATAAAAAATGTTGGTTTCAGTGAAAAAAGATGCTTTTTATTTGAAAATCTTAAGACTTCTTTCAGTCCAGCAGATATACTTATTCATAGGAAGTTATTTTTAGAAGTTAGAATATCATTTTGCTTGAGATTGTTTATAAAATGACCTGGACATTTGTGTATGCTTCCACAAGGGAAGTCAATTCTTAAAGGTTAGCAGCATGTCAAGTTTTTGTATTAAAACAAAAAATAAAAGATGCTTTAAACAAGCTTGGCACTTAGGTCTATTCATTAATTATTAGATTTAACTAATTTGACCCTCATCATTATTTTTTGTGAAAACTTGAAATCCCATTGGACTCCTATTCTTCCTGCAGACTGGTCCATCTTCATCTAAATTTAACATGTACATCTATAAATCTGAATTCATCTGATCTTCTAGTGCTTTGGATAAAGAAAGGATTTATCTACAAATGTCCTTCTTTCTGTCTAGTCGTTTGCATTTCCCCTATTTACAAGGCTGTCATGCTAGGCATAGACTTATACCACTATTTTCTGCCGTAGCGCATGAATGAAGTTGTGAAATTATTATTCAAATGCACTGTACATTGCGTCATGTGATGTGATTGTCATTTTAGTTGCCTGCACTTAGCATTGCAAAACCAAGACGTGTCTTTAAAAGAGCAGTGTGTTATTGTTCGGTTTTTAACCATGGAGAGAATACCACCCATTGACATTCATAACTACATAGAGTATCTTCAGAGAGGCATCGATGAAACTATCAACAGTGTTTACGGTGAAGTCATTGGATGCATGTTTCAAGCTATTGTTTCTGGTGTTTGAACATCTGTGAAAAGCAATGTGAGAGAAAGTCCACCTACCTAGTCAATCATTACAGACGAGCTTACTGAAAAGATAAGACCTGATTGAACAGGATGGCCACATAACAGTTGATACTATTGCAATCATGTGAGATAAACAAAGGTATCTGCGCTTCATGAGTACCTCGACATACTTAGTGTGGATCATATCAGTGCTAAATAGAAAGCAAAATAGCTACAGATGTGTCAGACGCATTTGGAGCACTACACCAGAGAAGGTGAACGTTTCCTAGAGAGAATTGTAACTGGTGATGAAACTTGGTGTCACCATTACATCCCAGAATCAAAACGGACTAGCAATGGGTGTGAAGTGGTGAAAATCACCAACAAAGTTTTGCAGTCAGCCATTGGCAGTCGAGATCATTGGCACAGTTTTCTTTGACAGTAAAGGAGTGCTGGACATTGACTTTCTGGAATAGGGATCCACAATAAATGCATCAGATTACTGTAGTTGATTAGCTATCCTCTGTTTTCACATTAAACAAGAACAATCTGGTCTTCTGTGAACAATCGTCATCCTGCTTCATGAATGAAGGGCGATAGAACGATATGTCCAATCTAGCTCTCTCAAGCCCATTATATGCCTTCTGTCACTCAGTTTTTACACTTATCGAGTGATGTGTTGTAGCATCTTCAGCTGCTACAGAATGTTATCCAACCACAAAAACATTCAGAAGTGCCGAAGCAAACAAGAAATGCGCAAAGAATGCACCACCCTCCGCATTCATTGGCAGCATTTTTTTTTATAATTTGCTTATCTACCCATGAGGTATATGGATATTAAGTTTTGCAGTTGTTCGACAACATTCTGCAGTGCTTCATTTTTTTTGTCATAGTGTGTATATCAGAATTCTTTCTTAAAGATCAGATTTAATTAATATTGAAACTTTTCAATACTTTAAACTATTACCTAGTCTTATTTTAAACTTTTATTCAATGTTGTGGTCTAGCAAATTATACTCCGTTGATATTAAGTTTGATACATAGATCCAACCAGTAGATAAAGATATAGGGGCCATACACCATCTAGTTATTGTCCGTCCATTTGTGATAACTCAAAAAAACTTAATTGTTCTATAAAGATGAAATTTTTTAAAGAAGGCCTAGGTGCTTATATGAAATCGCTTTTGATTTTGGTATAAAATCAGATCAATAAGTTATGGCTCAAAAACCATCAACAAAAGTGAATCAACAGCTTATTATATTGATTTTTTTTACAATGTTTTATGCATTCTTATTTTGCTAGTATTCAATAGAAGTCACTCCCAATATCTTGTTTTTCCCCATACTTTTATCTTTTATTCCATTAAAGTCTTCCTACTCACTGTTTTAGAAAATATCAAATTCAAATATCTTTGACAATTCTTTTTGATCTTTTTTTTTGCTTCAGTTTACTTTAATAAGAGATGAAAATATTCACATTAAATTCATTTTTAATATTTATTAGATGTTGCAAAGTTTGGATGAACAACTTCCAGATGAAGTCAACACAACTGAAGAACACAACTGAAGTTGTTTGATAATGAAATCTGTCAAACTTATTCGAAAGAGGAAAAAATTAATATCGTATATTTTTTAAGCTAAGTAGATAATAAAATCTTTTACATATAATGCCTTTAAATGTGTATACAAATAACAGCTATTTTCTTTTGATGGCTAACTTGAATTACAATGCAAATTTACATCAGTTATTAAGCTTCTTGAACATTTATTTGAACAATGTTAATTAGTTTTTCAATTACCTTTTTAAATATTTTTATTTCTATTCTATAAATTTTATTGATTCTATTTTAGTATTTATGCATTGGAGCTACTGACGTTTTTGCTTTCCTACAATCTTCTGGAAATTGGTCTTTTCATTTTTTCGATATTTTATGAAAAGCGATAACATTTTGAATGAAGAGAAAGTAGCTATCAAATGAAATATTTGAATAGACACTCAACTCAGCGGACTCCATTAAAATAAGAAATGCTCGTTACTTTTAAAAGGTGTTTTTTTAATTCTATTGCACAATAGAGAATTTATAATTTATTATGGATAATGGAAACAGATAATAAAATGCTTAATGATTATATTAATATAAAAAGACAAATTTCAGATACTTGCATAATTTATTCGATTTTTTAAAAATATTTAGGTAAAAGAATATTTTTAAAAAAAAATACAATTGTCTTTTCATTTGAAGAATATTTAAAGATAAATTATTAGATAAGTTGCAAAGTTTTGAAAAATAAGAGAATCAAAAAAATTGTTATTTACTATTTAAAATTTTTTTTCCATTTGTTCGTAACTTGCATGGAGGTCAACTTTAAAAAGAAAAATCAAAAGAAAATGATAGTTTTATTATATTTATAGTGTATTAATTCCATTGCTTCATTCCCAATAATATATAATTACAATCACTGCATGCTGTTTGTAATATTTATAAACTTTTAAAGTGTGTTATTCTTTTTGAATTTTATTGTTACATTTCATTATTTTATTTTTGCCTTTGATTTTTGCCTCTTTGTTATTGTTGTTAATATTTGTTATCTAGAAACATTTATATAACTGTTCAAATGGTTTGTGTGATGTAATTAGTTATTTATTTACTATGTATTTAGTGAATAAAATGCCTTTTATGTTTTATTCTGCTAGAACAAATGATAATTCTGAAATTCAACGGGTGTAAATAATGATAAGTGACATTTTATAAATTTTACAGGAGCAGATGCTGAATACTCAGAAAAATAATGAAACTAAAGTGTATGAAAAATACAATGTTTTATATTATTTAAGGAAATGATTGTTCTTGAGAATAAGAATTCCACAAAAGATTGTTTTCAAATATTTTTTTATTGCTAAGTTAATACACATTTATACAAAGAATGGTATCTGAAGACAAAAGACTGCACTTGTTAACATCTTTTTCACAGGTAAAAGACTACTGTGGTATCTTAATCATCACGACTATACAATGCTTCATAGTATGAATAATAAACTTCAGGTATCACTGCTCCACTGTTAAAAGAACAGAAGAGGATGCAACTTGGCAGTGGTGGTTGCTGAATCAAACGAAAATGAGGAAAAAAAAAAGTATTTCATGTAAAGAATAATAACTGAAGAAGCTTTAACATTAGTTAAACATTAGTATTATTGCTACTAAAATTTGAATTATAGACAAAAAATACCAAATCCCTGAGGCATTATCCAAAGGAATAAAGTAAGGAAAAATGAATACAACAATCATAATGTTAAACAATAACGATACATTGTTAAGTATGTACATCATGAATGTAAACAATGATATCTGCAGTAGTTAGCACTATTTACATGCATAAGTTATATTTTAGGTTATGAAGTTTACTTACTTGATAATCACTAGAGGCATCTGAACCACTGTGATTTACCAGTCCTGCATAGTCTAAAATCTTCAAACTCAGTTTCGCTGTGTTCAAATAGCATTTGAAGGATTTTATTGGTTTTCTGTTGCTGCAGCGTTACACCACGCTTTCTTCTTGTCACCATTTTCTCGTAGTTACCATTATGTACGTGAAGATGTCTGCACATAGCACTTTTATGAGTCAATATAACACTGCCAGCTGTTCACCTATTTATAAATTATTTGAACTTAATACTCTTCTCAGTTAAAACGATGTTCAGGTGCGGTTATTTCAATTTCGCTAAAAATGTCACTTACATTGCTTACACCAGGATATATATAAATTTTAGAAAATCTTTTTATAAATTTTTGAATTTTTATTACTTAGTACTTATACGTTGCCCTGGGAAACTGCACATTACACACCTTCCTTACACTCAATTTTCAAGTTAAAGGCTATGAAGTTTTGCTCTAAAATGCCTGAGCCCTGTAGTCTGAGCCATAGTAGCAGTTTAGGCAATGGCCCCCTTTTGATCTTTATCACACTCTTGTAATTACTAATTTAATTGGTGCACACTCTACTTCGCATACTTAGGTGTACCGAATACAATGGTAATCAGTGTATTAAAAAAAAATATATTAAATCAATGTATATGGGAAAATGTCAGGTATTCAAAGTAAGATAAACATACTATGAAAAAAAAAGGTGACACCACACCATACTAGAGGGCAGTTACTATTGTAACCATGTCCATTTTTGACTTGTTCTACTGATATGCACATTGCCCTATAGTGTCTCATGTCATGTGAACATTGCATAAAAAGCCCCTAGGGTGTTTCTCTTACCCATAGTACAGCATTTTCTACAGTATCTATAGAATGATATTTCACTTGCAAAAAAAGATCACTTTCACATGATTTATAGTATCTTTTCTACTGTTCCTCTCTTGATCCCCTAGTTGTTTTGACCAGTGTACATAAAGAAAGGGGATCAGAGGCAGACTGGTCATGAAGATCATAAAGCTGGTATCAGTGTTATTTAGGGCTAATAGGATAACCAATAATCTGTACAGAAATCTTTAAAAAAATTTTTTTGCTGCTCAGTTTATTAAAGATCATTATCAGTAATTTCTCTCTTTGATAGTACTGTTATTTGCCTTTGCACAGTTCCACACAGATAATGCAGAAATATTATTTTTAGAACAATTAAAATTAATTTTAATCCCAAGTCATGCTATATGTACCACAGATCCTATCCTTTCATAGTCCTCTTCCAGAGGTCTTAGGTGGGGATCCATAGGAGCTGCATAAGTCAATCATAGAAATGAACTTGCAGTCCACCTCCAGTCTACAGAAAGGTGGAGAGTGCATCAGCCTTTTGGGTGTAGCTTTTGAAGTTACTTCAACAGGGTCGCTTCAGCCTTAGGCAAACAGGGTGACATGTTTTAATTCCTGCACTTTTCAGTCTGAATGGATACCTTTACTGAGGCAGCAATATTTTTCTTAAGATAACAATGAGAAAGAGAAACCATAATTGGCTTACTATATGATCGGCCCTAAAGAAAGAAAAGTAACATCATTTTCAGAAGTAGTAGTACAGAAGGGCATTTTAATAATTTAATTTCATGGCAGCTTTTAGATGAAGTAAAATTTCATACATTTTTTTGGTTAAACAGAAGCCAATTTGAGTTTGTACTCAACTGAACTAAATTAAGGAATTTATTAATCCCACAGCAACAAATGCCAAGGAAAACCTAATAACCACACAAAAGAAGTTAGCTCAAAATAAAATGCACAAAAGAAGATTTTCTTGAAATTCACATCTGTTAAATTAGGAAAATTGGAAATTTTATTACAAAGATCATAAATGAAGATAAATAAACAAAATGATTATTTTTATTCTTCTGCCATCTCCAAAAAAAGGAAATTCAGATGCAATAGAAATTATGCTTAATTTTTTTCAAAATGTGGCTTTCTTGATGTATTGCCAAATATAAATGATGTTCATCAATTTCATAAGAAAAGAATTTAACTTTAATTTATGAAATTTAGACATACTTTAAAAACAAATATTTTAAAATATATTGAATCAAAGATACCATGAAATAATCTTAGAATCTTCATTATCAGTTCTTTTTAATTATTTATGTTTTTTCTTTTGATATTCCAGTACGATTCAATTTTTCAGGTTTAATTTGTAATTAATTTTAAAAAAAGTTTTATTGTGTTATTTCATTATAATAGTAAAACAAAATCCATTTCTCAAACATAAATTCATCTGCTAATTAAATCGTCATGAATACTAACTTTAAAGTGAAACATATTTTCGAAATAATAAGTTTAAAAAGAAATTACAATAATAATATATTATTTATATCAATAATGAGGATCTACATTTTAATTGAATTCTCTTATTTTTATAAATTTCTGTAATAGGTGTCAACTTGTATTTATTTGTTTCCAAAAAAAAAAAAGAATTCAAAACACAATTTATTTCGATATTTTGGTTATAAAAAGCTACAGAAACTAGATCCTGCAGTTGCCCATGGCTGGTCTCTCCCTGGGTGGGACTTCATTTGCTGTTGTGTGGAGGACGACTTTAGTACCCTCAATTACAACAAAAGCCTGCCATTGGAAACTCACGGCCGGTGGCTCTCTAAGGGGTGGAGGTAATTATGGCCAGTGCCACCCGACTCATGCAGCTCCTGTGGAACCCCACCTTTACTAAGCAACATATTCCTAATCCAAAACGGTATCAAATTTGCGAATGATTACGATTCATTGATAACTAAAAAAGAATCAATGGTTCTCAAATACATTCCAACACAATGGAAATGATGTACGTCAATGATTTAAATCTAATGTTAAGCTACAGGTTTTTTAAATCTAATGTTAAGTATGTTCTAACCAATGAAATTCTCTAATGCTGTGATTGTGTCTTACCTACAGTGGCGATAAAATCCCCTTACTCTCCAATATATATAATTGATTCAAATAGTTTTGTTTTTGTCAGATTTTATAATGAAAACAGAAGTTAGTATTTATACTATTGAAGAGTGTATTGTTGTTAGTTGCTGATGTCATAAAACAACGAAATGGACAACGATGAAAGCATAGGTGTAACTAGAGGGAGTCAGGCCCCCCCCCCCAGGATGGCCATGGCCCACCCCAGGGAAAAGTACATATTAGTGTAATCGGGGCTGGATCTAGGTACCGCCAGTCCCTGCATTGCGGGAAAGGGGGGAGGGGCCCGCGCTGTGGCCTGGGTGCGACTCGAAATAGCTCGGTAAGGCCCGTGAAGGATTTTTGCTGGGGGGGGGGGGCAACAATTTTTAGATCTGGCCTTGGTGTAATTATTTTATATTTTAAATATTGATATAATTTTGTGAATGGTGTGGTGATATGTATATTTGTTTTTAGGATGGTGGTGTAGTTTGTCTTTTCAAGACACATTCTTTAATGCGTACATGTGACAAAATGGGATTTCCTATCTACTTTGCATTTCGAATACAAAGGGCCTGCTAACAAAATATTGATGAAATGCAAATTTCAGAAAAATTTTGTCGATGAAGATTGCATCACAGAAATTACATTTACATCATGGGGCAGAGGAGGTATCACTTCGTCTTTTTTATTTAGTTATTTAAACCTTAAGAAGTGTCTAACAGGCTGTGAAAGAAAAAAGATAGGATTTTGATTGCTTATAACAGTAAATACAACTTTAAATGAAGTTTTGCTCTCGTGAGTATATTTCTACCAAATTTTTTATTTCCAATATCATTGTGTGCTAATATTACGATGGTCAAGCAAAAAAGAAAAGGTATATACATCAACTAGTTTACTATATATATTTTATCGACCAAATGCTCAAAAATCACATGGATGGTTTTAAAAAAAAATCTGTAATACTAGTCCAAAAAAAATCAGTGATCATCGTAGACACATGCAATGTATGTGTTTGTTGTTATTTGCAACATTGTGAGTGAGGGTTGTTTGCTTGAATAATTATTTAACTGGTAAACAGAAGAAAACAGTTGATCCTAACTTATTCTTTTGGTCTCTATAGAGTACTCTGGAACTGGTGTGAATCTGTGAAACCCTTGTTTGGCATTCATGAATCTTTCTGGGAGAATCTGTCGAGATTCTGAGTTTCTTTTTTTAAGAGAAAATTTAATGTTTTCAATTCTTGAGGTGCAGAAGTTGAATATTTTTTTCTGCTGAGTCTATGGGGCCACCTAAATGGATTTGAAGGCTTTCTTTTGAAACTAAACGTTTGGCAGTGCATCCAATGGAGATTTCCTATGGCTAGTTGTAAAAAAGTTCCATGATGCTTGAATATTGAAGTCATCTTTGTGGTAGCATAAGTTTAGAATTTTTTGACAGTTTTTGTATTGGCCTGCACAACCATCACTGAAGTACTCAATTTCTATAACACACAGAAAATTCCTCCTATGTGTTCTATTCTGTGTCTCGTCCACAAAAGCCCCATCGTGATCCAGGTTATTGGACAATAAACACAAATTTGTCACTTTCAGTTAATCAGACCCAGCTGTGTATATCATAGCAGGATGTAAGTGAAAGCACTAGCTGTCCAATGGTAGCCTTCGTCATCATCTTGCACTGCATATGAAAATTTTTCACTTAAATCTAAAAGAACACTTGCTGCTTCAGCCGTCAAATTTTATTTCTTTTCTTTTAGAAAGTTTGATTGCGTCTTTGTTTTGAAAGATAAGTTTTTCCAGTTTCTCAATCAAAACATTAATGTATTCATCATAAGTTTGTGTATTTTATCATTTCAGCTCGATTAGTTGAAACCTACTGATTACTCTATTTCATCACCTGGATCATATTGTTCAAATTTCTCTTCCATGAATTATTTCAAGTTTTCATTTGATGGGCATTTGGGGCAGTTGCGAAACATGCAGTCCTTCTATCTGACATGCACGTAGCAATAAAATTACATTTTGGTGTGTGATGCAAACACACACATTGTATGTGCCAGAAGACTGCAAGGACGCACCAATTTGGTCTTAGCATACAAAATTTAGAAAACCCAATCTTCATGTCTTGATTTTCAAATTTAAGGGCTGAATACAGTTCATTCAAGTTCCCTAGAATTAATCTTTTCTGAACATGAACATTTCTTGCAACTCTAAAAACATTTTTTTTTTCCAGGCAAGATTCTGGAATACTAATCATTCTCATAAAATTTCTTAACTTGTTCAACTGTCTCTTCACTGAGGACTTTTCACTTCCTTGGTTCCGGTAAAGCAAGAATACCCCTATCTCTAAGCAGTTCTCTTGATTGACGAACAGCATACTACTTACATTGAATTCTACTGATATATTTTTTCTGCTCCAAGACAAAGAGACTGAATTTTGTTGTGAACACTATTGAAGCCGCTTAGAATTGTCTCTATATAACTATTATTAATTATCATGAAGGAGTCGTCTATATACCTGCATATGTAGTGCATATTATTCAACACGCTATCCATAGAAAAGGCCTGATCCTCCCATTATACACTCTGCAAGCACAGCCGATGATGGCAGCCCATTAAACATACTAGAGGTTTGGGGTAAATATTTGCATATGAAACAATAAATTAATCAGTTGTGTAATTTCCTGAAAATTAGTGTCTTCTTTCACTGATTCTTGAATCATTATTAACAGCATACTGTATCGCCTGCATAATCAACGATGGCGTTAATGAAATGTAAAGATTGGTTACAAGAAACCATAGTTGTGTTATGGGGACATGGATGTTTATGAATATATTCTAATAGAGGCGTCCAGTTACTAATGCTGTATTTTGAATGGTAATTAATGCATTGTACCTTTTCCTCGATAATTTTAGAAATTATCATAATTGCCTTTGCTTTACAGTTTATGATAGGCCTAATTTTATATAAGGAATTTTGCCTCTCTTTATACACTTTTGATAGTCCTCTAAGCGTGGAAAGGGAATCTTTGGTTTTAATAACATCATTAACAGTCTCCCTTGAGATCTAACCATGTGTGTGTGCTTTTTCGATTTTCCTATTAATATCCTTAATAACTTGTTTCTGAGTTTGGCCAATCAAACTAAATCCTTCTGTATTATGAATAAACTGCTCACACATATTAATGTAATCCTCATTATTCAAGAGGATCACAGTGCCACCCTTGTCGGCTTCAGTGTAGATTATCTTGTCATAGTAACTTTTTAGATTTAATAGCTCTTGATATTGGAGTCTATTTAAGGTCGATTTAGATCTTTTTTGAGTTTAAATCCATTTACTACATTACCAATTCTTTTTCTCATATTGGACTGCTCCTCTTTGTCAATAATGAATCTTACTTGACTCAATATTAGTGAGAGTATCCATAATTTTAATTATTTCTTTCCCAGTATTATAGTACAAGCCCCTACTTAAGAGCTCTTTTTGCATAATGGTTAATTGGATGTTGCTATCGTTAATAACCTTAACATTATCTATGGTCATTAAATTCTGGTCTTGCATTGTTTGACTCATTAATTTTCCCAGTTTTCTACAATGCCGGTGAGTGATAGCTTCCTTTGCATACCTCGCCTTTTTTGCTCCCATAATCAGAATATAAACGAATTCATCTGCTGTTAATTTTTCCTTGAGTTGAGCCATTAGTTGCATTTTTTTTTTAATATGCAATTTTTTTTTTTTTCAATCTTTTCAGAAACCATTAGTTTCTGAATTTTAAAAATGAGCTCCTGTATCTTTTTATCCTTGGTTTTTATTTTCAATTCACATCCAAGGGGTGTCACATTATATTTCCTACAAATGTTATTAAAAATAACAGCCGTTTTTGTAGCTTCAATCCTTTTATGGAGATCCCAAAACTTTCCAATATCATATTTAAAAAAAAGGGTTATTCCTTATTCCTAAAACTGAAGTTTTGAAAGAAACACACAGTACTACTTCACAGAAGGAAGGACTGAGAATGAGAAATTCTATACTACTGTCTTGCTGAAAGTGATAACTCATATCATTGGTTTGAGATGACCACAGTATGACTCATTCCATGACTAATTGTTTGCAGCCACCAGTTCAGAAGTGAAAGTTTCAAAACTCAATTTCCTAATGGTTTTCTACAATCTATCTTTGCATCTCATAACAATAAATTTAATATTATTATTTATTAAAAATTATTTAATAATAATAAATAATAATTTTGTAAAATAAATTCTTTAAGATTTTGCAACTGGAAATACACTCATGAGAGCAAAACTTCATTTAAAGTTGTATTTACTGTTATAAGCAATCAAAAACCCACCTTTTTTCTTTCGTAGCCTATTAGAGCAATTCTTAAGGTATAAATGATAATAATTAAAAATGTGATGTGGTACCTCCTCTGCCACATGGTGTAAATGAACATTGGATCACAGAAATTACATCTAAAATTTGGAATTTTATCATTTTTTTTTTTTTTTTTTTTTTTTGGATCATGGAAAAAAGAAGGACCAAAAAAAAATTTTTTTTTTTTTGGGGGGGGGGGGGAGAGGAGATCTGCAGAGTTTTGTGGACATATGGGTCAATTTTCAAGGCTAGAATTATATTAGGCATCGAGTTTCAAATTTTAACAATTTACAATGCAGTATAAAAGAGGAGTCTCGGAAAAGGAATTTTACTAATTTTTAACAAACTTTGACCCCCTGTTACTCAAAATTGATTAGAGATAGGGAGGAAAAAGTTTGCACACCTTCCTACCATGCTGTAAGAAGAAAGTATAACAAGTTTCATGAAAATCTGAGATAGTGTCAAAATACAATTTTTTGCTGGATCAACTGATGTGGAATGACTAACAATTACTCTCAGCTGTGCTACAAATGCCTGTATTGCTGAAATGCATTTAACCCATTAAAAATAGAATTGTTCTGTATATTATTGGTTTCACAAAGTCCTGTTAACCCTTTACCTAGTTGTCTATTTTTTTTTTTTTTCATAATTTAATTCTTTTACCAGCAAGTAAGTTATACAGGATATTAAAAGAGAATGGATAAAAATAATTTGGTTATCTTTTGTGCCTAATTCCTGAAAGAAAGGAAGATACTTAAGATCAGTGGGTGTGTATCTCTAACGGCTTTTGAACTGCTGAATGAGTTTTCTTAAGAATACAGACACCAGACTCTTTCTTCTTTTCCTATTAACAAATATGGTAGATAAAATCATGAGTTGGCATTTTTTGACTTGATAAAACAAGGTTACATTACAGTTTCATTTTAACGACTGTGTAAGTCGTTCCAGTACAGATCCCAGAATCCATTCTGTATTGTAACCTTAAAGGATGTTTGTATTAATAATTTTCTTAGCTTCCGATTTTTTTTTTATCAGTAATGGTAAAAGGAACTCCTGCAGCTAGTTAAGTTTCATATTCATAATAGCAGTAGTATACATTCATTGTATTCTCTTTCAGTGCATGTGGCAGCGTCCCCAAAATCAATATTAATAATTCTGGATCAAATGTTATGAATATAATGCCAAGTGAGAAAATTACATCAACAAAATTTCAAACTGGACTCTTTTGTGAATTCAAATAATTCACTATATTAGAATACACACATTTTGTCTATGATTAGATAATGTTATGGATATGAGCAGCACTTCATTAAAAAAAAAAAAAAACTGGTTTCAGAGCTTTTTGAATTTGGAATTTCAAATAATGAATTATGGATATGTTAAATAAAAGTGATGTAAGTGAACAAAGTAAAAAGTTCTTTTAGGAACTTTTTTTTTTCCTTGCACCATTATGTGTTACAAAAATGACTTCTAATGTGAAGTTAATTAGTATGAAATAGTTATAACTACTAGAACATTCAACATATTAAAATTATTAAAACAGATCTTTTTCCCCCTCAGTGATAAGGAAAATATACTGACAATATAACTATTTCACCCCCACTTTCAGAAAGCATGTTTGCAAACACACAATTTCCTTTCCAAAGAAACAAAAAGTTTTAAAAATTCTTTATTAAAAGTTATTTGTCAATTTTGAAGAACTTTGGAATTTCTGAAAGACTGTATCCAATTTCATTAAAATATGAAGATGTGCACAAGTCATTCCACAACAAAGTAATCAGATCATTATCTGGTTAATTTGTTGCAGAATGACATGCATTAGAATTTCAAAGAAACAATAGTTTTATTTTAAACAGTATTTAATAAATACAATATTTTATTAATTTGCTTTGAATTAAACTAATCCCAATTATTGGTTTTCTTTTCATACATTTAAAATAAAACAACGCTTTGAAATGGTTTAACTTTTATCCATAACTGAAAATTATTTACAGTTAAATTGAGTCCTGCATTACTGAGGAAAACAGAATCTTACTGAATTTTATCTACTATGATTTCACTGGATTTAAAGTTTATTTTGGAAACTAGTGCAACTGTACATCTCTGCAAATATACATCTAACTTTATCATTCGTAATTCTGCTTGATGTGATCCCACAGTTTCTGAAATTAAATAAGAAATGAAATTATAAGATTTTAAATGCTTTAATCATATAGGTGCTTCTGAATTACTTTTGCAATAAAATAAAAAACAATTTTTGTAAAAACTGTACTGTAACCTTATTTTACAAGCAAAATATCAGAAAGAGAAGTTATTTTTTATAAAAAGTTATGCTTAGAAATGGTTCAAGTAGGTTCTTCTTCAGGTCTTTAACTGTATGGAAATTATTATCTTGATGTATCCTCTATAATAATTCGACCAGAAATAATAAAAAATATGGTAACCCCTTCAATAATATTAGAATAATAACCACAATGGCCGCGCGGTTGGTGTTGTTGCTAAGACATCGGCCTCTCACCTCTGAGTCCCGAGTTCGGTTCTCATGTGGGTTTCGTGATGGTGGACGATCCGCACTGGGCAGGTTTTCTCGGGGTTCTCCCCTTTCCCCTGCACTTCTCCCACCATACTTTCTGAGTCTTTCTCTCCATCTGTCCATATTTCCGTGGGATAGTACAATAGACCTCTGGTCGCAGTGCTTGGCTTCTGCCACCCACCTTCATTACATACATACATACATACATAACCACAATGCTATATTTTGAGAATTTCCATTTAACTATTTGAGAACAATGCCTGTTTGAATGTAAACCCTGGCTAAACAGCTATATTTACTTTAATGTTAAGTTCTTATACAAATAAATCACCAAAAGTATAAAATTCATCTAAAAAAAAAAAAAAAATAAAAAAAAAAAAAAAAAAAAAACCCTGAAACATTCAGAACAGTTTATACACCTCTCCACTGCAGCAACCATATAGAATGTCTTATGCATGAATGGGTAGGATGAATGTCAAAGCAAAAAATTAAAGAGTTACAAAAAACTCACTTCTCATTTTCCCTTTTGGCTAATAAAATGAATTCATTCTTGAGTTACAGACATTAAACAATAGTTTGTTGGTCTAAGATACAGAGAAAAAAAAATAATAAATTTTGACTTTATCCTCAAATTCAAACAAGCTTCTGTATAGTATAGTGGCTCCAGAAATTTATTTAGATGCAAGTTTTTTTTTTGTTTTTTTGTTTTTTGCTATCTATAAGAATATAGTAGATTTAATTTTTTACCATCTGGGTTAATCTGCAACTCAGTTATTGCAACCCCAGATAATTGAGTGTTTACTGAATTTCCAAAAAATAAAAATTAACCCATTTATTTGTATTCAAACACCTCTGCATATGAATAACAAACCCATAAACAATCAGTTGCTGCTATAGCAAGTCCAGAGTAAGGCAATGACAAATGAAACTGCTGTGCACACCATATGCTACAATATCACCAGTTTGAATGCTTAAAAAAAAAAAAAAATGAAAACTAAAAATATTTAATAAGGAACTTAATATGCCTAAATAATTCAACAAATGATAACAAAGGAAGGCACAAGGCTAAGAAAAAGGATTTCGCATCTCGAGCTGTCATCGGCGACAGCTCGAGGTATGAAATCCTTTTACTTAGCCTTGTGCCTTCCTTGGTTATCATTTCTAAAAATATTTAATTTACAAATGAAAACGCTAGATTCAATCATTTCTTTCTGATCAAATAATTTGGACAGTTTTACCCAAAACATAACATTGGAATTCTGATTGTGTTTAGGGTCAATGGGGGAAAAAACACAAAACAAAATTTTGTGTGCAACTTTAAATAAAAATAATAAATAAAAATAAAATCTGGTTTAAATGGCTGCCTTTGTTGTATAGGTCTTTGTTGTATAGGGTAAAATTATATACTTCCTCTTTAGTTAAAGTTGCTCCCTTCGATAGGCCATGGCTGGCCTGTGGGATCGCGGGAGGTTAGGCTCCCGCAGCTCGACTAACGGGATGAAGTTGGGGCCGGGGGTCAGCCCAACGCTCGCCCGCCTTTAACTCCTGGGAAAGAAACCCGGTACCCATTCTAGAGAGGGCTGAGTAGTCCCTAGGACTCGTTTAGAGGAGAAATGAGAGTGGAAAAATCCCCGCCCTCTGCCGAGGCCGAGAATCGAACCAGCCTCCTCCAATCCGTAGCCAAGCGCCCTGACCACTCAGCTACCGGGCCCACTATACTTCCTCTTTTCTCATTTATATATCAACTTAAAAATAATTGAAAAATATTCCACCCACACTCTGATTTTAACAATTTTCTGCCTCAGGATCCAGACCACACCTTGATAACCTTTATGAAAAATTATTGGCATTTAGGAAATCTTTTAAAACCACAATTTCAGTTAAGATAGGGATTTATTTATTTACTTACTTATTTTTATTATCTTTAAGAGTTTAAGCTCAAATGTTACTAATATATAACCATACGTCTATAATTTTATATGAAATTTCTGGTGGCTCAGATATTGCTATTCGGTAGTATATACCTTTGGTTGGATGAATGGTTGATGGAGTTTACGGAATCCTGTGTACATCAGGTAAGGTTAATTAGGGGGCCGTGAGGGTCAATTCGTGTTGATTTTGGAGAGTCAGCACTCTCTCACCCGCATCAACAATCTCGGGTGATGTAACTTGGATTATTTGGTGGTAAATAAATAAATTATAAAAGATCGTCGTGTCCTGTCGAATAATAAAGTTGCTCCAATAGGTAAAATAATAATAAGGGATGCTTGTAACGGTAATATCCTATGAAATATCACCTGCGGAATGAAGGCTAGTTTAAATTTAAACGATTCGTTAATACAACCTAGGAATAAAAGTGATAGAAAACCTATCCGAGGTTTTTTTCAGTATTTTAAAAAAAAATTGAATTTGAAGCGGGACTCATTGCGGAAGCACACGTAATAAAACAAAGATAATGGCGGTCTTCGAAGCATTTGGAGAACCAAAACGGAAAGTAGGTGTTTTTTTTTTCTGGCATTTTACCAAGCGAAACATCCTGGAAACTATCACACCTTACTTTACCTAACCAGTGGCGTACCAAAGGGGGGGGGCGGTCCGCCCCGGGCCCCCATCAGCCAGCATAGGGGGCCCCACCAAGCAGCTTATTTCCTTTTTTTTTGGTTGTAAAAGGAAGACTAGGGGACCCCATCCACCCAAGTTTTCCTTTTTTTTTTTGGTTGTAAAAGCAAGACTAGGGGGCCCCCTCCACACAAGATTTCCTTTTTTTTTTTTGGTTCTAAAAGCAAGTCTAGGGGGCCCCATCTACAACTCCCGCCCCGGGCCCCCAAAGGCGTTGGTACGCCACTGTACCTAACCTACAGTTAACTGCATGGAAAAATGTTTTTTTTTTCATTTCATTTTATTTACAAACGAAAAATTGTTTCCGCCAGGTATTTTTTTTGCCAGCTTCATAACCTCTTGCTTTGAAAATGTGCACATCTGCCGCCCGCTAAAGAGTTCTAAGGAAAAATTAAAAACTACGAGAAAAAAAGCCGTGGTTTTCCATCACTTTTATTCGTAGTATGTATTTATTTATGAATCGTTTTCATCCAAAAAATAAAATTAGCCTTAATTCCACAGGTGAGATTTCATAGAAAACTACCCGTTATTGTAAAATTAATGCTGTTAAATAAAGGAATCGGCTGAATGGGATTTTAAATCACTTCTAAATGTACGACCGATAATCAGAAAATCAAAACTGCTAAGATTCCGACCAGATCCTTGGAAAAAATATGGATACGATTGCAGAATCGAGGAGCATTCCAAAATAGGAATTATATGTAAGATATAACGAACCATCGCTTTTTTTTATAATCACAATAACAAACTTTCTGTATGGTACTGATTATAAATATTGATAAGAAAACGATCAAACCTGGGTAAATCCAATATTGAGGCAAAATTTTCGGAGGAAAAAAAATAAGGGAGATTTAATATTATAGTAATTGAAAGGAACATTTAATCGGTTGATACTCACTCCTTCGTTTAATCTGTTCCACAGGGCATCAATACCAATTTCAGCTGTTCTTTCAAATACAAAGGCCCCAGCAATCATTGTTAAAATGTAGCTAGAAGAACGACGAAAGACTAGTTGAGAAAACTTTGCCAAGACCGCCATTTCTAAGGTGTAATAACGTCTGCCGGCGATGTACCCTGTTCCGAACTTTAACCGTCTATATCACTATTACTACATTGGCTATTAATAAAAGAAATTAATTTTAACCTATCCTATTCGTTTTTGTTCGGGGGGGGGGGGTCCAAATCGCTGCGAGGTAGGTAACGCAATATTTGCTATCTGAGCATGACGTCACATGGATTGCATTGAAAATTATCTTTTATTCAAATAGCCTTCTTGCGATCGATTTCTATTTCTATTTGAATTATTCAGGGCACGTTAAACCTCTTTTAATAAATAGTACTAGTGTTTCATTTAAAAAAAAAAAAAAAAAACTTTTTTGAAAATTAGCGAAATAATATCTGAAATATTAAATTGAGAAGCAGTCTGACACTCTAAAACATAAATAATAGATAAATAAATAAATCGAAAAAGGAACTTGAGACATAAATTATAAATTTCACTGTTATTACATCAAATATTACAAAATAAAATTAAAAAAAAAGTTCATCTCGTTTTCAATTTGCAGACGGCTTACAAAATGACGCAATGTATCCTTCCGCCAGAAGGAGCACAAGATGTCAGTATCAATAGTTTGCTTTTAAAATGGAATTCAAGATGGTTGTGTTAAAATAATTTTAGGGGAAAAAATATCTAAATTTCGTCCTAAATTTTTTATCTAGATCTAGATTTTATCTAGATTTTAAGAATAAAAATTCATAAAAATGAAGCTTTTATTTAAAATATCAAATTATAAACAGAAACTTAGAAATAAAATTATGGTTTTGTCATTAAGCCAGAGTATACTTTTTTTTTTTTTTTTTTAGTTCCTAATATTTCTGTTGTGTCGTTCATTATTTGTACAGATACATAACACACACACACATATTATAAATATATATTGGCAAAGAAATATTTACATCAAAAACTTTTGAATATATTACTTTAGAGAAATTACATTATAATTATTTACAAATTACATACATACACACACAATATCTATTTATAAATTCATATATGATTCTTAGAATCAATCTAAATTTTTTTTTAGTTCAGGAATTTGGAAATTTGGAGTATTTCTACAAACTTTAATCTAAAAGATTCATTCCTCCATTACTTTTATGATCTGTGATAAATGATTTTAATATTTGTATTTTATATTATATCAAGAAAGAATTTTGTAGATACCTATTATCATATACATAATTATTATTATATATATAAGGTCAACAGCAATCCATTAGAAAAGAAAATATTTTTTTCCCCCTTGTATAATAGATATTAACCTTTTTAATTCCTTGTATAATAGATAACCTTTTTTTTTTTGTTAAGTTTAGTCTCCATTTCTGAAATGAATAGTTGATATTCATTGACAATCATACATTTTTTTTTAAGTACACATGGGTGGGAATATGGAGTGAATGTTGATATTCAGTGACAGTCGTTATTTTATTGTTTTCATGATTGGGGTGAGTGGGGAAATGTTTTATTGGTATTTATTGAAAATGATAATTTTGTTTTTGTAAATTCACAGCATTATGAAATTAACATCAGTAAATATGATAATTTTTATTTTTGCAAGTTCTTATCAATGGGGATATGAAATAAACTTTGGATGTACTGTAGAGATGGAAGCTCTTTGTTTTTTTGTAGTAAGTTGACTCAGTGAAATTGTAGTTCTGAAAAGAACTGTTGATGTCTAAATGAGAGGGATATGGAATGAACTGTAAATATTCAGTGACAGTCATTATTTTATTGTTTTCATGAGTGGGGTGAGTGGGGAAATGTATTATTGGTATTTATTGAAAATGATAATTTTGCTTTTGTAAATTCACATAATTATGAAATTAACATCAGTAAATATGATATTTTTTTTAATCTTGCAAGTTCTCATCAATGGGGATATGAAATAAACTTTGGATGCACTGTAGAGATGGAAGCTTTTTTTTTTTGTAATAAGTTGACTCAGTGAAATTGTAGTTCTGAAAAGAACTGTTGATGTACAGTAGAAATAGATGCTCAATTTTTCATCAGTTGACTCACTGAAATTGTAGTTCTGAAAAGAACTTTTTTTGATGTAATATAGAAATGAAAGCTTTGTTTTTGTTTTTCATCAGTTGACTCAGTGAAATTGTAGTTCTGAAAAGAACTTTTTTTGATGTAATATAGAAATGGAAGCTTTGTTTTTGTTTTTCATCAGTTGACTCAGTGAAATTGTAGTTCTGAAAAGAACTTTTTTTGATGTACAGTAGAAATGGATGCTCAATTTTCATAAGTTGACTCAGTGAGATTGTTTCTCTGAAAAGAACTACTGATGTTTAGTAGACACTGAATTTTTATTGAAATTATATTTTTACATTTCTTCGTTATCAGAGTCGTTGCCAATTTCTATTACAAATTTTTGGATTTCATCCTCGATTATGTTATCAGTTTCCCAAAACTTTTCTTCTACAGTTGTAGTGTGCTCTATGAAATTTTTCCACATCTCTTTGTTGACTTTGCTAATTCCCTCATTGAGCAAATATTTTACCTCCTCCCTCTTGAATGTTTTATTATTTTTGGCAACATGACCTTTTATTTGACTCCATGCTAACTCTATTGGATTTAGCTCACAATGGTATGGTGGGAGTCGTAGAACAGTGTGGCCGCTTTCCTTCAATTTGATGTCAACTTTGTAGGCCGAATATTTTGTTTCTCTCTCTTCACTATTTCCAACAACTCTGCTTTTAAAACTGATTTAGGGTTATAATTCTCTGGTAGTAGGGATTTCTCCATTAACCAACTTGCAATTTCTGACTTTTTGGTATTTAATGTTGGTAATTTTTCTACATGAGCTCTGTGATAAGATGCATTGTCCATCACAATAATGCTCTTCTCTTCAATATTGGGAATCAGCTTTTCGGTAATCCATTTTTCAAAATTATGAGCATCCATTTCGCTTGATAATCTCCCTCAGTCTTCTTTCCTTCAAATATGAGTTCTGCTCCGGGAATAAATCCATTCTCTCCTCCAGCATGAACAATAACAAGCCGTCCTCCTTTCCAATTCGGATTTTTCAGCCTTGCTGATAAACCTTTCAGAGTGGCATCTCGAGCACTGAGGACTGTTATATCTCGCCATATTTTTGATGTTGTGTGGCCGAAATTAACCCAAGTTTCATCTAAATAAATAATATTACTTCCAGATTCCTTGTACTTTTTTATCTTGCGAAGATAACTGTGCCGCCAAGCAATAAGATCGTCTCTTTCCCGGAAAGCTGAGTCATTCTTTTTTCTCTCATATCTGAATCCAAGATCTCCCATCATTCAATGTAATGTTGCTCTGGGGATTTCGGGCAAATCTGGATTGTTATGTACTTCCCTAAAAATTTTATTTACAGTGGGAACTTCATTTCGGAAGAAAAATGAATGCGTAATCTGTTGAATAGCTGTATTTACAAAATCATCATACCGTACTTGATTGGCAGAAGTTTAGCGAACGACGAATCTTTTTCTTTACTGGAGATTTGAATTCCCCCCTTTTCTTGAACTCCGATTTCATTGAATACACCGTTCTCACACTGACTCCAGTTAACTCACTAACCATTTCTATTAGGCCTACATCTTCTTTGGTTTTCTCTTTATAAGTTTCACGAAGCTTTCCGTAAATATGCATTAGCATGTACTTTGTCTGACATGAAAGATGTTTTCCCCCGGGGGCAAATCCGACAAAAGTCCGGTGTACATATAGCTTATAAGTTTCGCTAGACGCCATCTTGTTTGTTTTGATTATAAAGCATTTTGATTGGCGGAGAATAAATACAAAATATTATTGCCTAACGAAAAGACAGATTGATATTGTATTACTTTAGAAAAATGAAATTTCATATTTAGAAAGTTTTATTTCGCATCTGACAATACTTTGCTAAGCCGGCAAGTTGGACCTATTTTCTTTGGCGGCAAAATACAAAAGCCTGTTTTCCCTGCTAGTTGAATCTGAGATGAGGTTAGGTTTTAACCATATTGACTTCTTTTACAATAAAGACCAATGAAAAGTAAAGAATTGAAATGCTGGTAATGAAATTGGGGGAAAAAAAATTGAATGAAATTGATATCATATTCCCAGTTACGAGTGCTCATCAGATTCCCATGTCTCTTCATTATATCATTGACCACATCCTTTGTCTCAGAGCTGCTAATCTTGAAGTAAAAATTCATCAAATCTATTTCGTTTTTCTCTTGCTTTTCATAAATGAACTCCAAGAGCGAAGTAGAAAGGAAAGTTTTGGCAATAAGTTCCCTCAGGTCGTTGCATGATTGTACGAGTTTTCTGATCATCTGATCTTCTCTACCAAAGCCAACGCTGTCTGCTACATTAAAACTCACTAATGCTTCGGAATAATTTTTCAGAATGTAGTTCAGAACTGCGTTAATACCAGCACAGTCCTCACATCTGAATTGGACGTTCAAGTGAGTGACAGGAAGCCTTAGTAAAGAATGATGAGAGTATCTTGTCCAATATTCTCCACCTAATCCATCATCTATATTAGGGTTAATTTTTAAACCCTTTCTCCATTCTGGAAGAGGCCAAATTGATAGTTCGTAACTTTCTATTTCCCAGGTGATGTCATGGCTAGAACCCAGATCATACAAGGTATGTCTCTTGAAATCCTTCTTATTATTAATAATTTTCACTTCATTTGCTGTCAGAGATTTAAGACGAAAACCAGCGGTGTGTAATTGAGACAGTTCATCCAGAGACGAGTAGAAAATTGCTTGACTTTCTTTAGACTCGTCATCATCAAAAAACTTACAATGAAGAATTTTTAAAGTGGTACCACGTTTGCTCGCGGCTGCTTTCAGTAGTTTAATTTCATCCCCATATAAAGGGTTTCCAAATACAAGTGTCTAGCTGAACTTGAGTGACGAGGAAATTCTGGATGGAATTCACTAAATGCTGCTTAGATTACTTGCATGTCTCATTTACTTGCAGTGTTATACAAAAACACACTTAGTCCTCAAGCTGACAGTTCTTTTTTATCAAACTGTTAAGAAAGCTGGCGATTCTCTTTGTCAGTTCCTCATTGAGTTTCTTATCCATTGGCTCGCATTCGAATTGAAGATCCTTCAGATGATGGCCTTATTTCTCGGCAAATATCATGGCCGCCTCATTATTAAAATTTAACATGGAGCTGAGGAAATCGTATTCCAGATTTACCTTGATGTCCAGACTTTCATTGTCCATTGTACTGTCTTCGGAATCACCCAAGTTGTCTTCGTTGTTTTCACTGTTCTGGTCGAGCGTTTCTTCAGCTTCACTGACATCCATTTCTTCTTCTTCTTGTGTGTCACTTTCCATAGTGGAAATGTGGATTCCGTTACCACATTGATTCAGATCGATGTTCGTGCGCAGCTCATCGGAGGAGGAGACTTTTCAGCATGGATTGTCATGCAGTGCTACGACGACGGATCGCCACAACGACGGTGCCTGAAATGCCTAAAACCAGTTTTTGCAGACAGAACTGGCAGAAACTCTGTCTATCAGATTCAAATAGATGTAAATTTCTGACAAAATGGTTTCTGGTAAATCATTCCCCAATCCTACAGGAGCAGAATTGTCACTTTTCATATTTAACATCGTCATGATAAAAACGATTCTTTTAAACAGAAGACTTAAGAACTATTCGGAAAAGCAAATCGGTCGGAACTCATCAAAATCACAAGTAAACTGAAGATATCGGTTGCTCCGTAACGAACAACGGATTAACTGAGCGAATAAAAATAAAGAAATGTTTTGATTAAGTTTTTTTTTTATTTCCCAAATGTTTTCCTTTTATGATTTGTTCTGAAAGTTCTGCTAAACACACTTTTTATTATTTTTATTCGCTCAGTTAATATGTTGTTCGTTACGGAGCAACCGATATCGTCAGTTTACTAGTGATTTCGATGAGTTCTTACCGATTTGCTTTTCCGAATAGTTCTTAAGTCTTCTGTTTAAAATAATCGTTTTTATCATGAAATTAGACTATTGAAAGCAGCCGCGAGCAAAAGTGATAACACTTTAAAAATTCATTGTAAGTTTTTTGATGATGACGAGTCTAAAGAAAGTGAAGCAATTTTCTACTCGTCTCTGGATGAACTGTCTCAATTACACACCGCTGGTTTTCGTCTTAAATCTCTGACAGCAAATGAAGTGAAAATAATTAATAATAAGAAGGATTTCAAGAGACTTACCTTGTATGATCTGGGTTCTAGCCGTGACATCACCTGGGAAATAGAAAGTTATGATCTATCAATTTGGCCTCTTCCAGCATGGAAAAAGGGTTTAAAAATTTACCCTAATGTAGAAGATGGATTAAGTGGAGAATATTGGACAAGATGCTCTCATCATCCTTTACTAAGGCTTCCTGTCACTCACTTGAACGTCCAATTCAGATGTGAGGACAGTGCTGGTATCAATGCAGTTCTGAACTACATTCTGCCTGATTTCTTTTACCTGTTAACTGCAAGTTTGATAAATGTGTTATAGGAAGGCTTCTATCGTTGGACTGTGAGGAAATGAAAATTTGCCCCAAATTAACGATGTAGCATCTAAACGTGAAAGGTAGAGAAAGGCAGCAATGTGTATTTAGCAATACAACTTTTTAGCAATCACACAGCCCAAGCAATTCAATATCTTGTGCCTGAATCAAGAAAGACTTCTGACTTTGTGAAGCTTGTAAATGATTCATTCGACGTAATGAATTCTAGAGTATCCAATAATGAAAGACCCATAGCCTGCGGATTTGGAGTTCACAAAGACCTACAGGAAAACATTCTTAGAGAATTTGCAGCAGTTTGTGAACGTATGAGAGTCGGAAAAGCAAAACATCTGCTTCCCTTCCAGAAAGGATTACTGACCTCCATCCGATCACTCTTGGGACTTTCAAATGATTTGAAATCATTAAATGTAAAGTATAATTTAACAGCCAGATTAAATTAGGATTTCCTAGAAAAAACTTTTTCTCTCAGATCCGAGGACTCTGACATTTCTATGACCAACCTTTACCCACGGAAGTGAAAAGCCGTATCCGTCTTTTACTTTTAGGGATGAACACTTCTCACATTCAGTTCACAAACAAGTACTCCGTCACCATAGATGATGACTCTAGTTTCTTGACATCATCACTATTCAACAATGTTTTACCAGATATGATGAAAACATTATCTATGGTAGACAGCGAAACTCAAATGAGAGATGTAATTCTGGATGCAACTGCCTCAACAGCAGCAAATGTTGGCTCAGATTGTTCTTCTGAAGGTTTCCGATATTTGGCCGGATATCTTGCCTTCCGCGGAAGATCATACAATCGTTCCCTCGGAATTCCAACAGGAGAACAACTGACTTTGCCTACGGAGACAACGGGATGGATAGAAGCCCTGTCACGAGGAGGATTATTAGTTCCATCCCTAGATTGGCTTCAAAGGTAATTCAGTTTGAGCTGACATTAATTCAAATGCATGGAATCGATTCTCTTTTGCGAGAAAGTAATGTCTTAAAAAAACTTTGCTGTGAAAATTTCCAGATGTTGCACCTGAAATTGTGAAAATCTATGCACACACAAGAACATTTTTAAGAATGCGATGGTTCAACAATAAGGAAAAACTTCGAAAGGCTGCATCAGCGCATCACAGAAAGATACAGAAGTACTTAGCATCATCGAAGTAAACGCTATATGTAAGTGAAATATGTAAATATTTAATTGATTTATTTCCTATAATATTTATTTTCGTCCTTATTGAAATCTTTCTCTTTTAAATACATGAAGAAAGTATTTACAAAGATGTTTTTTAAGAAAAGTAAATTTGTGTTACCATTAGAGAAAAAAAAATTCAAATAAATTTTATTTAATCTTATCATTTTATCCTGGCAGTGGTTCCACCCACTATAAAAAACAAGAAATAAAATTGCTGCATCATCCGATGCCGAAAACACCTGCCAGGTTGACAGTGGTTTTCACCAAGAAGATCTTGCCATTCTGATTTTGGTTAGGGTGAGGCTGGGCTGGGCTGATGAGTCCGATGAAGGACGAAACGGCCGTTCCCAACTCCTCCCCCATAATCTAAAATCAGAAAGGCAATTTCTTCTTTTTTTCTCTTATTCCGGTGCGGATTTTCTTTTACTTTATTACTTATTTCGCAGCACATTAAGCTTTGTTTTCATATTAACATGTTTTATTTTGAATCTTCAATTCTTTTATTAAATCCTTTTTTGCCTACACAGTTCGTAGGAAAAGGTGTTGTTGGCATCGGGTGATGCAGCAATTTTATTTCTTGTTTTTTATAGTGGGTGGAACCACTGCCAGGTTGACAGTGGTTTCCACCAAGAATATCTTGCCTTTCTGATTTAGGTTAGGGTGAGGCTGGGTTAGGCTGATGAGTCCGTTGAAGGACGAAATGGCCGTTCCCAACTCCTCCCCATAATCTAAAATCAGAAAGGCAATTTCTTTTTTTTTTCTCTTATTCAGGTGCGGATTTTTTTTTACTTTATTACTTATTTCGCCGCACATTAAGCTTTGTTTTCATATTAATATGTTTTATTTTGAATCTTCAATTCTTTTATTAATCCTTTTTTGCCTTCACAGTTCGTAGGAAAAGGTGTTGTTGGCATCGGATGATGCAGCAATTTTATTTCTTGTTTTTTATAGTGGGTGGAACCACTGCCACGTTGACAGTGGTTTTCACCAAGAAGATCTAGCCTTTCTGATTTAGGTTAGGGTGAGGCTGGGTTAGGCTGATGAGTCCGTTGAAGGACGAAACGGCCGTTCTCAACTCCTCCCCATAATCTAAAATCAGAAAGGCAATTTCTTCTTTTTTTTTTCTCTTATTCAGGTGCGGATTTTCTTTTACTTTATTTTTAGTCTTATGTGCCAATTTTATATTAGCTTGTTCTAAGATTGGAGCTAGCTTCTTACCTAGATCTTCATCGTATGGAATGGAAATAAATTCCTAAGTTAATTTCTTTTCTTCGTTATTAACTGAATTAGATCTTTTAATTCTGTTTTTCTGCAGTGTTTTAGTAATAATTCTATCAATAAAAGATAAAGGATAATTATTACTTAAGAAAATATGTCGTATCATATTCATTTCATTGAACAATAATTCATCATTTGAGCAGATCTTGATGGCTCTGGCAACAGCTAAATTAATAGCATTCATTTTGGAAATCAACGGACCCCAGATATATATTATTTTAATCCACGATTATTATACTTGGATATTCGTAATATGCCTATATTCTTCCTTTCTTATTATTATTTTCTTATTAACTTGTATCATCTGAAGAGGAGGTTGTTATAATCTCGTAACATATAATGAAGTTCTTATATTATTTTCTATATTTTATATTTGTGTGTCTGGTCCTTTGTTTTCATATTTTTACATACAATAAGGATATTAGTTAGATTATCTCTCGTCTTAAAATGTGCATGCCAAGTTATATGAATATTCAAACATCAGTTCAGAGTTATGAAGACACAGTGATACAAACAATGTCGCACCCAGAAAGCCCCTCCAAGAACTCAAAAATAAATAAAGAAAAAGATAAGAACAAAAGAAAGAAAACCTTTATTAAAGCACTGACATGTCTGTATTATTTTGGAAAGTGATGTTTGAAACAATTTATTTTTAAATGGCCTACATCTGAATGGACTTTTTACAACATCCTTAGATCCTCCCCCCCAAACCTTAATTCTGGATGCACCACTGGATACATATATACATTAATTCATTTAATGATGCTCACATTCATAGGAAAATAAATTAAAATTTTTGATGTTTTAATCCTTTAGTTCAAAAGTTAAAGAAACCCATAACACGTGTACATGACCATTGAGGTTGTAGGGATAAGGCCCCTTATGAGCCAAAGTGAAGATTCAGTTGTCAGCCTGATAAGCAAGGACCTTTAACTCCCAGGAAAGAAATCTGGTCCCTATTTACACAGAATTGGCTGTACCCAAAAAAATCATTTCAAGGAAGAACAACCAAGGAAAAATGCCAGACAACCATGAGAGATCAAACCAGGCTCTTCCAGCCAGCTCAAGTACATTATCACATCAGGTTTTCGTATTTTAAACTGTAATTATAAATTAAATATAAAAAAAAGAATATCAACTGCAGAATTATGAAAACTCCAATTAATTTAAGAATGTGGATGTGTCTATGATATTCTATAAAATTATGACAAGAAAGCTATTCGGATGAACAACATAGATTGCCATCCTTTTGAAAAACACCTTAAATTTAGAGGCAATTTTGTCATAAGACTAGTAACTACAAGGTGGCCATAAAATAACTTTCCCTGTTTGGAGGCATCTGCAGCGAAAACTAATGAACAGAATGAAACCAATCTATTGTTCCCAATTTCAATATATATTTTATTTCCGCTGTTGCCAATATCTTAGTTCTTTCTAATCATGGCAGTTGTCTGCAGAATTTATCCAGGCTTCATTTTATTTAAGGTACTTGTAGTATTTTGTAATAGCATCTATATTTCAGTACATTTCTTTCCACTGTTTTTATTTTAACTGTAACACAGCAAGCAGTCAATTTTCTTGTACTGTGGGTGAGTGAATGTATTATTTTCATCTCTATAAGAATAATTAATTTAAATAATATAAACTCCAATTGTTAAAAATATTTCATGTACTGATTTCTTTATTCACTTAGGAACTACAATTAGCAATAGGTTCAGTTGATAAAACAAAGAAAAACAGAAGTTATTTGTACTTCTGCTTTAAAAAGAAATGGAGTTAAAGAAATCCAAAATTTTATTTACAAATCATTTAGTATTGCAAATATACATTAAAAAAAATATTTAATATACAGAAATTAGAAATGAAAAATGACAAAAAGAATCATAAAACCTATACAAAACTTAATTAGTTTGGGATATTAAAAAAAAATACAGAAGATAAAAACAAATATATAGATATTATCAAAGCAAAGAAAACAATAAATTTAAGGACAGATTTATAAAAAACAAAATAATTTATGGAATATATATATATGTATATATTTATAATACAATATTATTATTCGAAAGTATATCATCATTATACATCATTTAATATATTAACATAGTATATGAGAATGTGGCTGATGCACTTGGTTGTGCAGTATAATACCAGAGAAAAGGAAATATATATCTATTGTAATTAAAATTATTTTAAAGTGATTATACAATATTTACAAATAAATTAAATACTTTGTAATATTATTTACATAAGTTATTATAAAAAATACAGTAATAAAATAGGAGAAGATAAATCAAGTTAAGAGACTGCATATTTATTTCAAATTATACATGACTTGGAATAAAGTTTAACGTGCATAATATTACTAAAGAAAACAAAAATCAGAAATGCACAAGAGTGCAATTCTTTCTTTTTTTGTCTTGTGCATTTCTGATTGTTGTTTTCGGTTAAAGAGTAGAATCCGGCACCCTCGTTGAACGAACTTTTTTTTTCAAGTTGTGACGTCAGAGCTGTGATAGCACTATATTCAAGATGGCGGACTTGCTGAAATATATTTGGAAGGCTAATGAATGGGAGAAAATTTTGAAAGGGCCAAAATTGTTTCCAAATTTACCAATACATACATCCTGCAGCTGAGCATATCTAACTTTACTTAACCTACAGCTAATTGGAGTAAAGGCTTCGGTCCTTCGGACCTCATCAGCATGAAAGTTGTTTCGAAGGCCGTACGTGCCATAAATAATTACGCTTACCTTATGTTTCTTTGTCGGCCTGGATTTCAGGAACGATGCAAACATCTGTTTGAAGTTTCAGGGAAATTGGCGACGCCACATGAATTCCGCCAAGTATGTATCGAATTGGTCGGCACATCGTCTTGACCCTTGTCTCCGTAACTGACGCTTGATAACACTCCATTTTGTTTTCCATCAGTCACATCCGTTCTTTCAGTCAAACTCATGTTCTTCCCACACTTTGGACATTTATACTGTTTAGCAATGGGGATGTTTAAGGTCTCTGGGTCGAGGCTGGAAAAGTCACGTGACGT
>JAFIDM010009631.1:79108253-79121322 GCA_023159025.1 Thereuonema tuberculata | reverse complement strand
GGGGGGCAATTCGAAAATTCTATGAACCTATTTGAGGGGTCATTGTCGTTTTTCCATTTTCAGTGCAAATGCACATATTTTGTTTCTTGTTTTTAACATAGAGGATTGATGATATAAAATACGACATTATAGATCTATTTTTCTTATACATAATAATAACTATGTTATATTTAACCATAATGATATATGAAACAGATTTGTTGTTTAAGAACTGTTATTTTTATACTGTTTCTTATTTATTTAAATTATGAAAAATCGTAATTGTATATAAATTATATTAATTGTAAGTATATTAATTTGTAAGTAACAAATATATGGGTAGTTCTACAAGAATTGGGTAACTTGATGAAGCCTAGCCATAACTAATCTAAAAACTAAGTTATTCATTCTTAAATTAAAAAGATAACTGTCTTTTCTTTTTGATTATATAAGTTAAAAATAGTTTCCTATAAAATAATATTGTTACAATCTCCACTTTTTACGTAAAACGTCACCCCCTGGCATGAAGCCACTACGAAAATCAGGACATCGATGTTTATATTTTCGAAATTATTTAAAATAACTTACTTTATTATAAGAAATAAGGCAGAAAAGAAGCCAAAAATTACTTTATTATCTTTAAATAAGTTATAAGATACTTTTAAAATATTACTAAATGAAATGATTAGTAAAAATAAGTAAAAAACATTCCTAAATCTTTACTTTAACCGGCGTGCTCAGTTTCGCTCGTCATCCCCTGGCGTTATTGAAATTCGAAAAATCGGAGTATTTAATAGCACTTCAAAGTTGAGACCAATCTGCTTTTAAACATTACCCGTGAAATTAACTACAGCAACTGCTTGCTACAGGGTAGCCCTTTTGGAATCAGTGACAGCCGTCGTGTTGTCTTTTCAGCCCTGCCCCTTCACTTTAAGAAAGCCAAGCCTTTACGGGGAATTTTCGAATTCGCCTGTCACTTCATTCCTTTCCTACCCCTTCGGAGGATTTGAGGTTCTTGGAATCTCGTTGCTAATCATTCAAAGCACACTTCTCGCTGCGACTCTCTTTGAGTGTAGACGTGTTTCTTGATCGCTCCTGAGTGTGACTTCATTTTATAGCGAATAAGCTCGCTATAAGGGCAATTTTTTTCTCTTGCAATTTCGTGGTTCGATTACGTTTTTAACGTAAGAAAGAAAAGACTTAATTGCACTTTTTGAAAAATCAAATGTTTTGAAAACAGCTTTTGCCAAAAAACACCATATTCCCAGGACTATATTCGATATAAAGAATAACGATATTCTTTCATCGAAACAAATAATTGAAGAAGCTGACTGCAAAGACAAACGAAAGAGAATGATGAAATCGAAGTTTGACGAGATCGAGGAGGTTTTAGTTCGATGGCTAAAACATGCCAGATCGCAAAATGTGCCGATTTCTGCCGTGATTCTCAAAGAAAAAGTCATGGAAATTGCTAAGGAGTTGAACATTGAAGATTTCGGCGGCAGCAATGGTTGACTGGAACGTTTCAAAGACAGACATTGCTTTTCTTTTAAAACGATTAAAATGTGGTAACTATAAAAAGTTTCTTTTTTTATTTTCTACTCATTCATTTGCATGAATTGATTTCTGAAAATCTTGTTTTTCTCACCGAATCCTACAGCAATTCATGAAAATACTGTATTTCATGAATTTATTTCATGTATTACTGTATTTACTGTTGTTTTTTTCAAAATTCCCACTCCGCCTAAGTCGTCAAAAATGTTTGGTCCCTTGAGTGATGACTTAACGAGGTTTTACTGTACATGTATTTAAAGATAATATTTTGAAAATTTTTAAGATACTTTGTACCAAAAAAATACACGTGATTTTGGGTAGGGGATAGTCTAAAACCTCACCACGTATCACCAGGGGGGGAGGGAGGGGGGTTAAAAAGTTGCTAAAAAAACATCACGTGATTAATGGATGACCCCTTTTCTTTTCATGCATTTAAAATAAAACACAACACTTTGAAATGGTTTAACTTTTATCCATAACTGAAAATTATTTACAGTTAAATTGAGTCCTGCATTTCTGAGGAAAACAGAATCTTACTGAATTTTATCTACAATGATTTCACTGGATTTAAAGTTTATTTTGGAAACTAGTGCAACTGTACATCTCTGCAAATATACATCTAACTTATCATTCATAATTCTGCTTGATGTGATCCCACAGTTTCTGAAATTAAATAAGAAATGAAATTATAAGATTTTAAATGCTGTAATCATATAAGTGCTTCTGAATTAATTTTGCAATAAAATAAAAAACAATTTTTGTAAAAACTGTACTGTAACCTTATTTTACAAGCAAAATATCAGTAAGAGAAGTTATTTTTTATAAAAAGTTATGCTTAGAAATGGTTCAAGTAGGTTCTTCTTCAGGTCTTTAACTGCATGGAAATTATTATCTTGATGTATCCTCTATAATAATTCGACCAGAAATAATAAAAAATATGGTAACCCCTTCAATAATATTAGAATAACAACCGCAATGCTATATTTTGAGAATTTCCATTTAACTATTTGAGAACAATGCCTGTTGAATGTAAACCCTGGCTAAACAGCTATATTTACTTTAATGTTAAGTTCTTATACAAATAAATCACCAAAAGTATAAAATTCGTCTACAGCAAAATCAAATTCAAAGCAAAAAAACAAAACAAAAGAACCTAAAACATTTACAACAGTTTATAAACCTCTTCACTGCAGCAACCGTATAGAATGTCTTATGCAAGAATGGGTAGGATGAATGTCAAAGCAAAAAATTAAAGAGTTACAAAAAACTCACTTCTCATTTTCCCTTTTGGCTAATAAAATGAATTCATTCTTGAGTTACAGGCATTAAACAAAATAGTTTGTTGGTCTCAGGTATAATAAGAAAAAAAATTTTTTTTGACTCATTTTCCTCAAATTCAAACAAGCTTCTGGATAGCATAGTGGCTCCAGAAATTCATTTGGATGCAAGTTTTTTTTTTTTTTTTTTGCTTTTCTTATAAATAGCCTTTTTTTTTTGCTATTTATAAGAATATAGTAGGCCTGTAGACTTCTAGTCATCTTTTTGGTTTGATATCACCTAGAATCAAAAAGTCTGATTGGCATCCTATGGCACAGCTGACCAAGCAGTTGCTCAGACTGCAAATCCTATGGATCAGTAATGATGACAAGAGGTAATGATGTTCAAGAATGTCTGTAACCATGAAAACAGACCTGGGAACATGGCTTGTCAAGGATAGATGATAACCTTACTTTGGGAAGTCCTGGAAGGTGGCCACAGAGTATGTATGTGGTCAAGCATTTCCTGTTAAAAAATGACTAAAGGCAGTGCTAAGATCTCATGACACTGGAGTGCACTATAGGAATTTCTTTACAACTGAAATGTTTTGGGTTTTTTTTTTTTTTTTTTTTTGCCAGTGTCAATATATGTATGCATTTAAATATTTCTACCTATATTGGTTGAACTGCCATCATATTATGATTTCACTCTTTTACTTTAAATGACATAGGAAGCATCTATATCCATTTCCTTTGCAACAAATGACAAGTCTAGGAATTATATTTTCCTTAATGAGGCAACTATGTTTAACAAAACTGTCCAATTTTACATTGTACACAAAACTGGGCCTTAATTTCTTTATCAGGAAATATATATGAACTACTCAATTTTGGTAATTTGCCTTATTACATTACAAGGCCTTATTAATCTGCAAATTATATCTAGTCTAGGAAAGATGAATACAATACAATATGAACTGGGGCAGAAGCAAAAGGCTTCTCTTCATGACTTTTCATAGACATTATAAAAAAAATATATAGTAGACTCAATTATCTGGGGTGGTAGGAAAAAAATTGACCCAGATAAAAACAAACCCAAAAAACACCCTAGATCAGTGGTGCCCAACCTACGGCCCGCGGCAAGGTGCCCATGTAGGAGATATGGATATTGTTGAATAGGATATTTCTTTTTGGTTGTCGCCCGCGAGATTCACAGCAAAGTCAATTTTGGCCCCCATATTACGAAAGGTTGGGCACCACTGCCCTAGATAATCCTCCCGGATAATTATATTACATTCCAAATTTTTTCCACAGTTCAGTTTTATTGGCCTGTAAAAGTTGCTAAACAATTATATCATTAACAATATCAATTATCATTAAACAAATATTTTGAAATGTTATTAATTTTTTTTTTTTATTTTTTACTGTTCTGATTAATCTGCAACTCAGTTAATGGAACCCCAAATAATTACTGAATTTCCAAAAATTAAATTAATCCATTTATTTGTATTCAAACACCTCTGTATACGAATAACAAACCCATAAGTTTGGTGGTGTTGAGAGAGAGTCGAAAAAGTGTGTTTTTTTTTTTTGTTGTGGTGGAAAATAGAATCAAAGAGGTTCTGCTTGCTGTCATCAAAAGGTTCACTTTGCCGATCAACTGTCATATCAGATTTCTGGCCGTGGCACAGTACGCTGAACGACGAAGGATACCAACACCTCGCTGTAAATCACACCATCCACTTTATGGATCCGGAAACTGGCACTGATACAAACAAGATTGAAGGATCTTGGAATATAATCAAATGCCAGATCCAGAAACAAGACATGAGGAAGTGTGAGAACCAGTTTGACAGTTACCTCACAAAATTCATGTGGTGCAGAAAATATGATGGCAAATTCAAGTAGATGTTTAAAGCATTCCTTGATTCCATCATCGCTATTTATTCACCACAAACAAGCGACAAAAAAAACATAAGGTAAGTTTTTAATTATTTTTTTTTAACACGTGCCACAGGCAGCTGTTATTAGCTAGGACTGTCGAGCATGAGAGCCGGAGGCGCACCGTGTATGGGAGACACGACGCAAATGCATGTTGTTAGCTCAAGATCACAATTAGCCAGATGAGGGTTAGTTTTTATAGTAAAAGATCGTGGGATCCCATTTTTCTAAAAACTTACCTGCAAAGCACATTCTACCTTTCAATAGTTAATATAAAAATTTTAAAATTCATAGTTAATTTAATTTTTCTTCAATAAATCAATATTTTCATATTTATATTCCACCATCTTAAAAGTAGAGCTAAGGCAGCCATCTTGTCAAAACTCGGAAAAATAGGCCAACATCTAGGGGTATCCTAATTTAAACTTTAACCAATTTCTCCCCAGGAAAAATTCATATTCGATAATTTGCCCAATTTCTGTACTACACTGCATAAACGATATTTAAATGAAGTGCAGTATTTTAAACACGTGAAATGTGGATTCGGGAGAAAAATGTACAAAGTTGAAATACAATTGCTAAAATGAAATAGTTAGGAAAAATACAAAATATTTCAAATAATTATTTTAAAAATAATTATACCAAAATAATATTTAAATATTGTGGTATATGATATTATTAATAAAAATATTATTAAAAATTTCTAAGTTACTACAGATAAATATTTTATTAATATAAAATATATATTAAACTTGATTTCTTTAGACACATATTAAACTGTCCAGAATCTGTAACACAGGAGTAATTTTGTAATTACATCTAATAGGCTGGTGAACATCAAAAAAAGAAAAAAAAAAATCATTATTGTAAAATTAATGCTGTTAAATAAAGGAATCGGCTGAATGGGATTTTAAATCACTTCTAAATGTACGACCGATAATCAGAAAATCAAAACTGCTAAGATTCCGACCAGATCCTTGGAAAAAATGGATACGATTGCAGAATCGAGGAGCATTCCAAAATAGGAATTATATGTAAGATATAACGAACCATCGCTATTTTCTATAATCACAATAACAAACTTTCTGTGTGGTACTGATTATAAATATTGATAAGAAAACGATCAAACCTGGGTAAATCCAATATTGAGGCAAAATTTTCGGAGGAAAAAAAATAAGGGAGATTTAATATTATAGTAATTGAAAGGAACATTTAATCGGTTGATACTCACTCCTTCGTTTAATCTGTTCCACAGGGCATCAATACCAATTTCAGCTGTTCTTTCAAATACAAAGGCCCCAGCAATCATTGTTAAAATGTAGCTAGAAGAACGACGAAAGACCAGTTGAGAAAACTTTGCCAAGACCGCCATTTCTAAGGTGTAAGAACGAATGTAACAACGATCCACTCAATTCTATTAAAAAAAAGAAAAGGATTCTCAGAATTCATTAACTAAGAAAAATAATTCCGTAATTTCTTTCGATAACTATATCACTATTATATTGGCTCATAATAAAAGAAATGCATTCTAACCGTTTTTATTGCACTCAATCCGAATATGCCCTCGATGCCTCGATACCAAGTGTGTTCGTTCAAGGGGAGATTAAACGCCTAGGAAGTGATTGCTTACGAGAGTATCTAATTTTTAAAGCGCTACATTTTAAGGTATGCAAAAAAGTAAGGAAAGTTTTTTTTTTTGTTAAAGAATTAAACGTAGCTACATGTAGTTACTTTCCCTATATTATGTTTTGTGTTTATAAATTTAAGCTATTTGTTATTAAGTTTCTTTATTTGATAATGAATTACACAGAGACTGATTAAAATATTTCGGGACAGTACTCGTTCAGCCTTAAACCAAGTGCTAAATCCATAATTTTCAGAATTCAGAAAAATGTTTTGTTTCATAATGAAGTTGTTCCGTAAATCGTTTTACGTTAGAAAAGAAACAAAATTGGGCACTGTTATTCCATACCTTGTTGGCTGCAAAAAAAATGTTTTTTGTTTGCCACCTTGAAGTGAAAGCTGAATCGCAGTGTTTTCCCCTAAAACTTAATAATAATAAAAAAAAAAAACTAATGTTTATCCGCAGATATCGCTTGTGAATTCTAACAACATTATATTGAAGGTCATTTTTTTTGGAACGAGTTCAACGGCAATTAAAACCCTGCACTTATTTGAAGTTCCGTCGTTCACTATTTCAATTGTAAGAGCCTAGTATTTAAGACAAATCTTTGTTAGAATTATTGTAGGATACATTTTTTTATCGTTGTAATAGATGCATTCTTCTACAATTTGATAATCTCAAAAAGATATATCGTCAGATAAATTCATTTGCACAAGCATTAAAAACACCAGTGGCTCAAAATCATCTATACAAGGAAGAATATTATTAACTGACTAATTGAATAGTTTAATGGTCTCGTAGCCTATAATTTACACGTTTTCAGTAGAATAAATAAAATGATACCCATTATATTGTGGCAAACATTTCCAAAAGTTGTTTCCAATGTTTTCTACATTATAATAGGCATAAACTTATTTATTACTAGGTATGCCTGCAGTTTCACCGGCATTAAATTTTGATTATACATATCTGTTTCATACACATTATGAGTACAGTACGGCATGGAACCTCGCTCGCTGACCTGGGCATTCACAGTTCGGTTTTGTTGTGCGGCTAACCTGCCCCCGACCCAGCACGCCGTTGCCACCGCTGCACCTGACAGTTTGCCAGATTGGTTGACGTTTATGTTTACTGCTCCGCTCCTATTGGTCGTAGCGTGATGTTATATCGCCACCTTTCTCAATAAATGGGCTATCTAATGCAAAAAGAAGTTTTCAAATCGGACTGGTGGTTCCTGAGATTAGCAAGTTCAAACATTCAACTCTCCAGCTTTGTAATATTAGTATAGATATATTGACGACTTAATTAATGTTTTGTTAATTCGCGTCTGATTGAAAGACAACTGCAGTTAGCTCTGAGTCAGTTGCAGACATGGACTGTTTCTAATCATTTTACGTTCTCACAATCAAAGACTGTATGTGTCCATTTCAATCAACATCGGGATTTTTCCTGATCCCAACCTGACTCTTGGTAGCGTCAAACTTCCGTGTACTTCTCAGCATAAATTTTTAGGCCTTATTTTTGATAGGAAATTGACTTTTAAGGATCACATACTTAACCTCAGAAATGGTGTATTTTAAAATTAAATTGTATCAAAGTGCTTTCACATTCCACATGGGATGGTGATTGTTTGACCTTGTTATGCATTTATCGAGCCCTTATTCGGTCCAAACTGGATTATGGTTGCATTGTGTATGGCTCTGCACGGCCATCTGCACTTTGGACACTTGATCCTGTTCACAATCAGGCCG
Organism: Thereuonema tuberculata; assembly: GCA_023159025.1. NCBI lineage: Eukaryota > Metazoa > Arthropoda > Chilopoda > Scutigeromorpha > Scutigeridae > Thereuonema > Thereuonema tuberculata. The sequence continues at coordinate 79,113,217 of JAFIDM010009631.1, read as the reverse complement.
TCCGTTTCTGCCTCAGTATTTTCCGTACTTCACCCATTTCCAACCTGTAAGCAGAGGCTCTGGAACCGTCCCTGCACTTTCATAGACAAGCTTTATCTCTCCAATATTTCGCACGTATACCTTCACTTCCCCATAACCCTGCTCATCAATGTGTCTGTCCTCATCAACGATGACTTTTCATCAATCGTCCTTCCATTCTACCACTGTTTGGACATCGGGTGACAACTTTGCTAACTACGCTACATTGCCACTCTACCTATTGGGTTGGCTAATAAGTAATGGCCGTTTTTTTCAATTTTTTCGATTGAAGGTGATGCTCAACAGTGTCTTGCACGCATCCCATCTTCTCCGCCAACTCCCGAGTGGTTTGGCGCGCGTCTTCATGCAAAAGTTGATTCAAACGCTCTTCATCAAATTCGACTGGTCGCCCGGAACGAGGAGCGTCCTTAAGGTTGAAATTGCCGTCTTTGAACTTCGCAAACCAATTTCGAGCAGTTCTTTCAGGCATAGAGCCTTCCCCGTACACAGCACAAATGTCGCGAGCAGCTTTTGCGGCCTTAGCACCTTGATTGAACGCAAAAAGAAGAAGGTGTCGAAAATGCTCGGTGTTGTCGACTTGGCACTCCATTTCAATGATCTGAAAAGTAACAAAAATTAAGGTCAACAAAAAAATCTAATACACTATCTTATAGAGAAAAGAAAAATCTTTCGAATAACACAAAACAATATGCCAAAACACTTTATTATTCACGCGCCAATTCAAATTGAAAAAAACGATACATTGGAAATATCAACTAACAAACTGATTTCTCTATTCATAATTTTGCAAAACTCAACACTCCTTAAACAATTTTTCAGTCTCTGCATCGAGATCATTTGTTCCGTCACTCAAATTTCAAAATTTTCTATACTGATGGAACTTAATTCGAGTTTTATGTTGGAGCAGCCTTTTATACTGAGACTCTTAGTAATGCTGTTAATCTTCCTTCTGAGATTTCAGTTGTCTCTGCTGAACTTTATGCCATTTTCCTAGCCTTACACTATGCATTTCGGGAGAAGGTTTCCAAACTTCTTATCTATAGCGATTCTGAGAGTGCTCTGCGGGCACTGTGCAGTCACACCCTGAAGGTTGACCGTTTTGTTTTATCCATTTTGAATTCTTGCAACATCTTCACCATAGCACTATTATTTTCTGCTGGATCCCAGGTCATGTTGGCATTGTGGGCAATGACCTCACTGATTCTCTTGCCAAGTCTGCTACTAGTCGACCACTTAAACGGATCTCCATTCTGCACTCACTATTATTCGTTCTCGTATACGAGCTGTCTGGCAACATGAATGGGATAATCTTCATGGTAATAAACTATGTCTTGTCAGTCCTTTATTATCCTCACCTACAAATCGAATGTTTCCAACTCGACAGAAGGATGCTCTTCTGGTATGTCTAAGGATCAGGCACACTAGACTTATCCATCAATATTTATGCTGGACACTCCACCTCCCCTGTGTGCTATGTGCAACGTTGTTCTAACCATACATCATATTTTAATTGAATGTCCTGCTTTTACTCAACATCGTTGTCAGTCCTTTTATCCTCTTTTTAAATTCCATGTTCCTTTTCATATTTCCTTGCTTTTAAATGACAATGAGCTTTAACAATTTCATCAGTTTTATGCTTCATTCATCAATGTGGCCTTGCCAACCTCTTGTAACTATCAGATTTTTAATTTTCTTCTATACACTGTAGATGAGTTATTATCATCTTACTTTGGACACAACCTGTTCTTTTCTTGAGTTCTGTCCTTTCTTATCTAGGCAGTTCATTACCTTTTAATTTTTACCTTTCTTGGCACAGCTCAGCCACAGATGCTGTTGTACCATTAAAATCTACTAACCATCCAACTTATTTATTGCCAATTTACCAATTTTTTTTTTTTTTTTTTTTTTTTTTTTTTGTATTTTTTTTTTTTTTAATATATAAACTTTAATGTGTAATTAAAACTTAGTGGGAGAAGATTAAGTATTGATCGTAAGTATTGATCGTATTGTTAGTCTAATTACTAAGTTTTAAAATAAAGGCATTTTATAATATTAAACAGCAGTAATTTTTTTAAAGTATTATATGCTCTGGTGGTACCATTATATTATTCAGTTAAAAACAAAAAAACAAAAAAAACCTTTCTTTCATATTTTTTGTGTGTGCCACTATTGTATTAACACTTTATTATATCAAAAGTAAATTAGCTATTAGTAATCATTTTGTGATTATGTCAAATTCTTGTTTAATTAATTTTCTTTCAGGTGTAGTTACTAATATCTGTTATGCTTTTAAAAAGCCTATTTACTTTTGAAATTCCCTCTACTTCTAAATGCCTCCTTCATTTGTATATTCTAAGTTTAATATATGATCCTATAATAAACTGTACATCAGTCTAATCATCATCTGTTTTTTTTTATTTTTCTTAATTTCATATAAAACTTCTTCCCACTACTATTATAATATAATACATTGAAACCATAAATAAGCACCTCAGATAAGATTGCACATTGATGTAGAGGCAAAATATCATCATGGATTGATCTCTGGATTAATGAGCGGGAAAATATAGAATGTTCTGCTATTACGGTATCAATCCCATGAATGTTGATACTTTAAATAAGAACTCTAAAAAATCCAATGATGAGAAGATAATCAATATAAGCTCACCAATGATTTTTTTTAAGCTCCAATAGTTAAATATGATTGATTAATTAATTTATTAATAATTCATTAATTTAAAGTATTTTTGAAGTATTCAGAAATTTAAAATTATATTTGATTAAAGGCAAGTCTTTGTTCGATTAATTCTACTTCTATCTAAGACAACATAGGTCATATCTAGAGGATAATGATATAATGCTGTGCATTTTTAGTTCTTGATAACTATAAAACAAATCAAGTGGAATTTAATAATTTGCTTTTTAGCTTTTAAGAAACATTCAGCAATTTCAGCTCAAAAATTGCTGTGAAATTTGTATTAAAAAAGAACACAATACATTGAGAAAAGACAAAACATAATGTGGAAATAATCATAAAAAAAAACCAATTGAATGGTAATGGATGTATTTTATATTTGGATGTCAATTGTCTTACATTAGAGAGAGAGAATTTAGAACATATTATATAATATTGAACATATTAGAAGAAGAAACAAATCGACAACAATAAATTGCATTGTCCATCTTTTACTATTGTCATAGGAAAGAAAAGTTATAAAGCTGCTATATCTTAAGGAAGGGTTAGTTAAAAATGTTAAGTTATGCATTTCAAATTCAAGCAGCCAAAAAATTTATGAATACTTTTGTAAATGAGGTTTCAATTTTTAATTAAATACTTAGAATTGGTACTTTCTCGTCTGTTTAAATACATTTTAAGTTCTGTTTACATAAAAGATAAAAAAGATGGTTTGAAAAAGATGCAAAAACTTTGCAAATTAAATAGTTTGTTTTATAAAAAAAAATACTATTTTCTGGTTATCCCTTTACTTCTGAAGGGATTCATTCCTCTGTCATTTCCATATGAGTGTGTCCCAAAATCTAGATATAGTTTGACTTTCTTCTCAGTTTTGTCACAATCTTGCAGAAGGCCCTTCTTACAAGCTGAACTACTTATATCAGTATAAGGTGTTTCATAATAATATCAGGTTTGAAGAAATCTATCCTTTGGGATTATCTGCAAATTAGCAATGCTGTTCAGATGTACCTTATCAATAAAATCTGTGTAAATAAAAATTGCTGCATAAAAAACTATTAAAAAGTGTGCTAAGATGACGTGTATCCTGTAATTATGTTCTTTATAATACCTGAAATAATTAGACACATTCTTACTTGACAAGATTTGGTTTTTATTTCTGGAATAAAGCAGGAAACTGAGAAGATTAAACAAAGATTACTTTATAATAAAGAGAATATTTAACCACTACAAAAACCATATAAATGGCAAAAGGGGGGGGGGGGGGAACGATGAAAGTCACTTCGTACAGTGGCAAGACCACAACAAAGAGAAAAATTAAGTTGAAATTATTTCACCTTTATAAAAATTTAGTAATATTTTCCAACATACCAATTTTTCCTTTCATTTAGTACAAAGTTAATTCTTATTAACAGTGTTTTTTATTCCCTTCTGTTGCTATTGAATTTTTTACTTTTTTTTTGTAATAGTTGGCTTTCCATTAAGTTGCACGATAAACACTATATTTTTTATGAGAGATGCTTGACAATAAATCCAAAAAAAATAAATAAATAAATAAATAATTTGCATTAAAAAGATGATGAGTTTGTTGTATACTTGCTGAACAATTTAAAAGTAGGGTTTCTTTTGAAAGATTTACAATTAAAACTGATTTTTTTTTTTTTTCATTTTCAGAAGTAAATAATGGGCAAGAGGTATTACTGTGATTTTTGCGATAAGTCATTTCCTGACACAGCAGATAACAGAAAGAAGCATCTGAATGGAGTTCATCATCAAAAACTGAAAAAAATTCATTACGATAACTATCGAGGTATTTTATTCTGTAAACTAAATTGTAAACTGAAAACATAAAAATCAAAAAAAGTTAGATGTTCCCAATTTTAGATTTACTTTAACTAAGATTTTATTTCAAAATAATAAGTATTTACGTGCGCTGATAAATTTACACATTATATATTTGTTGCTCTTAGTTTTCCCAAGGCACTAAGAAAGTGAAAGGCATCTCCGCTCGTGCCCGGTGCCTTCCTAGCAACGCCCACAATCCCCTTCCCCACGCAGACTGGCTATATAACCAAGATCTCATTTTTATTTCGTGAACTTGAAAAAAGACACTATATGTGTCGAAACTAGTTGTTCCATTTCCTTGTTATTATGTTTTTATTTTACTAATGTTTGTGCGTCGGCGTATATAATGTGTAAGATTTTATTTATTTATTTATTTTTTTTTTTTTTT
>JAFIDM010009631.1:79092978-79103253 GCA_023159025.1 Thereuonema tuberculata | reverse complement strand
GTCCATTAATTTTTCTTTGTCTTTTTATCTTGGTTTAGAATTCAGGCATTAGCTCCCGATGGCATTGCTTCTCCTTACACTTAAACTGTTTCCTGCCAGCGTGATGGCTTAGATATTCTTACGACGGGAATTTTTAAGGGTCTCCGGCGGAATCAACATCACCTGCAGGCAAACAGTTTAGCCAGGGACCGCTTGCGAGCCTATAGTATCAACGTCCTTCTTGTTCCCCATAAGTTGGCTGAGAGCTTTCAAATCATAACCCCCTCTATAAATACCATTCCAGGCAGGTACAAGCTAATCCCCTCTTTTCTGAAAAATTCCAAAAGTTTCTTTGTTCAGGATAATTAAAAGATTTAGTCAGATCTTTAGTTGCTCACTAATGCTGTAAGTATTCCCTGCTTACTGAATTCCACAACTCAAAATCAAAAGACAAATGGACAAAGATAAAAAAAATAAAAAATAAACTATATATATAAAAAAAACCCAACTATATCTACAACTTTTAAAAGTAACCACAGAGCCAAATTTCTATTTTTAATATGGTTCTGAAGGTTACAATATACAAATTCAAGATTGCTTGCTTCAAATATAAAACATTTCACATTTGCATAAAATCTCACTTAAAACTGGCACTTAGCCAGGGAAGAAAAATAGAAAAGAAAGTGTACATGTGTAAATGATGAAATTCAAAGAACACACTCTCGCCAAAGATTTTAGTATTAAGATCATTTTACTTCATAAGTTTCATTTAAAGAAGGCAAAGTCATTTATAAAAATTCAATGTAATGGACCCCCATAACAAAATTGGACCCCCCCCCCCTTAACAAAATCCTGGCTATGTGCCTGCTCAAAAAAAAAAAAAAGAAAAAAAGTAGCCTGTAAAATATTGTCATGCTTAGAAAAAATTACATTTGGACAAAACAATGTTACTTTTGAAATATATCCTTACTAAGAAAGTAAAAAAAAAAAATGGTTTGAAACAAAATTGTAGGCAGTCTACAGCCAAGCTGGTGGGTTTTGGTAATTGTTGTTATTTAAACAATCTTGTTAAAATTGATGGATTAGTTAAGAAAATATGATAGCTATCAGCCAATTTCAGTTCAAAATCATCGGTTTCCATTGGCACTAAGCTGTTAAGTCCTGCATCACTGAAGCCATCTTTATTTTTTTTTCCTGTTCATCCTTTGAAGTTGTACCATTTATTTTCTAATAAGGCTGTGTTGGGCCTTACAGTGTGGTTTGGTAATTATCATGATATTAACCTTCCTTCCCATAAGCTTATCCAAGATTTTGGACTTGTCTACTAGAAATCAAAACTATTCCAGTCTACATTAGAAGTTCAGAACATATCTCCAGACATCAGCCATATGATTTTTTCTTGCCACATCTTTCTACTTGAAAGAAACATGAACCCAATTCATTGTAATTTAGTATAGGCAGAAATTTATTTTCACCAAATAACATTTCACCCTGGCTATAGCATTTCATATATTGCTTTACTATAGGCCTTCATTCACTCATTCTTCCTTGCTTGACAATATACATGCACCTTATTCTTTGAAATTAACTTAAGCTAAACATTTATGTGTATTAGTTAACCCTACAGAAATTTCTTCAGAAATCTGTTCATCAGCTATTTTCATTTAACATTCTCTCCTGAGCACAAAGTTTGTTTCTTTAAAATTTGTTTGTACTAACAGCTATTTGCTTCATCAAAGGGATTTCCATTTCCCACTGCTGCCACAGCTAATCATTCTGTTGTTATCTTTGTGTTCTTACAATATAATCAACTATATTTATATTCCAACTCTGCCACAAATAAAGGATTCTGTGTTTCCTTTATCTATTGAAAAGAATCAAATCTGTGGCGATTGTCAATCACAAAAGACATAAGAGATAAGAATGATTAAAAGAAAGCCATACTTAAGCTTGGATGACATTGGCTGAAACTCAGAGTATCTACTTAAAAATAGATGGCTGTATGCAGAGAAAGTGGCAGAAGTATAATTAGTTCTCCATTAGCCTCTGAAGATCAGTGTGGTGCACTTTCTTTGGCAAATTTTCCATATTTTTTCTCTATTAATTAAAGCATATTTAATTATTTCTTATAGTAAAGTGCATGTTCTCTATCTGAAGACCTGTCTCGCCATTCCATCCAAATAATATCCTCACTTTCAAGGAATGTGTCAATCAAGTTAGCTCTATGTAGATGGGCATTGCAGTCCATAAAAACAAAATTCAGTACCAACTGCACCCCTTAAAAGCAAATACAGGACTTTAGAATCTTTTCTTTGTACCTTTGAGCTTTCAGATTCACAGTCTGAAAGATTTGTAGGTCAGTGCAACCATTTAACATTATGCCTCCATCACCATCAAAAAGCACCACTTCCCATAATGATCTCACTTTATCACTTGATGAATAGATTGCCATAAGTTCCTTCAGTATACCATAATTATTCTAATTAACTTTCAGAACATAATATTCTCCACTGTTTTTTGAGTACTCTCTCAGTATAGTATTTCGTGTTATGGTTACTTAAGTTATCCCTCTCTAGGACTGTAGCCCTCGAAGTCGCAAGCCCTAAAGTTCCCAATTTTGTGACCAAAGGGACTTGGTTGAGGTCATTGGTCAGCCTGGTGCCCACAACCTTTAGCCTCTGATACCCATTCTATAGGGGGTTGGGTTGACCTTAGGACTAATTTGGAGCAAGTTCAACATGGAAAATTCTCCACTTACATCAGGGATTGAACCCAGCTCCTCCAGCTGGCAGTAAGTGTTCTTTATTCTGATAGCTTCCACCATCAATAGATAAAGTTCCATTTTACAACTTTCTGTTATATTCATCTGAATATTGACAAGTCTGTCTGTGCTTTTGCAAGTTTCAGTTTATCTTCTCTTTTCTTGTTTGTCAAAGTATCAGTATGTAACTATGTAGTATAGTATTTGTTTTAAATCTCTTCTTTCTTGGCAAGTATTTTTTTTTTCAGTTGTCTTTGAGAGCAAAATGACTGCTCTTCTATTTTCAAGTGGGACTTGGATACTGTTGTGTGAGTTTTACAATTAATAATATAAAAGACATGTTTAAACTTTTTTTTTTCTTTTTGTAACTCTTGATAGTTAGATCCTATTAAGTGTGAAGCCCTTCTTCATTTCGCTTCATGAACATGTTAAGATTAGAGAAGTACTTCCTTTGTCTTCAAGGAATTCTATATTAGAATACTGTATAAGTAGTAGATATTACTGTTATCAACTGTTTTACAGTCCAATAACAGAAGGCTGTTTTGCATTCAAAAACATCAGCTTCCTTATATTATTAATAAATACTAAATGTGATTTAATGATATCTTGTAATTTCTACTGAATTATAAGTTTTATGATAATAAATTGAGCAATTTAGCAATCTAAATGGAATTTTTCTTTTAGGTTTAAATATAAATTTAGATTTTAGATTCATTTATTTATTTATTTCCTTATTTTATTCTTCATATTATCCCATTCAAATATATTTTTAGAAAATATTCAAATTGGAAGAATTAAAGATAAAATAAATCTTTTTAACCATTTAAAATGAGACATAATGAGACCATAGTACTTTTGATATTTTTTAACTAGATGCAGCCACAATATTAGCTGAAGAACTGCCGAAGAAGCCTTGCAAACGTTTTTTACAATCAGGTGTGAATTGCTTTATTTGCTTAGTTTAAAATTGGACAGTTAATGCAGTAAACTAGTTTTGTTATTAAATTGAATTGTTTATTAATGGGAAACAATGAAATAATGCTTCAAAACATTGCCGTTCAGCCTAGGTGGCAGAAATACTGGTCCATTGAGATGATCTCCAACAATACAAGCAGAGGCTTTAATGAGAACACTGTTGATTCTGTACCTATATGGTAATGTGTGGATTTGCATCAGCCCAGTGATGATGGTTGTGGAAGTTCATAATAGCATCCCGGCTGAAGCATGTTTTGTCTGTGTAAAGAACACACTGCTGAAACGTAGGTGCAGCAAATTGCTGCAGATACCATTCACAAAATCTGATACACGGAGGGAAATCAGCTGGCGAGAGAGCCTGCAAACACTGCACGTGATATGGGGTAGAGAAGTTGTTCATGGAGAATTCTGGGTACACTTTGATGCAACATACCTACTGCTGCAGCGACCTGTCTAGTTCCTGGATTGTCTGTGATCAACTCAAGCACCTGCTCTTCTACAACAAGTGGACAAAATCTCGTTGATCAAGACTGATCTGTCAGACAATGTTTATTACGTACATTTTTGTATGTTTGTTGTATTCTGTGCCTAATCCATCCCCAACCTGCACCCACATTACCATAATTCTGCATATGCTTATGGGTACAGGTTGTTCACGTGAAAATTTTCTTTACCAAATAGTACCGAAGAATCGAATTGTGGCATTGTGAATGTCTGGTAGCAGCCAGAAGTTGGGGTAATGGGGGTCAGCTTTGAAATTTCAAATTAGAATGTGGGGTATCTTTGGATAGGTCTTTTGAAAAGAAACAACTTTTACCTAAAACTTTTTTTCTCTAACGTTGTTTAGTCCAATTCAGGAAAAATTAAAATGATGGTGCTTGTCACCAAGATACTTATAGAGACAATTGCAGATGTTTAACAATGATGCATTCAGTGTTCAAAATGTGAAACACAGAGTAAATGTGGAAAGGAAATACAATGAAAACTAAAACTGTTTTGCTCTAGCGATCCTTGATTATTCAAAATTATGAATCATAACATTAAAATACAGAAGATGTGTCATCTGAAATACAGCATGCATCTGCTACATCAACAGGTACTCATAATGATCACTGCCTCGTGCCAAACACTGCTGGCTTCTCATTCAATACAGATGAAGTCACTTAGAGAACTTCAGCACTGCTGAGAGACAAATAAGCTTCTGTAATTTGGTGTTCCATGTCGTCCTTGTTGTTGGACACTCTTTGTATATGATGTCTTTAACTCATCCCAACACAAAGAAGTCTAATGGAAACAAGTCAGGAGAGCGAGGTGGCTAGGCTACTGGTCCTCCTGGTCCGTCCAACATCCACGAAACAACTGATCAGTACTGAACAGCAAAACAAATGACAATAATTGAAGACTGTCAAACAGTGGCAGCCAACAGTTACAATCATGATTACTGGTACATGTTCCAGTTCAAGACATGTTGTATTTCCTTTCCACATTTATTGTGTTGCACATTTTGAACACTGATTGGACCATTGTCAATTTTATTGTTGTCAGCATCTGCAATTGTTCTGATGAGTTTTGATGACAAGCACCGTCATTTTAGTTTTTCTTGAATTGTGACTAAACTAGGAATGTTAGAGAAAAAAGGTTTAGTAAAAGTTGTTTCTTTTCAAAAGACCTGTCCAATGATACCCCATATAACCTATATTCTAATTTGAAATTTCAAAGCTGACCTCGATTACACTCACTCCCGGACATCCACAATGCCACCATTCAATTCTATGGGAACTACATGGTAATGAAAAATTTTACAGGAACAACCTGTACCCTGTGATTTTCGAGGAAAACGGGGATACCGGTGCTCTTGAACACCCTGTATATCGTTTTTTTCCAGTTTTTTTTTTTAAATGGCAGATAGCCTAAAATCCTCACTGCTGACATTAACTAATTACTTTGCTATGATTTCTCCTAAACAAAATAATTTTAAAAGGAAAAGAGAATTCATTTGCATATGGAAAACTGTATCTTATAAATACTTCAACTATCTTATTACCATATTGGATGTTTTTAATATTTAAGGAAAAAATATATCATAAAGCAAAAAAGCAGTTGCTTCTTGAGATGACATACAAATTCTTGAATTCTTGAGGAAAATGTTTTTCAGAAAAAAAGAAATCTTGAATCTTGGAAAGTGAAAAATGTTTGAGAAATCATAGCATGATTGTTCTCAAGTCATTGCTTAGACTTTATCTGTTTAATACAATTCCACTCAAAGTTGCATCTTTGGACAACCTCTGTTCAGTAGTTGTGCCAGCCTTTGAAGATAATTTGAATTATCCGGTTATATTTTCTATTTACGTTAGCTGTTTCTGTTATAAAACATCAATAGTGAAAATCATCAAAGTACAAATGAAAAATTAAATTAGTTGAGATACCGTAAAAGAGGACAACATTGCACCACTTTAGTTTTCTAAACATATCTAATAAAACTAAAAAATGAAGACAAATAAAAAAAATAATTGTGAAAAAAATGTATATATCAATTTTAAGTTCTAGCTAAGTATATAGCAAGAAACAAATTATCAGAGAAAATTATGAAAAATAGAAAAAAATATAATAAAATGGTGCAAAGTTACAATGAAAGTAGGACATCTTTGCACCACATGAACTTTTCCTTAAGATAGACTGTGATGCTCCATGTGGTGCAAAGTTTCACAATTATAGGTCAACTTTTTCAATTTAAAATCAGTGAAACTGTCTTATTTATTATTATTTAAATATATTTTTACAGCGTGAACCTTGACACAAGTTCTATTCATGCAGCAGCATCTTTTCCCATTGTCGGTTCTGATAAATATTTTTGGATTTCAGGAACAGAATAGAGCCCACGTCTTGATACTTACTTCGGTACAGATATGAGTTCTACTGTATTTTTTTATGTCATACCATAGTTCATCTTTAATATTTGGCCACTTCCATTGTTTAGTGGATTTGTGCATGACACTGACTTGAACAAAGTTGGCAATATCAGTGACAGTACCACGGTAAAATTCGCCAAAATAATCAATGATGACATAGTCTTGAGGTTGAATGCTAACTGGTTTTGAACTCGTTGAACTCTTCTTTGAAAACAAAGGTTGACTTTCATTCTCTGAATGAAATCATAATTAATAGATTATAGTTGTGTTATTTCAAATAATGTAAATCATTATCCTGTTAAATGTGCATTGCGATTTACAAAACATGCCTAGCAGTATTCTAAATACAAAAAAAAAAAAATGGTGGTGCAAAAGTTGTTCATTCACTTGACATGATCGAACATTTCTGCCCTTAATTCACTTAATTACAAGGGTTCATTAATAAGTCATGGCAACTATTTCTTATTTCTCGAAAACGTGCTACCACTGGAAATCGGATATACAGGGTGTTCATTTTATCTGAAGACATTGAAATATCCCCAAAACTATAAATCGGATCAAAAAACTTTATAATTAAAATTTGTTCGTCTCGGAGGGGGACATCCAATGATACCAAACTCGACCCCCCCACCCACCACCCCATATGAGGTGAGGGGTTGGGAAGAAAAACGTAAATAGGAACCCCCATTTTTTTATTGCAAATTCGGATTCTCCAGAAAATTTCACATTAATTTGATGTACTGTACGTCGGGGTTGCTCGCAGATGGAGCTGTAATCGACAAAAATCAAAATGGGTAAAATATTGTTGAAAATTGGGGAAATCTCAAGAAATAAAAAATCATATGAAATCAGAGAAATAAAAATGTAGACGTATGTGTTATTTATCAAAATGTTATTCAATGACACGTGAATTAACCCGCCACCCCCATGCTGCAAGAGTGGGAGAGCCAATTATTTCGTAACTTGTAATGTATTCCGTTGTATCTCTTCTTTTTCTTGTCTCACATATCGAAGTGCTTTGTCCAATTACAGTAAGTGTTCAAAAATACGACCTTCAACTTCAATTCACTTATTCATCCTGTCTTCAAATGACTGTATACAGGACAGAAGCATATCTGCGGGAATTTTAGCACAGGCGTTTCTTATGCGTTCTACCATGTTTTCACGGTCTGTTGGCACTTGTTGATAAACCTTATCTTTTAGATAACCCCACAGAAAGATATCTGGCGATGTCAAATCAGGCGATCTAGCAGGCCAATTAATAGGGTACCTCTGCCAATCCACCTACCATTGTAATCACGGTCTAATACTTCCCGTGCATGACATGAGTAATGCGCTGGGCAACCGTCATGCTGATACCACATACTTTGTCGAACGTCCAAGGCAACATCCTCAAGTAGTATTGATAGTTCCTGTTCCACAAAATTTTGATATCTGATTCCATTCAAAGTACCTTCAATAAAATAAGGACAAATGAGTTTGTTCCCTATGATTCCAGACCAAACGTTAACTGACCAAGGACGTTGATGTTCAACTTGTCGTAACCAGTGGGGATTTTCTACACTCCAGTAATACATGTTATGCCGATTAATGCTACCATGGTTTGTGAATGTAGCCTCATCTGAAAATAGTACATTAGCAATGAAATTGGGATTACTTTGCAGTTGTTGAAGAGCCCATTCACAAAATACTATTCGATTATGAAAGTCTTCGCCATGAAGTTCTTGATGCAGTGAAATGTGATATGGATCATACCTACAACGATGCAATATCTTGACAATACTACCTAGGGACATTCCGGAATTGCGTTGTAATTGCCGAGTGCTTATCTGTGGGTTTTGGTGAACAGCTGCTAGTACAGCTATTTCGTTAGCTTCTCCTGTAACAGTTGTTCTTCGTTTCCTTTTCTTGGTTTGTACGCTGCCATCAGAGATAAAGGCATTCACAATTTTGTAAAAAAAAGAACGAGAGCGAACATTATCTGGAAACCACTCAGCAAACAAGGCAACAGCATCGTCAACCTTTCTCCTATATTCACCATAAATCAGAATCATTTCAATTTTTTTCTTCTACGGTTGCACAATTCATTGTCCACTTGCAATTCTGTTCTACTGTAGAAATGAAGGGTAGATGTGCAGGCAATAAAACCTACTCACGTACAATGAAAGTTTTAGAGATGCTTTCAGTTCTAATTCTGAAAGATAAGTGATCTCTGATCGCACTGCACTGCCTTTTATGATAGAGCAGTCCCCTTTTCGTTTTGTCGGAGGAATACAACGTCGAGAATGGGATTTCCCATTACAAGTTATGAAATAATTGCCTCTCCCACTCTCGCAGCGTGGGGTGGGGGGTTAATTCACGTGTCATTGGATAGCATTCTGATAAATATCACATACGTCTACATTTTTATTTCTCTGATTTCATACGATTTTTTATTTCTTGAGAGATCCCCAATTTTCAACGATGTTTTACCCATTTGAATTTTTGTCGATTACAGCTCCATCTGCGAGCAACCCCGACGTACAGTACATCAAATCAATGTGAAATTTTCTGAAGAATCCGAATTTCCAATAAAAAAAGGGGGTTCCTATTTACGTTTTTCTTCCCAACCCCTCACCTCATAGGGGGTGGGGGGGGGGGCGAGTTTGGTATCATTGGATGTCCCCCTCCGAGACGAACAAATTTTAATTATAAAGTTTTTTATCCGATTTGTAGTTTTCGGGATATTTCAATGTCTTCAGATAAAATGAACACCCTGTATACATTTAAAAGTGTGAGACCTATAGTACATAATGGTGCATGTATACACTCCCAATGTCAGTCTTTTGGTGACAGCTGTATGCAATGGACATAAACAAAGTTAAATAGCACTCGTATGTGAAGATAGCCGTTCTCCGTGGCTCCAACATACATGAGTGTTATGCTGAGCTTTGTGAAGCATTGGGCGATGATGCTCTACCCTATCATACCATAGCAATGTGGGTAGACGGAAAGAGCTTCAACTGTCGATCTTCCTTGCCGTGGATGTTCTGCGTCAGCTCACAAAGATGTATCAGTACTGGACTGTGATCCAACAGTCTCTCATGGAAGATGTGCTGGACTGTGATGGAATTAGCTCGGCATACAGATATTCCATCACCGTTCCATCGGTGCGCCACATTTTATGACAGGACTTACACGTGCGGAAGATTGCTGTCAAGTGAGTGCCACATCACCTAACTGAGGTAGAGCACTGGACTCACAATGAGACATGTCATATCAATCTACAAAGATTTCATCATGAAAGAAATGACATGCTGCAATCATTGAAACATGGGCACATAACACAATGATCTCCCAGTGTTGTTTCATTATGTAACAGGTTGACTTGAATAAATTGATAATTTTCAAATGTCATGTTTGTTCCTTCTATCCTCCCAGTAATTCCTGCACGCATCTGGTTGATCTGGTTGCAACATTTCATAATACATGTCGCACACTTCCGGAGTATATATCCGATTTCCAGTGGTAGCAAGTTTTCGAGAGAGAAAAAAATAGTTGCCATGACTTATGAATCAACCCTCGTAGTTCACTAAAATCTTGTACCATTGTTTACAGATTCATCTATACTTTGGTAATATGAAAGTATAGTATTCGAGGGTGATTCAAATG
>JAFIDM010009631.1:79025220-79092968 GCA_023159025.1 Thereuonema tuberculata | reverse complement strand
TATACTTTGGTAATATGAAAGTATAGTATTCGAGGGTGATTCAAATGAAAACGATAAATATTTTATTTATTTATTAGAGATAATATTTATTTGTTTATTAGAGATACCAAAATGAGCAACATAGTCAACATAGTCACCATTCCTCTCAATGCACTTGATCCATGTTTTTGGCAAGGCTTGTATACCTGCCAAAAAAAAAAATCTTTGAGTGTGTTCACAGCCAGTCATGCACCGCCTCTTTGATCTCATCATCACTTGCAAATTTGTGTCCACCGAGTTCCTCCTTCATAACTCCAAAAATATAGTAATTGTAAGGTGCCAAGTCAGGGGAATAAGGGGGATGGGAAGACACTGTATGTGGAGGGATTTGATGGTTGACACTATTTGATGAGCCATGTCTGGTCTGGTGTTATCGTGCTGAAGGAGAACGCTGATTGAAAGGAGTCTATGGTGTTTCATGTGGATCGCAGGTTTCAGTACATCAATCAGGAGTGCCCTGTATGGTCACAGTCTTCCCTTTATCCATGTAATGTTCCACAATTGGTCACACGGTGGTCCCAGAAAAGGGTAAGTATAACCTTACCTGCCAATGGATGTTAGCGGAATTTCTTCTGCTGGAAGAAGTGAGTGGCACCATTCCATGCTTGCCCTCTTTGCCTCCGGTTGGTGATGGTGTCCCTAAGACTCATTGCCAGTGATTATTCACTTTAAAAATCCTTTGCCCTCATCCTCATACTGCAGCATCAGATCCATTCAGGCATCCATTCGTCACACTTTAATGTCTGGTGTGAGTTTGCGAGGGACCCATCTCGTAGCCACTTTCCTGTTCATAGTGTACAATGTGGTGGGCAGACCCAACACAACAGAAGTGAGGATGCAACTAATGGTGATGCATCTGTCCTCTTGAATCATCACGTCTACAGCAGTGATCGATTCAGTGTTGAAGACTCTGTGATTGTCCTGGCCTCGGCGCATCATCCAGACTTGAATGGCCTGCCTCAAACCTCTTGCACCATTCATACACACATGTCTGTGACATACAAGCGGTGCCGTACTTTGCTGACATCCTTCGATAAATGTCGATGGGTTTGATACCCTCAGACACCAAAAATCATACCATAGCATGCTGTTCCTGTTTGGTGCACTGCTCTAAGGGAGCTGCCATTTTCAAAGTGCCACTAACACCATCCAGTGGCAGTTTCCGGTGTCAAAACCAACCTCCACAAAGGCAGAGATATAGACTGTATGCATGTAGCATTGCATCACTCTATGTACATTCCCCGATTTTTGATGACACTTTTATTGTTTTCATTTGAATCGCCCTCTTACAAGTAACCTATAATTAATTAATAGATGCTTACCTGTTTGTTGCAAACACAGAAAGTTTTACTAAAACAGAAGAAAACACAAAATCAACTTCATAACTAACTTTTTCATTACCAACAGGAAATGCAAAATTAGTTATATAACTTAACACATAAAGGCAGCACAAACCATTGGCTTTACAATGGAGTCAACAGACAAGAACTCCATTTATGATACATTGTTAAAATCATGCTCAAAAAGTGTCAGTTGTGCAAAGTTGTCCTGTTTTACGGTATATGAAATATTCATGTATCTGGTAATATAGTATATAGTGATGAAAAAGTAATGTATTGAATTGCTTTATACATAGATAATTTATTACCTGGAAAAGATACAAATCCTACATCTTAAAGAAAAAAAATGGTTTCTGATAAGCTCCATCCTTTCCGATTAAAACATCATCATTCTGAACAGCTAATTGTTACACTGTCTCAGAAGACTGATTTAGAAGTTAAAAAAATTATTGAGATTAATTAGAAATTGGAAGCCAGTTAATGACAGAAGTCATTAGCATGCAGTGGTTCTTCATTTTGCTGTTGCAAAGGCTGTGGATGGAATTGCTATCAATGGAACAGTCCTCAGAAGATCTGTTCCAGTGCAGTTTAGCATCACTGGCACCCTGTGGCAAATATTTTCAGCTAAGGAGGAGGGATTTACTGGATTAGTGAATTATTATTATATGGTCTTTATTACACTGTGAAAATCTGTTTGCTTGCTGATATCCAAATCCTCCTAAACGACTAGTCATAATTTTTAATAGAGAAGGAAGGGATGCCCTGGGTGGCTGCCCAACTGCACCCTACTCTAACGTCAGCACCAACTTATTCCAAGATATCTTTGAGTCAAGAGCAGTAAAGATGATTTGTATTGGACTACTGGAAGAAGAAAAAGAATATTTAAGCATCATTTTTTTTTTAATTCAGATCTAATTTTAGCTTCAGGCAAATGGATATTTGTCTAAATTGTTGCCAGTAGACTTTCAACAATTATACCCATTGAATTGTCATGTGTGTTCCTTTAAGTGAAGACAGGACATATTAATATAAAAACGGCCTTACAAACATGGAGATTGTGCTCATGCAGAACCAAATAGGGAATATTTAAGGATTTTTAAGATTCCTCATAGTGTGGTTATTTTGAGTTTCTTGAAACCATATAGAATTATCCAGTTGCTTTTGTAAATAATTAGTTATGTTTTCTTAGTGAGTGTTCTTCTACAAATGTTATTGGCATATGGAGACAGTGAATTATTGAAGTTTAAGGATTGCTTTATTTTAAAATGAAAAGAATACTTATTATTAGAGCTTTGATTCATATCATTTGTTTTTAGAAAAGTTTTAATTTTTTTATTTTAAGCTTATTTGATTCTTTTTTCTTACTTTTTTTTTAAGCCAACTGTGACTTTGGATCCAGCTGCAGGTTTTCACATTTAACTCCAGATGAAATAGCAAGATTACAACAGCAAGGTATACTTACACTGGTTATTTTAATCTGCAAATCAATTAAATAATTTACTATTAGATATTTGCTCATCTACTCATCTACTCATCATGTAGTGACTGAGCTTTACAGCATTAGTTTTCAAAAGTTGCTTTCCTTAAGTTATCCCAAAACTATTAAATTAAAACATTTTACAGAAAGCAAAATTATCCTGAATGTGATTAACATTCATAATTTAACTTTGTTGACTGAAATTATTCCATTGAATCAAAAGAGACATTGTTTTATTTTCGCTATATTTTCCTATTACCCAACTAAACTTAAAATGTGTGTCTATTTTTAAATACTTTTTTCGTATTTATAAATTGTTCAATTTGTTTACAGGCTCACATTCATAAATTTGTTTTATTTATAAAACTTAGTCAGAGCAAAACTTCAACTTCTAGTTCATAGAAGTGCTTTATTGAAAAAAAAAAAAAGTTTCCATTTAATTCAGAGTTATGTTGTTTTCTTCTCTTTCAAGTTGCAGTTTTTATTTATTAATTTTTTTTTTGACAAATGAAGAAATCAAGATAATAGTCATCATATAAATTTTTGAACTTTTGAATAGATCTTTTTGAAATCTGGCATGTATATTTAAGGACAGTAGATGATCTAACCTTTTATGTTTAAAATTTTTCTGTGTGGATTACTCTCGAGAAATTTGCATATGTTGACAAAAATTTCCATGAAAGACACAAATATTTTGATGTTTATTATCTCTTTAAGTTCTTAATATGAAGTTTCAATAAAATTGAATAATTGATTTAGCTTAAATTAAAGTAGCAAAATTGGAAAGTAAATTGAAAGTTAGTCAACATTTTCCTATACCTGCACTATATTGCCAAAAGTATCTGGACACCCTTCTGACGAAGTGGATTGGGCAGATCAGGAGGTTTGATGCATCATCAGATGCTATAAAAGTGTTGGTGGGGGCTTGGACAGTCATAATTCTGCATTCCCAATAAAATAGATACCTAGTGAGGCGAGCTCAGTGACTTCGAATGTGGCGTGAAAATCGGATGCCACCATAGTAGGAAATCAGTTCGTGAAATTGCGGACATGCTGCACGTGCCAAAATCAACTGTGAGTGATATAATTGTAAAATGGAGACATTGAGGCAGTGAAAAGACAGCTGTACAAACTGGTAAACCGAGAAAACTGACTGACGTCGAACAAGTCTCCATTGGTAGTGATTACGACAGAGTTTCAACATGCGTCGAGCTAGTCGCTAGCATCAGGACTGTTCGCTGAGAGCCAAACTACCTGGATTTCCATGGCCGTGTGGCCGCTCATAAGCCGGACATCTCGGCCGTCAATGCGAAGCGTCGGTTGCGATGGTGCAGAGCTCATCGCCATTGTACTGTGGAGAAGTGGAAAAACGTTTTGTGAAGTGAAGAATCTCGCTTCACGATCTGGCAGTCCGATGGACGCATATGGGTTTGGCAGATGCCCAGTGAACACTTCTTATCTGACTACATTGTGCCAACTGTTAAGTTCGGTATCGAGAGCATAATGGTGTGGGGGTATTTTTCATGGTTCAGCATGGGACCCTTAGTTCCTGTGACAGGCAACATGAACTCTGTGATGTATCAGGCCATTCTGGACAATGCTGCCCTCCCAACTCTGTGGCAGCAGTTTGGGGAAGGCCCATTTCTCTTCCAGCAGGATAACTGTCCCGTACACGCATCGAAACTTGTGTGGCCGTGGTTTGACGACATGGGTGTTCCACAACTTGACTGGCTGTCTCAGAGCCCCGATCTCAACCCCATTAAACATCTGTGGGACGAAATAAAATGTAGATTACGTGCCCACCCTCGTCGCCTATCTTCCGTGGCCGGACTCACTTCAGCTGTCATGGCTGCCTGGAAATCAGTTCATGCGACCACCTATCAAAAACTGGTGGAAAGTCTTCCTAGACATGTACAAGCTGTCATCGATGCAGAAGGGGGACTAACATCATATTAACATATGACTCAGGAGCCTCCGTGTCCTGACCACTGGGTGTCCAGATACTTTTGGCTGCATAGTGTACTTTACGATCAAAACTATTAAGTGATTCTAGAAACTAGCTGCAACCCGTGAACTATTCATGGAAGTTAAACCTCCTGCCCTAAATTAATAGGCTCCTCCAAAGTGAGCCAATGAGAGAGTGCCCCTCAATGCTTTATAGGGGCACAGGAATTACTTCTGAATCCGATGACTCTATTTCCACTTTTGAATCTTCATTCCAATCCATAGATTAAAATGAACTTCATGAAATAACATAATGTCATATTATTCTTAAAAACTGCTGCGTGAATCATAAAAATTATACCTTATCAGATATAAGCTACACAAAAATTCTACACATCAAAAAAGGCCCATTTCAGGGCCAAAAATTAATACTGAAAGAGCTTCCAATAATGTCACCTATTATTTTCTAAATAAAATTAGTGCATTTTCACCTAACAAAAAATAAGTAAATAATTTATTTAACAGTAATTCTCAAATATCAATGTGTTATGAATTTTTCACCTTATAATTCTGTAATAATATAATCTAAATGCTAATATCTTCTCAGAAATACAATACAGTATGTCTCAATTAAATTCCTATTCAAAAGGAAACAAACAATAGGTAAAATAATAAATTATATTTTTAAACTTTGGTTTACTTCATGTTCAGTTCATATTAGTTGACCATTATTTTTTTTAAGGATTGCATTATATATTGAATATAAAATGAATGAATAAAAATAAATTTTTGAAATTATATTTCATGAGAAATCAGAATAGTTCAAGAAAAGAAATATCGTCTTTTCTGTAAACTTCAAACTTCCACTAAATGTTCACTTTCCCACAATAAACACTGACATATACAATCGATTCAAATTCTACTATAATAAATATAATAGGCTGCCCAGATTAACCAGTGGCTCAAATAACCAGAATCCACTGTGTGTGTATGTAACTGGGCCATTCCATGCAGAGAGCAAAAAAATATTTTTTAACATAGAAAAATGTTAATGAATTTTATTTGTAGGAAAAACTGTGCTCTTTCTCATGATGCAAAAATTTTTGTTATTAAAATAAAATTTCATTAAAAAATACCTTTTAATATATAAGTACATAAAAAATTGCCGAATGATGAAATTAAAATACACTGATGATTTCTGAATTTAAAAAATATTTTGCATACTTTATTTATTTTAAATGATAGAAATCAATTTATAAAATATTCAAGACTGTGAATAGAGTTAGAAGTGTATATTTTGTAAAAAATTTAATAGTTTAGAAAACTTTTGAAGAGGCATGATAAAACTATTGTCACACACGTAACATTTTAATCTAAAAGTTTTTATAACTTCTAATTTAGTCAAAATTTTAACGCAAAACTTATTTTTCTCTTTTAACTAAATATTAAGATAACTTTTGTAAAGTTATATACAAATCTATTAAAAAATGAAAAAATTGAATAACTTTCAAAATATGTCACACACGTAACGTTTTGTTACATGTGTAACAGATTTTGAAATAAATTTTGAAAAAATTTTGTAAAAAAAAAACAAAACAGGATTAGGAACAAATTTAAAATACTTAATATTAAAGAAAAAATTATTTATAAAATAATTATGAATAGTATTTATAATGTCAATTAGGGAAAAAAAAATCAAAATAATGAAAAAATAACTAGATACAATTGGTTAAAAATCTTTTTAATCTTTAAATTGAATAATAATTTTGGTGTAAGATTAGGAAAACTACACAAAATGGATGTAATCTATATTACTAAAATCATTTATTTCTCTGTCTGTCTGTCCGGCGCAATTTCCTTTGAGAATGGAAAATAGAAATAATTTTTACAATGAAACATCCGTGACGGGAATCGAACCTGCAACCTTCTGATCCGAAATCAGACGTCTTATCCATTAGGCCAGGGAAACTACCTCTCTCTTTTTTTTTTTTTTTGGCGTTTTTTTCCTCCCCCCCCCCCCCCATCAATAATGAATGTATTCAACCTTTTTTTTTAATCTCAAGATTGTTTATTTATTTCCGATCCGTCTATTTATTTGTAATTCGAAAATGACAATTAGAACTATAATTGTCGAAACGTTGCAATATTTTAAATATAATATTCTTAGTTAACAAAATTCTTTGTGATATAGAAAACAAGCGCGTGTACACGGGGGATGGCCTAGTGTTCAATTAAAAGAACTTTTTACTAAATGACTTGCCCCTTTTTCAAGAATACGTTAGAATAAAACGTATACAATCAAACTCATTTGAACAAGACAAATCGATTGACAATAATAGAGTCCTTCAAATTGATTTTGCAATGGCTTATTCATGTGATTATCAAAATGAAATTCAATCAGCATTATGGTCACGAGAATGTTCAATTATTTACAGCAGCATTATTTTTCAAAAACAAATGCACTACTTTTCTCATTTGTTCCGATACTAAAGATAAAGATAAGAATTCTGTATATGCATTTTTAATGAGATTGTATGATATAATATTAAAAAATAATGAGTTGTCAGTAAAAGAAATTATTTACAGTGATGGACCATCGTCTGAGTTTAAAAATAAATATATGTCAAGATTGCTTTAAATACTTTCAGAAAAATTTCTCAAAAATTTTCAGTGGAAATATTTTGCTACAGCTCATGGCAAAGGTGTAGCAGATGGAGTGGGAGGAAGAGTGAAATCCTTGGTTCGAATGAAAGTTATGAGCAAATCTGAAACTATAAATGTACAAAACTCATTAGACTTTGCTAATGATGCATCCAGTTTAATGACAAACACTACAGTTCTCCATATGAACCAAGTAGATATTGAGTCTGCTATAAGTTCAGATAATCCAGTTTATGCAGGGGAAAACTCTAATATTTTTGGTACAGATGTAGTCTAACTGGATGTGATGATTCCTTCAGGAAGTTATTGGAAATGGCCCAAAAAATCTGATGTTCTCCTGTATCCAATTGAAAATATCATAAAAAAACTTTCTCCACCTATTGTAGTTGGTTCAAGGGGACAGTTTAAATTTGAAGAAATGTAATTTTGTCTTGACTTTTATAAGTAACTCTGTTCAGATAAGAATTGATTTAAATAACTTAAAGTTGATTTGAAATGTTAAATAACCATTGATAAAAATAATTATTGATTGATTTATTGTATAAATGTTTAAATATCATGTACTATTTTAATACATTTTTATCCTCATGCATTTTTAAAAGCAAACTTTTACTTTGAATTCACATGGTCACACACGTAACGATCAGGGTATCACACATGTAACGCAGATTTTTAATTTTCATTTATTCAATTATTTATTAAATTTAAATTTTAACTGTGATTTTTAGATGGTATGGTAAATAAATTATTACCATATTTTTTAATTTAAATGTGTGGCAATAAAACGCACAGAAATATATCATTTAATCTCATTACTCAAAATTTGCTTTTTTTCTAAATCACACACGTAACGTTTTTTAAAAAGCTATTTAAAAAATAACTATTATATCAAAATGATAGGTATCTGCATAAAAGAATATGGTAAAGTGTATATTATTTTAAAGAACTTTTGTTTGGATTTTTAAATAAGAAATATATTGATAAATCCTTGATTAATTAGAAAAAAATGTTTTTCAAATGTCACTCATGTAACACGGAATCGCCCATATATATAGCTAAGGTAAATGTGATAATCTGGTGATTATATATACTTACCGGTTATTATATTGATGTGTAGTCGAAATGACAGAGACTAACGCTGTGGTTTAGTCTAAAGTATAAACACAGTTTATTTACAATTATGTACAGGTTTATATACAATGGGATCGGATTTCAAGAATCTCTCAAGATTTCTCTGTCTGGTCCGCTACTCGGAGACTGTTAGCTGCGACGCTCCCTGTTTGGTCCGTTACTTGGTGAGAGGACAAGACACGTCGCTGATTGGTCCCCCGATTTGGCCAATGACATGACATTAATTTGCCACTCGAGAGGACTTCTCAACTTTGTATCAATATATAATCACCAATAACATTGGTGAATGTGATAAATTATTGAATATTTATCAAATTCACCGGCAAGTTTATATAATTCCCAACTCGTAACGGCGAATGTGATAAATATCTTCACTGATTGAGGCATTTTCAGGTTGCATGATTCACCCATTGCAGTTAAGGTTAGGAAGCCAAAATATGTTTATTTTCACTATACCAATGAATACAGTACTAACCAATTGGAAGCTTCGTGAATATTCATCGTTTTTTTCTGGTTTAATGGTGATGGCCCCTTTTAGCAAGAGACGGCTTTCCTGTATTCACCCGGATGTGTTGATAACTTTTGAAAACAATTTTCCCCTTCAAAAAACATCGTTCATACATCCAACAATAAATTCAGTCAACACATTTATCACATTTGCCATTACGAGTTGGGAAATATATAAACTCGCCGATGAATTTGATAAATATTGAATAATTTATCACATTTACCAAATTCAGTGGTGATAATATATAATAACCAGTAAGTATATATAATCACTGGATTAATCACATTTACCGTAACATATACAGGGTGTTTCAAAAATACACGGCATAATTTCAGGTATGTATTTCCCACATGTAGACAATCAAAATAGTTCATTACAACATATGTCCGGAAATGCTTCATTTCCGAGTTATGGCCTTCACAACATTGAAAATCACCGGAACGTTTTTCGTTCCGCCGGTCGTTGCCATTACAGAAGATGTTCAAAATGACCACCTCCTGCTTGAATACAGACCTCACATCGATGTCTCAATGACCTGCGAACACGATCCCACACTCCAGGAATGTTGCGTATGTCCTCAGAACGTGCCACAATTCGATTCCGAAGGGATTCCAAATCAGGCACCGGAGACGAATAAACCAATGATTTTAAATGGCCCCACAAGTAGAAATCGAGAGGGTTCAGATCAGGTGAGCGTGGAGGCCAAGCAATTGGGCCACCTCTACCTATCCATCGATCAGGAAACGTTCGATCCAAGTACCGGCGAGCCGTACGACTGAAGTGTGCAGGAGCGCCGTCATGCAAGAAGTGAGCGTGCTGACGATCGATCAGTGGAGTGTCGTCATAAACATGAGGTATGGTGTTTTCCAGGAAGTTTGCGTACGCCTGCCCCGTAAGTCTGTTTACAAGTACATGGGGTCCAACTAATCGATCACCAATGATACCGGCCCACATGTTGAGGGAGAACCGCACCTGGTGATGAGATACAACAGTTGCATTTGGGTTTTCATACGCCCATACATGCTTATTGTGGAAATTTGTTATGCCATCTCGTGTGAACTGTGCTTCATCTGTAAATAATACTAAGGCAGGAAAGTTCGGATTTGCAGCACACTGCTGCAAGAACCACTGACAGAACCTAACTCGTGCAGGGTAATCTGCTGGTGACAGCGCCTGTACACGTTGCAAATGATAAGGATACAATTGATGCTCTTTCAGCAGTCTCCAGACAATCGTATGGGGAACATTCACTTGCAACGCTAACCTTCGTGTGCTGACAGAAGGAGTTCTGTTCACAGTCTCCAGAATCTCCTCCTGTTCTTCTGGAGTTGTAGACCTTGGTCGTCCCCTTCCCAATCCAGGAGAGTGAAATTTTCCATACTCGCACAGACGGTGATGGAGACTTACAAATGTCTTCCGATCTGGACATTGTCGCTGTGGGTACCTCTCCTGGTACAAACGACGAGCCAGCGCAGCATTGCCGTCTGCCTTACCGTACATGAAGTGCATCTCTGCCAGCTCCTGATTTGTGTACATGACACACAGTCGAACGCCAAACACACCACTGAATTTAACCTTCGCCTCGGAATGATCTGTCAGAGTGCCCTCTTAATGTGTCCTTTGACGGCAACGACCTGCGGAAAGAAAAACGTTCAATGAGACGTCGATGTGAGGTCTGTATTCAAGCAGGAGGTGGTCATTTTGAACATCTTCTGTAATGGCAACGACCGGCGGAACGAAAAACGTTCCGGTGATTTTCAATGTTGTGAAGGCCATAACTCGGAAATGAAGCATTTCCGGACATATGTTGTAATGAACTATTTTGATTGTCTACATGTGGGAAATACATACCTGAAATTATGCCGTGTATTTTTGAAACACCCTGTATATACACACACACGAGGGTCATTCAAAAATAAGTTGCACCTGTCTCCTTCTTGGTAGAATTGTGCAACAAGTGTGGTGCATGTGCAGAATGGAGTTCATGTCTGTGGCTCCCTGGTGAGGCTCCTATGTTGTCATATTGGTAACAGATGTGTCGTAGCAAGCGTGCAAAATGGCACATCAGCTGGAATGTTACTCCAAGCTTGAGTTAAGAGGAACTGTATGATTTCTTTGGGTAAAATGTCTCAATTGTTCCAAGATTCATCGTGAAATAACATCAGTGTATGAGACAAATACATTGTCGTATCCAGCCAATATGAAGTGGTGCCAGCAGTTGGCATGCGGTCACACAGACTTGACTGATGCTGATCTTCAAGGAAGGCCAACAACATCAATCATGGAAGACATCGTAATAGTGGTTGATGAACATCCTCCGTGCAGTCCTGATCTTTCGCCTTGTGATTTTCACCTTTTCGGTAAACTGAGAGACCATTTGGGCATACAACGATTTGCCAACAATGAGCAAGTGAAAACATTAGTTCCATGGTGGCTTCATGACTAAGGAGCAGATTTCTATTGTGAACGAATCGAACGTTTAGTCGCACGTTCAGACACATGTTTACAGAAACTAAATGACTATGTGGAAAATTAGTGTAAGGTATCTGCATTCTATTGTGTTATGCTGCATACCTAAATAATAGTTTCTAGACCTACAATAGTCGGGTGGAACTTATTTTTTGAATGACCCTCGTGTGTGTGTGTGTGTGTGTGTGTGTGTGTGTATATATAACATATCCTTAAAAAACTCATTCTCAGCCTAAAGAGACTTGCCCCATTGTGTCACCGAACATTTGATATGTTGCTCATTGAATTCTGAAGACGAACTGAGACTTTAGCATCTAAGACAAAGTGGCACTTGCTGCATGTCTCCACTGCATGAACTGAAAGCAAAGTATCTGTCATTGCAGCAAAATCATGTTTTATATTCCATTTTTGAGAATAGGCATAAATTTTAAAAACTGCTCCAAATGATGTATTCAACAAATACTTCTTCTCAACGTTCATAAATAGATATTTATAGAATCACTTTCATGGAATGTAATTGTAATATTTACAAAAATAAGAATTATAAATTCAATTTTAAAAACCAATCTGTAATATTTGAACATAGAAAAAAATGAAGAAAGTAGAAAAAGATATTTTTTTTTTATTATTCACTTTAGGTGAAAGCTAACTGTTATCGATTTTATATCTTTCATCTCCGAATTCCTTGTTTCTTGATTTTGCAAAATCCAGGTCTTTATTCAAGAAAATATATGGAAATAAATTTAGTGAAATTTATTTTCCATTTTTCTAAACCATTAAACTTATACTATTAGAAAGTACTTTCATCTTTGAATTGTTAATTTGTTGGAATTTGAGTACCTGAATTATTGTTTCTAATAAGATATAATGTACACAAGACTAGGTACATATGCATAACTGCAAATGACTTTTGTTGTAAATAAAACATACTAGAAATAGATTTTCCTACATTTTCCTGTTTTAAGGAGTTTTAAGAAGATGATGTGAATTGAGATTATCTACAGTAGAATGATATTTGATATATAAACCATTGAATAAGTATTCATTATCTGTGTTCCCCCCCCCCCCCCAAGTTATGTTATCAAGTTATTGTGGAACATGACTTAAAAATTCCTCATACATACATGGTTTTGCTGGTCTATAGTAGCATTTTGTTTTGCCAATGACCCATCAGTGTTCATGAATCTGTCATTGTCACTGTCTTTTTGTCATTTGTATTAATACACAGTCGGGCCCTTTTAAATTCAGTTTTAAATTATAAACATATGTAAATATTTATTAGTAATGGGAAAAATTTATTCATACAGTATATGCATAATAAAGCATTTTGACGTTTTTCACTTTTTTCAAATGGTTTTGCTGTATTGAGGACCCATTAAACTTTCTGATGATTATCTATAATTTCTGGTCTCTGCTTTAAATGAGTTCACTTAAAATGGTATTTTTTTATGGTCTCAATTCTTCACTTACAAAGAGGACGGCCTGCCTGTATTTAGCCTATAGAGAAATAACAGTGTTAGTCATATTTTAAAATGTTTTTAAATTTACCTAATTGATTAGGAGTGTGTATTTTTTTTTTTTTTTTCACAGCTGAAGAAGACAGAATTAACCAACGTCAGAAAAACATACCTCAAGGAAACAATCTCCCAAGCGTGGAAATTTGGTTGGAAAAGAGAGCAAAGTGTTCAGTAAGTAGTAAAGTTGATGGTGTAAAGACTTCCCCTGAATCAAAGCTAATAGATCCACAATTGACATGGAAACTTTCATCTCAACTAGAAAAAACGCAGAATCTTCCACCATCTGTTCTACCACCCTCTATTGATGACTTTTTTGTTCCAGAAAATATCAACAGTTGGGGTTAGTTTTTGTTGATTAGAGTCGTTTTTATTTATTGAGATATGATGAAAGTCTGATAATTACCATGGAAACTACAATTGCAGATTTAATGAATTTTCTTTTTGAAAAAGTAATTATTTTCATCTGTGTATATAATCATTATTATAATATACAGTATTGTATTAATAACTGAAAGAGAATGTCCAGGAATGATGAATAAATTTCTTATTTTTAGAAAATATTTTTCTAGAATAATTGTTTGTTTTCAGTATGACATATTTGCTACCTAATTTCCTCCTTTCCAAAACACCATTACAAATTATAAAAGAACAATATTATAATGATAAAATGGTAATGTTTGATTATTTTTCAGTTTTATTAATGAAAAATGTAGGGTTTAGAATTTTTTTAAAATGTGATCAAACATAAATAAGACAAAAGACTTGTGTAAGTTCATCATAATCATATATCGTCATATAATAAAATAAAAAAAATTGCATGTTGAAAAGATAAGGGGTTTGACATGTTAATGTTTTTTGTGCTTTAGCTTTGTTTAAGATACTTTAAACATTAACAATAAAAAAAAAAAATCTACATTTCAAGATTGATTTGAAGCTTTTTTACTATGGGAGCATCACTAGTGCTCAAAATTATAGTTTGAAATACATTTTTGAAAATATCAGATTTTTCTTAAAAAACTGTAATGAGCTTTACATACTCATATTAATATTTGGTAGATTCAAGTGTGTAATTAAATAGCATATTGAAAAGTATGTTTTTCAATGTGAAACTGAAGTGAAGGTGAGACATTTATTTCGAATCAAAAATATGTTCAAGTTGACACATAATTTTAAAGTAAAATCAAGATTCATAAGATCTTGAATATTTGTGCCTGATATATTATTGGAAAGTCATAATGATTACAAGGCAACTGCTGACTAGTATAGCATGACTCCTAAAAATCTCCTCCACAGATTGTTTCAAGATTACCTAGGGAAACAATAACTCATAATGACCACCATCATCTTACCATCCAAGGTTTACAGCTAAACATTTATCTTTCAAGCTTTCTTCAGCCAATGGGTGAACCTGTTTTAATGTAAATTATATAAATGGAGACATAATTGAGTTGGCTATATGGAAAATAATCTGTGGTGTGTTCCTCCAACCCATAAAAAAAATCCCATCTTATAAGGGAGGTAATCGGAACTTGTTCAGTGAACATTAACCTTGACTAGGATCAGTGACTCCAGATTCTTTTTACTAACAAGTCAATGTAGTAATCTTAATATCATCTCATCTGAGAGAACACAAAACACCAGTCATTTCTCAAACATATGAAAGAAACACAGTTGATAGTGTAAGTGGTCTGTAATTACCTCATGCTTTGTTGTATGTATGGCATTTTCTTGACTAGGCAATGCTGTAGGTAAAAGATCCATTATATCTGTGTAAAAGTTCGTTTATACTATACTCATTAACAAAAAAAACGACGCACCTAGAAGGAGTTATCTGATGGAGACAAAAATTGGTGGAGAGGAAGATTATGTACAGAACAGAAAATGATTAAAATTTCAGACAAATTGAATGATTTATTTCAGAGTTACAAAGTAACGAGCTCAATAAGGTGTTGACCCACTTCTACCCTGAATGCAAGCTGCCACACGATGTGGCATAGAGTGATAAAGCTCCCTGATGGTCTCCTGCGGTATTTCTTGCCAAATTTGCTCCAATTGTCGGGCTAGGTCATCCACATTCCCTGGTGGATGCAGTCGCCTTCCCATCATATCCCAGACATGCTCGATTGGAGAGAGATCTGGGGATCTGGCTGGCCAAGGAAGTGTTTCACAAGCTGCAAGACAGGTCATAGCAACACATGCCGTATGTGGTCTGGCATTATCTTGCTGAAAAATAAGGCCAGGGTACTGCAAAAGGAAGGGTAGCAAAACAGGTCTCAGAATGTCGTCGACAAACCGCTGTGCTGTAAGTGTGCTGCTAATGACGACCAAAGGGGTCTGGCTATCAAGGGAAATGGCACCCCAGACCGTAACTCCTGATTGAGGGCCTGTGTGGCGTGCAATAGTGAAAGCAGGATCGGCACGCTGCCCTGGGCAACTCCAGACACATCTGCGACGATTGTCAGGACACAGTTGGAAGCGGGATTCGTCGCTAAACACTATATGTCCCCAGTCAGCATCATTCCAACCGGATCGACCCAAGCACCACTGTAATCTGGCCCGACGGTGTGCAGACGTGAGTGGCAGGTGGCGTAGCTGTCGGTACGAGCATAGATGTCTCTCTCTCAGCCGTCTGTGAATGGTCATGGTGGACACTCGTATGCAGGTCGCACGTCTGATAGTTGATAACAATGATTCAGGCGCTGTGACAGCTGATCTGACAATCACCCTATCCTCCCGCTCTGCTGTAGCCCTAGGTCGACCGCTACCTTCATGACGCTGAAATCTGCCATTGTCCACCCATTCCTGCCAGCATCTTCTAATCGCCACATCACTTCGACCCATATGACAAGCGATTCTCCGATTTGCCCAACCTGCCTCTTTCAATCCAATGATACGACCTCTTTCAAAATCTGACAGTTGCAAGTAATGAGCTCGAATCCTGCGGCGAGGCATTTTTTCAGTCGTTGAAAGGTATCCTAACTCGCAATGCAACAGAAATTTTGACCATCAGATTGAGAATCGCTTCTTATATACACCTTCCGATGCGCTGTAGCTCTCGCTATTCATTCATTGGATACCAAAGTTTAATCATTTGCATGGGCGGTCTCAATGTCTTTGCATACGAAATTTCGTTACAATCGGACAACTCCTTCTAGGTGCGTCATTTTTTTTGGTAATGAGTGTATTTGGTCAGACTCGGAGCATTTTCTCTTTTTTTTTTATTATTATTACTATTTGAGTGTTTATAATAATCATGGGTTCTTCATAATCTTCCAGTAGAGAAGGCACTGTCTGACCCAATCTTGCAGGGCTCCGTCATTTTTTAAATGGTATATTAATAATATTTTGGATGCAGGATTAATATAAGTTGGTTGGTTGGTTGGTGTTTTATGGCGCAAAAGCAGCTGCGGCTAAGCTGCGCCATTTAATATAAGTAATACATTAATTGTATAGTGATATACTGGATGCATTAACATAACTTGTACCTTAATGGTATAGTTGTAGAAGTAAAATACAAATTCTTACATTGTAAGTATTATACTGTAATGGATGCAGGTTACAGTATAAAAAAAGAAATGATTATTTCATAAATTAACTATATGTAATGTGTTTATCTCAGTTATTAAAAGGTATTCATGATAAAGTGTCATGTTCTGAAAATAAAAAAAAATAAGTTATAATTTTAGTATACATTTGCCAAAGCAAATAGAAGAAAATAATAATAAATATTAAGATATAAATATATTTTAGTAAATGAAAATAAAGCCGCAGCACTTGAATAGAATTGCCTTTTCTGATTCAATTATGGGGAGGATTTGGGAACGGCCGTTTCACCCTGCAACGGGATAGTCAGCCCAAACATAATTGAATCAGAAAAGGCAATTCTATTCAAGTGCTGCGGCTTTATTTTCATTTTCTACTTATTTACAGCACGTTAAATTTATTATTTTGAAATATATTTTAATTCAACTTTTTCAAAATTTATTTCCATAGTGTGTCTTTTGTCTGTATCACTGTAAAATTTATTAATTAAAGAAAATTATTATTTCTAATACTCAAGTATTGTTTTTTTACCATAAATGCTACCCAGGTTGAATTTCAAAGAAAATTCGATTGTTGTCAGAGAGGGTCCAACAATTGAGACAAGATATTTGGGATCTGACAAACTTTCTTTTTGAGGAATCCTGAAGCCCACCGCATGGACACCATTTGTGCTGTTAGCTTACTCTCAGTATAAACACTTCCACTCAAAAGTAGGAAATCAAGTTTCCCCTAAAAAGCTCTCAGCAAAATGTTGTATGTTGGTTCGGATAGTATAAATCGACCTTAAGATTTTAGCTAGAATTAAGGACTCATAATTTATTTAGGATGATAATGTTTATATACAATGTTTCAGCTTTTATTGTTATCTTTGAGAGAGGGGATTGAAGATTGATTGGCCAACCAGATCTCTGGACCCAAATCCAGCAGAGCATGCCTTGAATGTTTTACATTAACTGTCAATCCTTTCATGAAATGTTTAATGAGTTACAGTAGAACGTTACTGAGAAATAGACATTTTTGTCTGCAGATCTCTTACAATCAGCATGACTCATCAGAGAGTTAGGCAATAGAATCTCCCATCAAGTCTACATATTAACCACCTGATATCTCATTTTGGAATTTTGTCTCTTGATCATGAATTCACAAAATGCCTTCTATTTTTAACCTTAGTTAAAATGACTCCTAGTAGAATGATTCAAAGTAAAATGAAACAAAGAACAAAAGTATATAAATGCATATAGCACCTTTGTTAATTGGCGCACTTTTTTTATTAAATTTACTACTATTTGTGAAAATTGCACCATCATGAAGGACTGGTGGAATTAGCTTGAAACATAAGGATATGTACATATCGGGATGGGACATGCAAATGATATAATGTAAGTGAAAATGCATATGCGGTTTCAGAGCAGGGCCCTCTGAACTTTCCAGTCTTAGGTATAAATGTGTATCGCAAATGAGATGATGTAATCAGGGAACACATTGGGTTGAAAGGGTGTTTTTTTTTTTGCCTCACAATGCCCTATCACCAAAGAAAATTACATTATGAACACCTGATGGACTTTGTCTGCACGGATAGGATTGTCGGAATGAGAGAAGCTAGATTTTCTTCCCACGAACTTGTCACTTACATGACAAGATGCCAGTTCAGTGATGCTGACGAGATGAGGCTTGGATGCACAGAAATCTGGGAAATGGACCCCAAAATTGCAAGACTGCACAGGATAACAGACACCTCTACTGCATGGCAGTGACCAATCACAAGCGACATCCACATTGTTAGCACAATGGTGAAGCAGTGTCACAGATCATGCTTTGCTCTCCATCACAGTTCGACATTGTCTGCTTACCAGAGAACTGGTCGCTTGCAGCCCATTGGCCACAATTTATCATATATATATATATAATAATCTTCCATTATAATTCATATTTTAAATTTATTTTTGTTTCGGTTATTATTTGACTGAAAATTTCAGTTAATTTTGATTTTCAGTAATATTTTTGGTTCAAGTCACTACTTAAAAGAAATACTCAGGAAAAAAAATGGAGCAGTCAAAGTAAAAGCAGAATCAAGCTGCAATGTAAGCAAAACAGAAGCGAGCCAATATTTTCAGTCAAATTGAAACTGGAACTGAAAATTATTACTTTGATATTGCAAATATTGGCCAAATCTTTGAAGTGCTAGAACTTTCTGCATTTTTAAATTTTGCAATATGAGAACCTTTAGTTATATTTTTAGCTGATACGTTAGCAATTTGGGACCTGCTAAGCACTTAACCTTGGTAGCAAACAAACGAGCCGAGCCTTCATGTTCCATATATTAGGAAGAGGCCATTTTCAGAGACATCATACCAGATTTATAGCTAATTATGCTATTTGTTAGAAAGATTAATATATCTTCCGTGCATCCACCGTGCTAAGTGTATTTCCCAAAGGTGAAAAATGTTTAAAACTGCATTTACAACTTTGAAGTCATCTCTGACTTCTAAGCCTTGCCCCCTAAAAATTCGTAAAGAGATGTCGGCTTTTTTATTAATTATGTGTAGTTAAACCAGTGCCCTCAAAGCTCAAAAATGTTTGTGGCAGAAGCTGTAAAAGCAACATGAGTATAAGGTTTTTGCAAATAGAAAAAACCTCAAAAAGTAGAAAATTCTCTCGGCTGCCATTTTGAACTGTGTGATCCGATTTGGTTGAAATACAATTCCAGCTGAGTCGTTAAGGGTATCTAGCAACCATGATAGTTTTAGCTCAAAAGCTAAAAATTTACCAGCAATTATCCATGTCACAATTTTGACAACCCCCCCCCCCCTTCTAAGGTCCGTCCCCTAAAAACCCATGAATAGATTTTGAAGTTTTTGTTACTTATTAGTAGTTAAACAAATGTCCTAAAGGATCTAACAGTTTTTTGCAAAAGCTCTAAAAGCAACATGAGTATAAGGTTTTTGAAGATCGGAAAAATCATCAAAAAGTGGTAATACAGTCAGACCTCGATATAAGGTCACCCCTTGGGACCTGGCGAAAGTGACCTTATAAGCGGGGTGACCTTATAACCTATTCATACGCATTTGTCAATAAATAAGCATTATATAAATACAGTATAATTCTTTGTAAAATTTAATACCTACAAAAATATCAATTTATTACGTTATAATTTTTTAACTTAGATGAAACAATTAAAATTAGGAATCAGAAAGAAATTCTTTTTAAAAGTTTTAATTTGGAATAAAGTTTTTAGAAATAGTACTAGTATGCTCAAGCAAAGTACTGATGTACAACTGACCTTATTAAAATAATCCATAATACAGGACTGTCGTGATTTTGGTTTCATCTTTTGTACAATGTTTTCCAAGTTTTGTAATTTCTGAAAATGTTCTTCAGCTCCTTCATGACTCGTAAAAAAATATCTTAAGACATTTGATGCTCTGAGCGCTTCTGCTTGTGTCACCGCTTCACTTTCAATATCACTGTCATTATCCTCACTTTCTGCTGCATTGGAATCTAAAACATGCGAAACAATTTCGGAAATCGAAGCTTGAGAAGTGGTAGCAATTTCATCATCAATTTTCACGTATTCACTTTCCCCTTCTATAGCACAGCCACGATTTCTGAGATCTTGTATTAACACAGCTAAAGGAATATCGTCTTCATCATCTTCATCTGTTATTTCATCCACACTATTTGAAGAAAATTGAAAACAGCATGTCGAAAGCAATTTGAAATGCATGTGTTTGACACCAAGCTCCAACTTTTATGAATATAAAAAATTGCATCTAACACAGACACGTGAAAAATTTTTTTCTCGTCAATTGCTGAAATCAAATCTTTCAGAAGGAGCTTTCTGTAGTTCAATTTCAGATTTTGAATGACTCCCTAATCCAAAGGTTGCAAAACACTGGTAACATTTGGGGGTAAGAAAACAAGCTCAATTGATTTCAACTGAGGTATTTTGATATGAGCAGGGCAATTGTCTGCGATGAAAACAACTTTTATTTTATTATTCAAAAAGTATCTATCGAAATGCTGTATAGTTTTCTAAATATGTTAGCATTCATCCATGCTTTTTTGTTTGCATCAAAATCCAAAGGTAAAGACATGAAATTTTTAAAGCAACGTGGCTTTTGAAATTTTCCGATAACTAGCGGTCTCAGTTTTTCAGAGCCATCAATATTAGCTCCTAAAAAAATTGTCAGTCTTTCTTTACTTTTTTTCCCCCCTATTCATTTTTCTTTCTTGAAAGTAAGAGTTTTGTCGGGAAAGACCCAGAAAAAAAGTCCACATTCATCAACATTGAATATATCGCAATGTTCATACCACTTCAAAATGTCATCTAACACGGATTTCCTCCAATCACTTAAAATGCTATCATCCACATCACCGGCTTCACCGCACACTGTTTTAAAATTTAAGTCATGTCTTAATTTAAATCTCTGTATCCATCCATTGCTCGCCATAAAATCGCTCTCTCCTAATTCGGCGGCTATTTGTAGAGCTTTTTCTTTCAGTACTGAGCACGATATAGGCACATTATGTGCTCTAGCAAATTTTATCCATTGGAGAAGGCCTTCTTCAACTTTCTCATACGGTGATAAACGCTTCCCTTTTCTCTTTCCATTACATGTTTCTGCAACAGTAGGTGAGGACAGAATATTGTTGTGAGTCGTTCGTGGTATCCCATGCTCTTTGGCAAAACATGCTTTCGATACATTAGTTTTCAAAATCTTTGAAGATTTTCTTTTTCTCTGATAGAGACAATGTTTTTCTTTTTGTCGACATCATAACACAAGCACAGAAATGGTTGGAATGAGATCCTTTCCTTCGACTTCCTGGTGAACAACGATGTGACGAGATGGAAACGTAGAAATATCCTTCCCACTCGTCCAGGCGTGGGAAAGCTGTCCCTTCCGTCAGAAGGAGAAATGACGCCGATAAAAGATCGTACCCACGGAAAAATTCTTGGAATTGAATCAGTGTGGCACTGAAATCCCAGACAAAAGTGACCTTATAAGCGATTACGGTATTTAAGACCTGACCATATATCCGATATTTCATATCATAGAATTCCTATTCAATGAGTCGGGACTTTAGAAAAGTGACCTTTTATGCGGGTGACCTTATATCGAGGTCTGACTGTATATATGTCGTAGGCAAATTAGAAAATCCGGCTCTGTGTAAAGGGTGCCGTCATTTTGCAATGAGCCTGCCAAATTCAGCCTGACATTTCTTAAACATTTTGTAATCAGACAACATAGCTTTAGGCTATTAAGAAAGTACGTTCAATGAGGCTAATTTCGTCCAGGCTTTATTGTCATATGCTGAAGACAGGGAAGGCTTATTAGACAAACAGAAGACAGTTATTTAAGAAAGATTATTAAGAAAAGTGGTTTGTAATGAGGGTTGGCATCTGGTGACACTTTGTGTAGACTTACAAATTTGTCAAAATTTTCACCTGCACTGCAGGCAGCTATTAATAGGCTAGAAGTGTGCGTCGCTACGCCAGCACGACCATGAGTGGCATGAGTAACGACTTGTTGCATACTGTTATCTCAAGGTCATAGTTAGCCAGATGAGGTTTAGTTTTCTAGTAAAAGATCATGCAAAACCATTTCAAAATAAGCTTCCTTCGATATGTTTCGATTTTACACAATGAAGACTGCTGCATAGAAGTATCATTGTAATCAGCCTGCCTGAAATACAAGATGATTTTTCAATTTGCCAGGCCCATTGCAAAATGACGGTGTCCTTTAAAAAGATCGGGATTTCCCAATTCACTTACAACATATACTGCATCCTTTGTTCAGGTAGGGTTGAATACATTTCCTTTGGAAAGTACACTAATACTTACTGATAAAGGAAGAAATCTTTCAAAAAAACAAAAGATTTATATCTAGAATGAAAGAAAGTTTTGTTTTTGGTTATTGTGATATATGCTTATGACAACTATATCTTGTACGTACTGTAAATATATAAATTTTTATTTTGTAAAATTCTGTAATCTCTTTTTTCATATAATTAAACACTAGAAGTACTTTAATTCAGTTAAAAGCTAAGTTA
The DNA here is from genome assembly GCA_023159025.1 of Thereuonema tuberculata. Taxonomy (NCBI): domain Eukaryota; kingdom Metazoa; phylum Arthropoda; class Chilopoda; order Scutigeromorpha; family Scutigeridae; genus Thereuonema; species Thereuonema tuberculata. The sequence goes on along the minus strand of JAFIDM010009631.1, from coordinate 79,070,288 downwards.
AATGTATTTTCAGTTTAACCGGCCATTTTGCCAACCAGTCTAGGGTCCGGTCCCAAGCTGAAGGGTTAAGAGGGGAATCTACTGTACATGGAAATGATCTTCAGATGGCCCCCTCTATCTGCCAATTTCCCTAATTGGAAATAGACGTTGTCTGTTGGATGTATTTTTGAGAATAATAAAATAAAAGCCAAAACTTAGCATTTTAAGTTACTAAGAAATAATTTGGCTTTTAAAAAGTTTTAATGTTTCCTGAAGCCTGAGGAAATATGGGATTACAGTAGACTCCCGAAAACTCGGCACTCGATAACCCGGCAGTCCGGATAACTCGGCCACCCCCTGGCAGGGCGGAAAACCCCCGTGCCCTTTAAAAGTAGGCTAGTTAATTTTCGTTAGAGAAAGCTTTATACCTACATAAAGTAATTTTCTGAAGTCTGTCCTATCAGGTAAATTACTGTATTCATTAATTTTCATTAGTAAAGGCTCTATGCCTTCATAAAGTAATTTTCATTCGATTTAAGTGTAAATTTAAATACAGTATTCGAAAGTTACATTTATATACAGTTCATGTATTAGGTATTTTCTTAAGTTTATTTGGACAGTTTAAGTTTGAGTTGTAGCATTCTTTGTAAACTGTTGTATTCTCAAGCAACAAATAAAAGTATTTTATGACGAAAAAAAATCGTACTTATGTCTTTTTTTAACACCTTTCCCAATAACCCGGCAGTTACACAAACTCGGCCACCTTTCGGTCCACATTAGGCCGAGTTTTCGGGACTCTACTGTACTATCAATCCCAGTAATGTCCGGAAATTTTGTCTCTAAAAGAAGGACCTGATTATCAAAGAAATAAATAGGCTATTAGTAGTTCTTTAAACGATTACTTTTTGAAATAACTGAAGCAAGTGTTCTTCTAGCTTATAAGCATGATGTTATAAGCTTACTTTATCATTAAGATTCAGGTAAAATTTATCATAAAATCAAAAGTATGAATAACAACTGTTTTCATGTCAAAATTATTTCTGTTATAAATTAAGAAAATGATTAACGGAGAAAAAAAAAAGTAAATCATTTGATAACAATAATAGTCATTATTAGATATACTTATATATCATCAGTTTACATTTCTTACAAACTTTTTCCATGATGTTAGTATATTTTTCTTAGTTAAATTGTGTTCTTTCAAATAATGGATTGACTGCATTATCCCCAAGGGATTTCCGAAATCTGGATTACATTTTTTTTGGTTTTTCAAAATAGCAGTTACAGTAAAATCCTCATCACTGATGTTAACAAATTATTTTCCTCTGATTTCTCTTAAACAATCTAATTTTTAAAGGAAAATGGAGTTCACTTGCATATGAAAAGCAATACCTTATAAATACTTTCAACTGTCTCACCTCCCATTAGTTTTTGCATTTTAATATTTAAAAAAAAAAAAAAAACAAGCCATAAAACTGTTTTATAGTGTATACCAATCTTTAGCGACTCTGTGCATGTTTCATTTTCTGCAAATAGTGATTAAAAAGCATGAAATACAAATAAAGAATAATAATAAAAAAAAAAAAAAAATCCTATTGCCATGATCAGGATTCAAACCTGGGTTACTGCAACCACAACACCAATTAACTAACATGAGATGTATAAAAATCAGTCAAAATGACTGTAATGTGTTGAGAATCGTCTTTATTAAGTGTTACTGCAAGACCAGAACAGGATATTAGTGATACGTTTCCAGAAAGGTATCACTGTTATACTATAGACGTGGTGACAGATGAATAGAATGATTTTAAGATCTCTGCCCCCCCCCCCTTTTATACTTTGTGTATGGGGTCACTAAATAAAAAAATATAAAGCAACTATTTTCTTTTCTCAAGATGTCTCAAGATGACAAGTGAATTTCCAAATTCACTTTTAAAAAAAACAGTGAATTTAAAAAAAAAAAAAAAAAAATTTTTAGAATATGGGGAATCTTAAATCTCATAAAATAAATAATTCTTGGAAAACCACAATCCCTATTTAGTCTTCAGAGTTGACCAGCCATTCTGTTGCCCATGATCCCTTATGCAGCTCCTTTGGATCTCTTCTCAATGGCATCTTTTGCCCTTAATCTGTTATTATGATTTTGTCCTTGTTTTATAATTCAAGATGTAGCCTGCTGTTTTTTGTTTTGTTTTTTAGTAAATAAGGTGTTTATGTTACAATTCCTATTGCCTAGTTTAGTTTTCTTGACCCTTCAAATAGGCCTCAGTATCTCATAGAGTACTGAGTCTTTACAAGACTCCAGCAATAGAGTCTGTAATTTACTATGACTATGTTAAAATTTCGATTCCAGAAACCTTGAATGGCTTTAAACTCAAATTTTGGGTTAGTGCTTTGAAGTGTAAAACATTCTTGAAATAATTTTGTGTTTTATTTAATATTTACAAAAAAAAAAAAACACTCAAGGTTCTTCATTTGAAAGATTCTGCTTCATTTATTTCTTTCTTTGCTCTTATGTCTGGAAATTTTCGTAGTATTTGAGTGATGAAGTAAGAGAAGTTAAATGGTGGGCGTCACAGATTCAATAAATGATTTCATACTTGCAAATTCCATGGAGCAGAATTAATTTATTATTATAATGTGAGCGTCTTAAATGATATTGGTATGTACGTAATGTATGAATTAAATTTGTATTTCATTCTTAAGTCTTTTTCAGATCTGAAGAAGGAATGATGGAATATCTAGAAGGAATAATGAATAGTTTTATTTAACAAACTAATAAGAAAGATGCTTTATTAAAGTTTCCTTATGAGATAGATGATATCTTACAGGTTTCTTTTAGTCTTAAGAGCATGTCAGATCATAACATGCAGTTTTTTCGATGCTTTTAACCCTGTGTATCCTTAGAGCCCAAAACATTGGAGTTTTTGTGGACAACTGGACTAACAAACAACAATTTTATGCATTTTATTTGTTGTTCAGTTACAACTCATGCTGCTGTGATGACTAGGAGATTTAAGTAGGGAAAATTTAAGTTGATGATTAAAGATTAGAAAAAAAAGACGAGACTAGATTTACTGAATACTTCAATTTTATTTTTATTTTTTATACAATACGTATAACTATAAAAATTTTATTTCCACTAATTTCAAGAAAAATGTATATTAATAGTTCATATTTTAATCAGAAAATATACTTACCTAAGTTTATGTTACAAGTTCAGTTTGCAAAGGCAACTGAAAGAAAAGAAACAGAAGAAATATTTTAATTATAGTATTTTAACAAATTTTAATTTTGGTCCAAAACAACAGAATAAATAAATAAATAAATAAATAAATAAATAAATAAATTACTATTATAAAACTAAGTTGCAGAACTATGCTAGAGTATTTGAACAAATGTTAAATATTAAAAAGATTCAACTTTCTCACAGCACCAGTAATGACCCTGAAAGAAATTATGTTCTGCTATATTTTATCTAGAACAATTTCATTTGCAGATGATTCATTTTTTGATATCAGGTGAAAATGTATTTATGTGAAGATTTGAGTTTTGAATTTGGAACTAATGTAAAATGGTTCCTGATTAAATTAAATCCTTTCTATGTTTAACTCAACCAATAGTTTGTTTATTTTTTTATTTAATTATAAATTTTCAATATACAAATTATATATAAAGATTTGCTGTTTGAGTTAATAAACAAAACAACATATAGTTAAGCATCTGTAAAGAGGAAGCATGGATGAAAGCCTGGGCAATTATCAATCTTAAAATGGAAGGTTTTTTTTTTTTTTTTTTTTTTTTGTAAGAAACTTGTTTCTGAAACAAATGTTGTAACTGTGTTATTTCGGGCAAGCCAATATTAATAAATAATTATTATTATTTGGACTTAGTGTGATAGTGAAGTGTACAATGGAGCCACCAATGACACTCAAAAAAATGTGCCAGCAGAACATTCAGGATAGGATTTTATTAGTAATCATATAGAAATGCATTTTACCTGATTTACAATTTATATCTGTTAGTTTAAATCAAATCAGCAGAGATTCTTTTGGTTATATACAATCAACAGCTTCATGGGGTTGTAGCTAAGTCAGTACAAGGAAAAAATAAACATCTTTGTATTTCTCTTTATTTCATTAACATTGCTTTGTATCAGAAACTAATTATTAGTAAATACAAGCCAAGTCAAAATAATATATATCTGTAGTGAATCGGATTTCAGATAGAACTGTACTTTTATAGTCTAGCTGACATAAAGCGAGTGTGATTTACTAATGTGAAACATACTGTCAGTGGTTCTCATGTTATGTCTGATCTCATTATAAATACGCAGGCATCAACTTGATCTTTGTTTCAGGTAAAGTCACATCCCATTCTAGTTATGCATATTTCTAATACATTAAATAGCAAAAAATATCCAGACACCCCTCTGGAGAAGTGAATATGGCTGTTGTTGCGTGCTATGACATCACAGAATGCATTGAACTGTCATAAATGGGCATTAGACAGACAATGAGTAAGTCCGCAGTGCTGAGTATTTTCTAACATGGCATGATCATTGGATGCCATTGGTGCAACAAATCGGTTCATGCAATATTGGCTTTGCTACAGGTGCCGCGATCAACTGTAAGTGATCTCATTATAAAATGGAAATGTCTAGGAATGACAACAGCAGGAAATCACAATGGGAGACCAAAGAAACTCACAGATCGCAGCCGTCGAACCCTGAAGAGGATAGCGCAGAAGAATCGCAAGTTCCAGTTGGCAATGATCACTAGTGAGTTCCAAACAGCTTCAGACATCGTCGCTAGCACCAGCACTGTTCGTCAGGAGCTGAAACACAGGTTCCCACGGTCGTGCGGCCGCTCACAAACCCAACATAAGCAAGGTGAATGCTAAATGGCGGTTGCAATAGTGCAAAATGCAGCATTGGACTGTGGAGCAGTGGAAACAAGTATTTTAGAGTGATGAATCCCGCTATACAATCTGGCAGTCCGATGGACATGTCTGGGTTCGGCAGATGCCAGGAGAATGCTTCCTACCCAAGTGTATTGTGCCAACTGTTAAGTTTGGGGGAGGCGGCATCATATTCCTTTGAATGGAGACATGAACGATGAGATGTATGTCAATGTTCTTGACAACTCTGCACTTCCCACCTTCTGGCAACAGTTCGGGGAAGGACCGTTTCTGTATCAACAGAATAACTGTTCTCTCCACAGAGCGAAGGCTGTGCTGCCATGGTTTGAACAGATGTGTGTTGAACTACTGGACTGGCTTTCGCAGAGTAGGCCCAACCATCCTTCTTCATTGTCCTGACTCATTGCAGCTCTTATGGAAAAATGGAAGAAAATTTCGAAATCTGGTGGAAAGTCTTTCCAGACAAGTACAGGCTAAAGGTGGCCCAACATCCTATTAATATGTGCCACATGACTTTCTGATTGTACAACACTTGGTGTCCAGATACTTTTGGCCATGTAGTGTATCATTGTTGCCAGTGGTTAGTTTAACTATTTCTGTATGCTGTTTACATATTCTATAAAAGCCATTAATGTTTATAGTTGTTCATGACTAGGGATATACAACTGCTTAGAAGAAAGTCACCTGACACTTAAAGGGCAGGATAAGCAGTGCTGCTGTCACATGTCTACGGCCAGTATAAATGCGGTATCGACAAAGCACCCAAGGCAGTGGAATCGTGTCCAGGTAAAATGGCTGCAAGAAGGGAATTGACAGAGTTTGAACAAGGTGTTGTGATAGGATGCGATGTTGCAGATCTATCTGTGCTGCAAATTTGTGAAAATTTGGCCATCCAATGTTGACAGTCAGTGATACTGTACTGAGATGGAAGCTCATGGGGCCAACTACAAGTGCTCTCTGCGGTGAATGACCCCAAAATCACCAAAAGGGACCATAGAGTGCTATAAATAGCGACATACAAAATTACAGTTCATCACCAACGTGGTGAATGCAGAGCTCTATTTATCTATGGGAACACAAATCTGCACAAAGACATTCAGAATTGAGGCTCACAAGCTCGGTTTCCATGGTAGAATTTAGAGATATATTTATATTTATTTAATTCATTAAATAAGAGGTTCAAAGTGGAATTATCTATTTCTGTAGATATTTTTTAAATTGACATCCATTAAAAATAAAGTTAAGAATTGCAATAATTCAGTTAACCCTTATCATAAAAGCTTCTTAGGTACAAGTAATCATTCTTTAAACAGTTGTCAAAAGAATAATTATTTATACTTGGAAATAACTTTTCGAAATACTGATTATGAAATTTTGAAATAAAGGAGATTTTTTTTTCCATAGATATATTTATTGCTCATCAAAATCTTTAAAAAAAAGTACTTAGAAGTAACTGAAATTTAGTTTTAAAATTTTTAAAAGGATATCCTTGCATAAAATAAAAATTTAAGTAAAATTAATGATCTAGCTTTTTCTTTCATTGCTTTTATTATAATTTCCTAATTTCAAATGATTGCATATCTTTTAAAAAATGATTATTTATATTCAAAAATAGAAGAATTCAAAAACTTTAATTGAAATTAGGAACCCCTCATTCATCACTATTATATATTATCTATGTTATCTTCTTGTATTATAAAAGCGTTATTCTGTCTGTCATTGTCATAAGACTTTACGTTTTTCCAATTTTGTGACCAAACTATAAGAGATAGATTGGTCAAGTAAATGGATAAAATGTAGATCTTTTTAAGATAAACAAAATATTAGTTAAATAATATATGATTAAAAATCATACTTTTCAGCTCTGAAAGTCCTGCTTAAATATATATTTCGAGGATTTTTATTTATTATTTCAAGGAAATGATTAAGAATTTTTCTTAAAGAAAGTAACGCAATATCAATTGATACTTTGTTTCTAAAGTATAAAAATGCTTCAGTTTATTTGTGTGCTACTTATTTGGAATTTATTATCAAAATTATTGCACATTCATATTTCTATATTACTTTTCCAGTTGCACTCAAATGTCAGTTTCTACATAAACTTCATTCAACTTAAAATTGTCTACATTTTTAAATGTAAAATGACTGAATATTTTTTTTTTTTTTATCATTTGAGATGATCTTATTTATTTACACATATTAATAGCAATTCTTCTAACTTACTTTCATTTTATTTTTATTTCTTTTAAATTTATTCTTGGCCTTATATTCAGTATCTTTTTACGGTAACTAATAATATAAATAATGAATAATATAAACAATTTATAAATAAATGGAACTGACAGTATAAATATCAAGAGTTAAAAGGTATAAATTTTATAAAAAAAAAAATCAAATAAATAATGATTTTTTTCAATTTATTTATTTACAATAGACTCTCTCTTAACGGCCGTCAGTTTAACTGGCTGCTCACTTGCTGCACCATGACTCACCAAAAATAAGCAGCAGCAAACAATCACAGATTTTTTTAAGTAATTGTTTTTCCTGAAATGTACAGTAATGCACAGTTTTCTTTATTACTTTAGCAAATATGTGCGTATTTGTTTCGTAAATTTATATCTAGAATGAAAGAAAGTTTTGTTTTTGGTTATTGTGATTTGTGCCTTGACAACAACATGTATATGAGTGTATACTGTAACTTGTACGTACTGTAACTATATAAATTTTTATTTTGTAAAATTATATAATCTTTATCTCTTTTATTGACCTTTTTCATATAACTAAACAGTAGAAGTACTTTAATTCAGTTAAAAACTAATTTAAATGTAATTCTTTACATTATAATTTATTTTCAGTTTAACCTGCCATTTTGCCAACCAGCCTAGGATCTGGTCCCAAGCTAAACGGTGAAGAGGGAGTCTACTGTCTCTAGTTTACATGTAACAGTGAAGCAAATTTGTATTTAGTGCATTTATAACAATAAAGTGGGAGATAGGATAATAATTATTACTTGCCACTAAATTCGATTCTTTACATATTGGAAAAATTCAGTTCAGTCAACAAACATTTTATTTCATATCACAAAAAGAGATTTTTAGGATCTCTTTCTTTAAATTTTAATTGTACAAGAATTTACAATTTTGGCATAATAGCCTGATCTAAAATATAGTTTCATCAAATGAAAATTTAATAAAATTGTTGTTTCATTTTGCTAAATTGTAAGTTTGCTAAAAGCATTTATAGTAAATTTATAAAATCATTTAATTAAAAATATGTACATTTCATTAAAGTTTAAATGTATATTACGAGGGGTGATCAGAAACTAAGGTTACAAAGTCTGCAGTGAAATGTGTACATTTTATTTCATACAACCAATACAGCTACTGAGAGTACATACATTAGATTATTTTTCGACATAGTCTCCATATCGATTTAGGCAATTGTCGCTTCCTGAGATGAGTTTGAATATTCCCTCCTGGTAAAAATCCTGTCCTTGTGTGTTCAGCCATGTTGTTGCGAAATTTTTCACCTCTTTGTCTGAAGCGAATTGTTGGCCTCCTAGGTGCTCCTTCAAGTGAGGAAACAGGTGAAAGTCGCTGGGCTTTGAAGAACGCGAGCTGTGTTCAAATCTGTTGTTGCTGTGCTGGGTCGGCTCTGCGATCCTCATCAGTGACATTTTCTGTACCGGCCGCAAACTTTCGTCACCATTCTTCGACATGCTGATGAGACATTACAGTCTCTCCATAAACCTCTACCAGCTGCCTGTGAATTTCAGCAGCGGTTACATGTTTCGCCCACAGAATTCGAATAATGGCGCGGATTTCTTCGCGAGACCAGTTTTCCAAATGAGTCGCCATTTGTGTTAACTACCACTAGCACTGTAGGTGGCGGGTGGCCGAAACTCTGCACAGTTGCCAACCGCATATACAGTGAAGCTTGGATATAAAATGGTTGTTTATATCGCGAATTCGGATATAATGCGATTCGGTCTTGGACCCCTTCTATTTTGGAAAAGGTGTATAATTGTAAAATTGCAAAAGTTACCATATTTTCGCCCAAATAGTACGAAAATCTATTGATTTTAGAGAACTGCTCGCGATTTGCCACTTACAATTAATATTTACTGGGTAATATCGCTAATCCCAAAATGGCGGCGCAAAACCATAAGAAAACAGAAATATGAAGATTTTGGCTAATATAACCCATCAAAGTGTTGAAAAGGTAATGATTTATAAATATTTATAAATTCGGATATAATGCGATTTACCATATTTTCATTACATTGCGAAGTAAAAAAAGCTCGGGCAGATCGCAATATAATCGAGCTTCACTGTATTAGAATTACCACACACTACTAATTTCTCTATAACGGACGAAATTCCAGGAATATCGGCCTTGTAACCTTAGTTTCTGATCACCCCTCGTATAACTTATAATTACAAAATTATATTAATATTGTAAAGTTTCTAAAGAATGCTCCTGAATTTCTGTGTGTATAAATACTTTTTATTATATAATTCACTTATGTATTTCATAATTAATTTTATAAGTTCTTAATTATTCATTCAAATCTCCTGAAATTTTATTTGAATGAAGTGAAAAGTTTTCAATTTAAGTGGTTATTGTTACCATTAAAATTAAATTAAGTGAATGTAAATATTATAATAGTATAAAGATTGAACAATTCATGTTATTATTAAGTAAATAATTAAATATTTTTGAAAATATGATCCAAGATATTAATTTCTTTTCATTTATTAATTGATAGAAGTTTTTTAAAGATGTTGAAAATTGAAGTAGAATTAATCTTTTTTAATTTATTTTTTATAAAGATATAAAAAAACTGTTAGAAGTATCTAAAATGTTTCTAAGCTTTAATATTTGAATAATTTTGCAACTACTTAGAAGAAAAATATTTTTTTTTGCATGATTCAAAATGAAAGAATTGCTTGAGCTAGTTTTGAGTGAGGTCGTCTGGTGGCTCAGGCAGTAAGCCAAAGTACTGAGTCAGAAGTGGCTTTGTGAATTGCGTTTCTGTGCAGCCAGAGCGATTTGATGTGACGCTCTGTCTTGACATCAATTCGCTTAGCAAGTCTGCTCAATTGGTCGTTCAGAATCGTGGCAGAGCGAAAAGAGGTTATTAGGTGACGAAAGAGACAAATTCTAAGCTTAGAACATTTTCAGAATTGGGCCAATTGAGTCTGTGTACATGACCAGAAAAGCTCAACTGATTTGATTTGTTTGTCTTATTCATGATAATAAATTATTTAGCAATTTCTTTTCTACAGAGAACTTCTTGGGAGTACCATATGATTCTGTTTTTGATTTATACGATTATGTCAATACTTTTTTTTTTTTAAATTAAACATCTCATGGCAATTATATGTAGGGATTTGCACAGATAGAGCAAAATCCATTTGTGGTAGGCACAGAAAAGGGTTTTACCACATTTGCCAAAAAAAAAAAAAAAATTAATCCCAACATTATTATTCTTCATTGTTTCATTCATTGAGAGGCTGAAACCTTGTCTGAAGAGTTGAATTCAGTTTTAAGTCAGGCCGTGCTCATACTAAATTTTATAAAATCCAGACCTTTGTAAATACACCTCTTTAGACAACTTTGTATATAAATCATGGACTCAGAACATGAATGCTTATTACTCTACACTAAGGTATGATGGCTGTCCAGAGGAAAAACCTTATCCCAAATTTTAGTGCTTAAAGAAGAGCTGTTGACATTTTTTGAATAAGAAAATCATTAGTTGTTTTCCTCTTATTTAAAGAACAAGTTATTTGTGCACAAAAGTTTAAGTTGTCTGTCTGATATATTTGGTCTTTTGAAAGTTATTAACACCTCTACTTGAAAAAAAAGCCTCGTAATATGGAATCCTGAAACGTCATGTGAGTGTTAATTTTATTTCTTTTATCTTAGCAATAGGTGCTTACATGGTTGCTTAAATATATTTCATATCAAGGCACATTAATCTTCTTTAATCCAACAAGACATATAAATAAACTCACTGTAGATACCGATATTTTGTTTTAATTTCTAAAACTTTTTCAAGGTTTAGCTTGTAAAATTGAAGTTGTTTTGCTCTGCAAGCTAAACCTTGAAAAAGTTTTAGAAATTAAAACGGAATATCGGTATCTACAGTGAAGATGTTTGAGTTTATTTATATGTCTTGTTGGGTTAAAGAAGATAACGGTTTTTGATGTACGTCTTTTGAATTTTAAGGCACATTAATATCTTACAATTAGAAATATTCCCTTCTATAAATAAAAAGAAATTCATCAATTAACAAAAGTATAAAACATTTGTGAGGGCAATTTAAAACACTGCTTTCCATCACTGAACACTGATAAACATGACTGGATAAGGAATCAATTTTTAGTAAACAACACTTCTCCCTTTGAAGAAGAAGAACAGCTCAACAGTTTAAGTTCTGACAGAACAATGAAATTAGTTTTCAGAAATGGAACTTGATAGTTTTAGGCTAAGGTTGCAAGAAGAATACAAACTTTGACCAATAAGGTAATAGGCATACTGCTACTATTTGCAGCTTCATTTCTGTATAAATTTGGATTTTCAATGATGATTAATTTGAAGACTAAATTAAGATAAAAAATGGCGAGATTTTAAGGTTAATAAGAAAGTAGCATTATCATATATCAGATGGAACATATGAGATAGCAAAAAGAAAACAGGCTCAAGTGTCTCTTTCAATTTCTTTTTTTTTTTTTTTTTTACACCTACACCATATTATTAAAAAAAAATTGTATTGTAAAAAATAAAAAATAATAATTAATGCATTATTTGTAATGTTATTGTTTAAATATTTTTTTTTTTTGTATTATATATATTCTGTATATTCAATACATTGCAGATATCTTTAAAAATTGTATAATTTCCCATTGAACCTTGTCTCACACATTTAAAATACAGTACATACATTTTTATTAATCTGTATATGATTAATAAAAAACAAAATTAAGATTTTAATTAAAAAATTGCTAATTGAGGATAATTGTGATATTTAGGTTTTTTTTTTTTTTATTCTTGATTTTGATTGTCTTCTTTTCATGTTATTTGAACTTGAACTGTTTTTTTCTTTGCAAGAATATGTATTTTGAATTTGTTATTTATTTTATTTAATTTTTGCTTTTTATTTGTGGTTGTATTTACAATGGTATGTACACTTTTTTTTTATGTTTTGTTTTTAGATTTATTTGATATTTTGATTTGTCTGTATATTCTTTAAATGTGAATGTGTGTAGAAGCCTTTTAAGACTCTTAACAGATTCCAAAGTTATGATTTCATTGTAATGTATGTTCTTAAAATAAAAAATTCTGGTGTGTCTTAAGAACTACTGCTGTATTTAATACTATGTCATGCATTCAAAACGGTTGAGAACTACTATTCTAGATTAAGACTTTCCATTTAGCAGCACTAAAAAAAAAAAAAATACAATTATGACTTCTCATTAATGCCAACAGTTTAATGGACTTGATTTATTAATCCCAATGCCAAGAAAAATAGTTTTAACTTTTGAAATAGTTTACAGTACACTACATACTAATAAGTAAAATAATGGGCCCTCAAATATCCGATTAGCAGATGGAACTCTCTGGAAAGGTCCAAGAGCATTCTAATCATAACCACATCTAGAAGTCTGGTAAATAAATTAGAATGTGACTTTTTAAATATGTACTGCATTTTTGCTTTATGTGGATAGTGGCCATTATTGTTGTGATTATAATCAATAATTAAAAATACATAGAACTGAGCCGGTCTAGTACATAATAGTTTCTTAATAATACAATTTTTTTTCTCTCTCTCATCGTTTTATAACTGCAAGCAAAAAAAAAATATTTCCTCCTATCCTGGCCCAATTTCCTGGAAACTGAAATAGTCACTACAAATACATATGTCTTGTCTGTGTACATAAATATAACGAAAAGATTGAATTTAATTTACTTTCAAGTTAAGGAACTTGGAAATGCCAGCAACTTTATACTTATCTTGAAAGATTATTATTTCATAAGAAAACAAAATTACATTATTAACCTTTTTTTTTCCTTTTTTTGCAAGAATGGTTTTGATAGCTCTGGTCAATTTTTAAACCCAAATGTGTTTCATTAGCAAATTAAATTGAGAATTTCTGTTTTAATCCTTTTTGGAGCATCAATAACATATGTCTATCCATCTCTATCTTTGTTGATTGGCTTTCCTGATTTATCATAGAAATGCTACTTTTGAATGTAACAATTACTTACCAAATTCTATCTTGAAAGAGCTTCTTTGGATCTCTTCATCAGTTGTAGATTTCATCATCGGACTTATTTGTTCATTTTTTTTTGCTTCATACGCTATAGTCTGAAATAGTGATACATAACAGATAGTAAGTTAGATGCATGGTAAAAAAAAGATGAGAATTATTTTATTCAGAAATTACTTTTTTAAATAAGTAAAAAAGTTTAACGTGCAGGCATATAATAAAGTGAAGAGATACAAAAGCCTTTTGTTTACTTATTTGCAGTTTTGTATCTCTTCACTTTACATTTTTAAATGTGATATTAAATAAAACCAAAGCTATTTCCGCAGAATTATTAATTGTTTCTTAACAGTTTATTAAATATTTAACTAATTTTCACTTAAATCTATGCAGCATTTAATTATTAATTAATGCTTCTGAAATATTTTATTGCTATGTTAAGTTAAAGTTGTTAAAGTTAAAGTTGCAATCAGGCCCAGAGGACCGCGCAATGCAACTGGAGGGTAGGCTCCAGTGTTCAGAACCTACGGGACAAAGTTGAGGACGGGGGGTCGGCCCGTCGCTCGCCCGCCTTTAACTCCCGGGAAAGAAACCCGGTACCCATTCTATAGAGGGCTGGGTAGACCCTAGGGCCCGTTTGGAGGAGAAAGAAGCGTGGAAAAATTCCCGTCCTCCGCCGAGGCCGGGAACCGAACCCGCCACCTCCAACCCGCAGCCAAGCGCCCTTACCCACTCGGCTACCGGGCCCACATTTTATTGCTATGACAAAATCTTATTTTATATATTAAAGCATTACTGCTTAGCACTAACAGGATTATAGATATGATATTTTTTTTTTTTTAAGAAAATTATTAGTAGTGGTTATATTTTTATTCTTTTAATTACCTTATTAATAGCCAATGTAAAACATCTGGAGTCTAATGCCACTGAAATATTTTTTTTTTTCCATTCCTCTATCAATATGATGGAGAGCTTTGAGAAAAATAAAAAATAAAAAAAGCATTAGTTCAGAATTTTATCAATGAAAATTACAGATTACTATGACAACTGTCTTTTTCCTGTGATTTTTTTTCTTCTTTCAAACAATTCACTGAAATATTAGTTCCTAATATCAATTTTCAGTTCCAAAAATTAAAAAATAGATAAATTCTCTTACTTATTTTTCATATTTATTTTTGCTGATGCATATTTTGCAGAATTGTAAAAGCCAATTTTTCTTTCTCCTAACACTGCAGTAGATTTTACAGTATGAGTTACTCTTACTGATTTTAATTTTTGAACCATCCTGTGAGCATCTTGATCTGCATTAATTAAATTCAGTTGACTCGTAAAACATCTGGAGTCTAATGCCACTGAAATATTTTTTTTTTTTTTCGTTCCTCTGTTAATATTTTGGCTGTATAAGAAGTAGGCCTAAATTTTTAAATTTTTAAAAAGTTAGTATGAAACCAAAATGGGAGGAACAGATATCACTTTCATTCATTATAAGGCCTGAATTATTCTTATCTTGACAGATTTAATGATATTAATTAATCAGTAATCATAATTTCAATAAATAAAAAAATACTTTTGTTTTTAATCTTGAAGTAGGGTTGCCAATTTTCAGAAATCGGGAAAATCTTTAATTACTTTTAGTATTAAAGAAACTTAATGATCAGGCTTGTAGATTATCAATTTTTTTTTCTTTTTTTTGTGTGTTTAGTTGAACTAGCAGCTATTCTTCCAAAGATGAGTTTCCTCCCGTAAATAAGGAAGTAATTTCAGATGTAACTTGGATAGTAGCAATATTGATTTCATTCTTCAGTTTACTAACAGATGGTGGCATCTGATAAAAGACTTGTTTTTCATTGAAACTCACAAAAAGAAATTTAATAGATTATATAACTGAAGAAGCTCACTTGACAGCCTGAAACCAAAAAGCACATTGTGATTTCTCTGAATAGTGAAATCAACTTTTCTATTTACAGTATAGAACACTTGTCTAGAGAAGCACACTGATTAAATGCAATCCCCAGTCTTGACTTTTTCCTATTCTCTCTCTCTGCATCATTTTTTCTTAAAATTGAAAAACTAGAACACCCTACTTTTCTCAGAACCAAATTCATTTCATTGCACTTGTATTTCTAAATATGTGCAATCACACTTCACTTATTGATCTAAATGTTTTCTAATTGCCAAGAGATTTTAATATTTATTTTCTTTTCTCTTCATTACGACATGCTTCAATTTCTTCAGATATTAAAAATGAATATTAACATAACCTTTGATTGTTAGAATTTCGTATATTTCACTTTTGAGTTATTATTATGATTATTTTTAATCTACACTGTGTTTTCTTAACTGCTGAACTATATTTGTTGAAAGACTTTAGCATGCATTTTCACAATTTTGTATCAATTTTAAAGATACCGATACATTTTAGACTTTATATCATTTTTCACTTGAAGGATCACTTGTGCACATTTCCCCTTTTAATTATTGAAATAATTAATTACTGCTGTTTAACAATTATATCTTCTTATCAGACATTTCACTTTTGCATATTTTTTTAATGGCATCATTGACTCATTTCATATTTCCAAATTTTGTCCTCCACTATTTGCAGATAATTTGGCAACATCTATTCCCAGATTTCAAAATTTAGTAACATTTATGATAACACTTTATGCTTTCAATAACATTTTTCAAAAGCATAATTTTATTTTAATAGCACAAAATTCACAACACTTTTTTGTTTCTTTCATAATATCAATTCTGCACTTTCTATTTAGAATATTTTTTTACATTTATTAGCACTTCAATTGAAATCAATTTGTTGCAGAATTCCTTTTTTTTTTCTTTGTCGATATTACTATCTTTCAACTTCAATAAAACTTTGTTTTCCTCACATGCTGTATTTTTAAGATGTTATCAAATTTATTTCTATGATGCAAAATTGGATTCATTGAAATTTCTCACTGTAATTTTTTACATGACTGAAAAACATTTCAGTAGTATATATTTTTTTTCATTATGTATATAACTCATCATTTTTGGGACACTTGATTTTTTTACATCACACAACATTGTCTTCCCAAATTTCACCTGTTGAAATTTTATTATTGCACTATTGTTATCATTTCAAAATTGCTTTATTTTCAAACAATTTTTTTGCATCTATTGTTTTTGATCCTGTGGAATAATTTTATTTCATAATTGCTTATATAATTTTCACATTTCAATTTTTACATCTTTATACTTTTACATATAAGATTTCATATATGTACACTGAGCACATCACAGTTAGTATTTCAGGCACCAATATATTTTCTTTATTATTATTATGAAGAAGATTCTAAAGATTATCAATGGCTTGAAATGGATATATGCATTTATTCATCACTCTGCATCTTACCACTTTAAAAACTTTGGTATATTTTTCTTCTTGCCATCATTTTAATTTTCATCAGAATAGTTTGTATCTTCTTTTCATTATTTATTTTTTAAATTAAGATAGGCAAGTTGTTCCATTTTCATTATATTCTCTTTTTCTTTTCAAAGCACTACACTTTAAATTAAAAGACAATAAAACAAGTAGCACTGTCTTATTGTTTTTATCACTCCAACAACAATAGTTCTTCCTTTTTTATTATTTCATTTGCCTTTCTTATATTTTTTAAAAATATTTAGACTTATTATGTTTACTACAACAAAACTCTAGTAGCACCATTTCCTTCATATTCTCAATTTCTGTTTTGTTTTCTTAGCACTAACTCCCTCTGCCTCTCCTCTTCTTACAGCATTAATTTCCTTTTTAAATGCTGTTTTCACATTTGGTGTAGCACAATTCATGTTGGCTTAACATCAAAGCTGTATATCCTTAGATAAGAATTTGAACCATAGAATGCTTTGACAGTCTGTGTTCCATTGGATCATGGCAGAGGTCAAAGATCAGTCAGCAATGAATCACCTTAAGCCTGAAGAAGGAAATCCAGACACTATTTTACAGAAGAAATAAGCTGGGGGAAACCTCCAACCTTAGCAGGGATTGAGCCAGTACGTCCTATAGAACAAATTAATAACTTATATTTTTCATATTCTTTCAACTGAAGCATATTTTTATGTTGGAGAACAAAATCTGTAACAAATTTGGAGATTACAGCATTATTATTTATTATACTTTTTTTTTTTATCTTACTAGCACAATTTTAAGCACTAGTTTTTTCTTCACTTTTATTACATTTAATTGATATTTGTAAATTTGAGATTGCATAATAGCTTTATGTAATACATTTTATTTTCACAATTTATCTTCTTCTGACATTTTAGTGAAAATTTAATGTATCACATTATTTTTAAGCACTATTTTGTTTCTTTTACTGTGGCCTTGCTTTTCCTTAATCATAAGACTTTGATTTGTTGAAGCATTTTTATTTGCATGTAGATACAAATTTCACACTTGTATAACAAATTTGTAAGCATCAACTACAGGACACATATTTGTTAGATTTTTTTTTTTCTTATTTGCTTTCTTTTTTTAAAACCATTCTGTAACTTCAGAATTGTAAATTTTCATTTCCACACACAAATGACTTTCCTCCTACACATATGTTTTTTGCACAATAGGATATTTAAATTTTGCACAGTTTTTAATTTTGCATATACTTTTTCTTATATCACTTCTCAACTTTTTTTTTTTTTTTTTGTCATACTTCTTATTTTTTAATGTAATTTTTCATTTTGTTCTTCTGGCGCAAATCATGGAACTTATAATTTTTAATTACTAAAGCAATGCCAAATTTTAATTTCACAGGACAGTTCAGTTCACATTAAGATTTCACACAGATTTGAAGTTGCTGTCTTTTTATTTTATGAAAATTGGCAAAATTGCATTTATTATTATTTAATATTGCTATCACTTTCTTATTTCTTCAATTTGCATTATAGCAAAGTTTTAATTCCAGAAAACACTATTCTATTTTCTGTTATTTCATATAACTTTTCCAAATATTAGTTTTTATTATTTATTTATTTGCATTTTTTTTTAATCAGTCTACTTTATACAAAAACATGATTATTTGTATTAGAAGATTTTTTACATCTAAATTTAAAAAAAAATCCATTACTTTAAATATTGCAGCACAATATTTTCTTTTCTTTTCAAAACACTGATTTTATCAAAAAGTATCATTTTATTTATTTATTTATTTATTTATTTCCCATATTTAACACTGTCAGGCAGCTTCCTTTTACATTAATCATTACAACCTAATTTCATACCACTATAAAATGCAACTTCCATTTATGCAGCATAATCTTTGCTTTTGATGGCTTTTATTTTAATTTTAATACACTTCTTTTTTTCCTTGGTTGACTTAAAATGTATTCATTTCACAGACGTCATCAGTGATGACACTGAGTGAAAAGCGATCAAATACTTGTGGTATATTTATATTTTTTTTAAATTCAACTGTGAAGGGTAGTTTATTCTTTAAATGATGACGGATACTACATATCATCCTGAAATTATTTATATATTGTATCATGGCACTAGGAACTCTGTCCATTTCTCATCTCTTCCACTGTACCTTATAATCTTGCTTAATGCTGATAGCACATTGAAACAGGAATGAATTTATTTATTTATTTCACCGTTGAAACATTTGAAACTATTTCTTCTACTAAGTAATAAATATTTCCACAAGAACACCAATAGTTTGTGATTTTCATGTCATATTTTTACTTGTTTTAATTTAGTAAGAAAAATTCTTTATTCTAAATTGAAATCTTAAAGAGAAAATGCACTTTTTATTTATATTATATTTTATTTATTTATTTTTTAGAGAATATATTACTTTGTTGTAATTTCCATAATGCTATTTTTTGTAATTATTGGAGGAAAATGGAAATTTGAAGAAAAAAAAAATCACATGAGATTACTTTATCACTACACTGCTACACATGAGAACCATTCATGACAATTATCACAAAACTTCCACATTCCTCACTGATTCTCTCTAGCATACCTGAAATCGCATGAGATATTGTGCTAATCATATGTGCATGTAGTCCAATACATTCCATGAAGAGCACACACTTCCTGGATTCTATTTTTGGATTGGGATTTGAAATAAAACAGATTTTCTTCAACAGGTGCTACTAGAATCTGCCTCCATGTATGTTAACAACTCTATCTGCAAAGAAGCATGCTCTATAGATATTCCATTGAGTGGATGCTTTCTCTTGCTTCATTCTAATTTTGCTTTGGCTTTAAGTACTGGTTCTGATAGTGGTGGCATCACCTTCTTCATGAAGTACCTTAAACTTTGTCTATGGCTAGTGAATTACCACCTGAATATAATTGATGCTAAGTTGTAAGGATAGATGATCTAAAAACTATGTTGATCTTTTTTCACCTGTAATAAATGAGAAAACAAAAATAAGTAAAATGTTATCACAGATAAAATATACTGTTAGAAACATTATAATTGCTTGTTTTTATAGATTGCACAGCTTTGCTTTCAAGAGAATATGGAATTTTGAAAATTTCACAATGGAAATAGTAGTAGAAACTAAATTACAGTGATACACATTAGCATCTAATCAAATCTGTGAACATAACGATTCCTAAGATGAATAATTATTTTTGTCATGTTATTTTCGTTATGCCACTTTCCTTTGGAACCCTCCATAACATTCATTCAAAATAATTTATAACAGTTTGGAAAGAATAGCAAAATTAAATACTACATTTTCAGAAATATTAACAGACGATTCCAAATAAAATACACCAATTGTGACAAAGAATATGGCACCTCCAAAAATTAAAATAAAACAATAAATACACATTAAAAATAAAACAGGAAAAATTCATGTGCTGGCCTCCACCAGCCTCAAATGAATTTCCTGTACCTTTAAAAGTAACACAATTAGCCTAAAATTGTATAAGCAACAATGGTTGAGACTAGATGACATCTCAGTCCGGAAATTTTTTTCTTGTTTATTTTAATTTTTAGAGATGCCATATTCTTTTTCAAGATTAATTCTAATGACCTCCGTATTGATACCTCCCTATTTACTGATGACTACACTCAACTGATGATTGCCAATAAAGCATGAAACGGACGTTCCGAGATGTCTAGTGAACACTTGTTCTCAACCATTGTTATTCATGAAATACATCAACTTCAAATTTGTTACATAACTAAATCCCATTGGTAATTTTAGCTCAACTTTACTATTTAGATTCACTATGTACTCTTTGGTTGCTGGAGTTCATGGTATCATTGCTGTTTCTGAGGTAAGGTTAGATGGGAACATTAAGGTTTATTTTATATTGATTTCGGAGGGGTATGAGCAGAGGAATCTTAAAGATATTGTCATTTTTGAATATTTTTCAAGGAAAATTTGTTACTTAATATTCTAAATTAGGGTGGTGGTACTTGCAGTGTGTGACACTAATTAGTAAAGTGTTCTTTAATTTTTTAATATAGGCAAGCTAATTGATGATTAGTCGAAATGACAGAGACTAACGCCGTGGTTTAGTCTAAAGCACACACACTTTATTTACATTTATTTACAGGTATATATTCAGATCGGACTGGATTCTGAGAATCTCTTTGAAGTTTTGTGTTCGGTCCGTCACTCGGCGAGAGCTAGTGGCGAAGGTCTCTGTGCGGTCCGTCTCATTTGGGGAGAGAGCTGGACGCAGCTGATTGGTCCCCCGATTCAACCAATCAAAGGACAGATTAATCAACCAATCGGAGGACTTTTTAACCTCGCATCATGAATATGATTATGGTTAGTTCTAATAATAAATGAATATTAAGGTTTATTATGTTTATAATGTCTATTCTAAACAAAGAACTCTTATCTCAGCAATCTATCACGACAATTTACTAGATTCGTGGTGGCAGTTCTAGCTAGTCTGAAAGCACTTTGTGAAGTAAAAAAATGAAGATAAAAATAAACAATATTTGGTTAATGAATTCTTATGATGATTGAATGTAAAGTCTCTTTTTGTAGAAATGGACTTATTTTTTGAGATGGTTTGTGATTTTTAATGTCATTCATAATCTTCAGGATTGCCAACCACTGATCTTCAGCATCATTTCTCAATATGTTAGTTTTCCGTGAAGGATGAACCACTGCTTTGAAAGGTAAATTGCCTTTGAAATATTTTATATTTTCCATGTTATTTTAATATTAAAGTAAACCAAAATCCTATGAAACATCAAAACTTGAGATTAAACTTATTTTTAAGATTTATGTATGCAATTTTACACAGGATCATTTACTTTAACAAAAAAGCATCAATTTTAAAGAATTATGTAAATACTAAATGTAATATACTGCTAAGAAAATGATTTTTTATTATCAGTATGCTCATGGATAGTTCAAGACACCTAAAATAAATCTGTTACTTAGGAGTACAACATTTGTTTTACTTTGTTAAAGGTTAAAAGATCATGCATGTATCCTCTTTTGAAGGTAGACAATGCAAGCAGCAACTGTACTAACTGCATGTTGGGCTTGTCAGACACTTGCCCAACTTTAACCCATTTGACAGAGAGCTGAGTGAACTCTTAGACCCATCTGGTAGAGAAATAATCAGAGGAAAAATTTCACCAACCTCTTCTGGTGATTAAACCAAGTTCTTCATGCTTGTCTATTACCACTTGAGCTACCAGACTCCTTTGTTTTGTTTTGTATTTAATTGATATTAATATTAACATGAATCCATCATTCGGAATTCCTGCAAATGCAATAAATGATATAAAATTAGGCAAACATTTTCATGAGAAATCATACTAATATCAAAATAATGTAATAATATGATATAAGATCTTTGATAATTTTTGGGAAATATTTCTGGAACAAAATTCAAGAGATTTTGGGACTTTTTTTTTTTTATTAATGCTAAGGAATTGTATGGTGCTGTTTGATATTTTCATTACTAATCACCAGCTAGATTAATTAGATTAATTGTGGGATCAGGGTTCTAGACCCTGTGCACATCAACCTAAAAGATTTATTGTGCTCCCATTTTCACATTGTTAGGGAATTCCGATACCAGTGAACTTTATAAGTTCCAGTATCTTACTTCCCAAACAATCACCAGCTATATGATAGAACACTTTTTAATGGGAAATAACTAGAACTGTTCTAATGTATTCCTTACATTTGATTTTACCTAAGCACACAAAGGCTGAAAGAAGACTTTTAACAAAATTTTCCTTGATTAATTTGTGTTATTAGATATTTTTTTTTAATCTCTGCTGATTTATTTTCATTGGCAAACTGTGCAGTGAATTTTCCTCATTGGGTATTCAGTTTTTCTTTCCTTCTCCAGGCTATTATGTTATATTGTAACATTTAAAATACATCAAAATCACAATTTTCAAGCTTTTTATGCATCATGTGCTGGTGGAAAAATACTTTTTAAAACAATGAATTTTACTTGTCTACTATTCCAGAAGAGTATATAGTGTGTAGCATGATGTCTTCTACTTTTTCTTCCAAGAAAGGGCTTAGCTTTTTTCTTCCAGTTATATCATATTACAACAAACAGTTATATCATATCACATATTATGATGGTGCGCTTGGCTGCGGGTTGGAGGTGGCGGGTTCGATTCCCGGCCTCGGCGGAGGGTGGAAATTTTTCCACGCTCCATTCTCCTCCAAATGGGTCCTAGGGTCTACCCAGCCCTCTGTAGAATGGGTACCAGGTTTTTTTCCCAGGAGTTAAAGGCGAGCAGGCGTCGGGCTGACCTCCCAACCTCAATCTAGTCCCGTTGGTCACGAAACGCTGGGAGCCTTACCTCCCGCGCTCCTATGGGCCTGCACGGCCTGTTTATGGGATTGCTTTAACTTTTTAACATATTATGATGGTGATTATGTTGTCAGATTCTGTTTTCTTATTTTGTCTGATCATGGTTAAAGACCTGCCCATAAACAAAAAAAGCTGGTTCTAAAAACATCACTAAACATTTCGGCCGTCCTAAGGTAAAAGGAAGTAACTGCAAATTTTCTAATTTTTCGTTTTCTGCATTTTCTACGTAAGGAAGAATCTACACATCTTCCTAAGCAATTTGGTAATGATCTGCTGTTAAGTGTGGCCCCTATTTCGATGATCAAAGGTAGCAACTGACTCACAATATGCTTATATCTACAGTCAAAGGCAGCAAATAATCAGTTTCCAAATTGCTTTTACTTTAGGACGGCCGATTTAGTGACCCATGGTCAACTTTATCTGGCCTACTTTCCACTTCAGTGTATTTGGGGTGTGGCTTACATAGATGAATAGATCTTACTCATTTTTCCTTTTGAGACAGAGGCCTTTATCATATTGATGCAAGGTCAAAACCTTCCAGATTGATCTGTTAAAACCTATACTGATTGGCCGATCCGAGAGGTCAAGACCTCATACGATTGGCTCCCTCTTCCAATGGCAGACCAAAGAGGGACCTCTGCCCTCACATGACCTGTCGCTGATAATCCGGCCTTCAGGTGTTTTATTACTTTGACCCCTTTTCGGAATCTACCGAATCTATATATATATATTTGTACATTTTGTAAATAAAGGGTGTGTATATTATGCTGAAACCCTGTTAGTCAACTCTGCTCTTTTCGACCACACATCATTGGTACTGAAGACCTGCTGAACCATGAACCCACCATGCCAAACCCTATCGATAACTGTGATCCTCACCGCCCTCTAGATCAGTGCTCCGCAACCGGTGTGCCACGGCACAATGGTGTGCCGTGAGCCAATACAGGTGTGACGCGGTCAAATAAGACAATATTATAACTAAATAATTTTTCTACAATAATACTATAAATAAATAAAATAAATAAATAAATAAAACAATACTACAAAGCGAAATATGCGTTGTATATATATCTATATATTATATATCTATATATTATATATCTATATATTTTAGTTTTTGATGTGCCGCGGAATTCTAGGAAAAACTTTGGTGTGCCGTAGGTCAGAAAAGGTTGCGGAGCACTGCTCTAGATGACTAGATCCAAGCTGTGGCCACTGCCCAAACACCGGCAACAAAAACCTTCCCTGCCCTATCATATCGAGAACCTACACCTTTCACCTGTACCTTGACTGACCCCCTCTCCTAGCTCCGAGACTTCAAATGTGTAGCCCGCTTCAATGGTGGACAGATGACAACAAATTGGCATACCAGCCCTTCACCATAACGGACACCACCTGCTGTTGTTTCGACAACGAAGAAGCCACCATCTTCCCCTGAGCCTCCTTCATCACGAAGTTCAGAGACAAGTTCATGGCGCCCCATCACATCTCCACAGATTCCGAGTGAACACTCTCCAAGCATGTACAGCTACTCCAAGAGTCGTGAGAGTTGTACATATAGGATGTGATTCACCTGTGTGATAGGATGGATCCCAACAAGGCCCACGGACAACAACTCCATCATCTTTATTAATTAAGGGGTTCATCTTTCTAACTCTCATCGCCGTAGGCCGAAGAGATACTTGGAAGCTCGGGGAAGAAATCCCGATTCCCTTGGGTGGGGGTTTAAGCCCGAAAAGGTCTCTCCTTTTCTTTTTATTCTTAAGACTTCAAAGATTTATTTTCTTTCTTCCTTTTTGTTTAATGCTCATCTGATTAACTGTTTTATTAATTTATCTTATGCCATAACTTGGGCCCAGCATGGCTTCCAGTTGAGTAGGGATTAAATCTAAGGATAAATCTTTTTTTTAGTTTAAGTAAGAAATCCAAAAGGGCGAAAATACTGTGATTT
This sequence comes from Thereuonema tuberculata, assembly GCA_023159025.1. NCBI lineage: Eukaryota > Metazoa > Arthropoda > Chilopoda > Scutigeromorpha > Scutigeridae > Thereuonema > Thereuonema tuberculata. Next base: position 79,045,354 of record JAFIDM010009631.1, on the reverse strand, counting down.
CTCGCTTCGTACTTTTGCAAAAATCAACACGCCCTCAACAGTCTTTCAGTCTCTGCATCAGGATCATTTGTCTCGTCACTCTGATTTCAACATTTTCTATACCGACGGATCTAAAGGTGCAGATTATGTTGGAGCAGCTTTTTATACTGCGACTTTCAGTAATGCTGTTCATCTTCCTTCTGAGGTATCTGTGTTTTCTGCTGAGCTTTATGCCATCTTTCTAGCTTTACAGTATGCTGTGCAGGAGAAGTTTTCGCAAACACTTATCTATTGCGATTCTGAGAGTGCTTTGCGGGCACTGTGCAGTCACACCCTGAAGGTTCACCCTTTTGTTTTATCCATTTTAGATTTTTTACAGCGTTTTCACTGTTGCACTATCATTTTCTGCTGGATCCAGGCCATGTCGGCATTGTTGGCAATGACCTCGCTGATTCTCTCGCCAAGTCTGCTGCTAGTCGACCACTGCGACGGATCTCTACTCCGCCCTCTGACATCTATGCTCTTATATGTTCTCGTCTTCGATCTGCTTGGCAACATGAATGGGATGATCTTCACAGCAATAAACTGCATCTTGTCAGTCCTTTATTATCCTCTCCTACCAATCGACTGTTTCCAACTTGCCAGAAAGATGTTCTTCTGGTACGTCTGAGGATCGGACATACCAGACTTACACATAGCTATTTACTGCTAAATCGTCCACCTCCCCTGTGTTCTATGTGCAACATTGTTTTAACCATTCATCATATTTTAATTGACTGTTCTGCTTTTACTCAACATCGTCGTCAGCGCTTTTATCCTCTTTTTAAATTTCACGTTCCTTTTCATATTTCCTTGCTTTTAAATGACCATGATCTTTTATTCATTTCTTCAGTTTTACGCATCATTCATCAATGTGACCTTATCACTCTCTTATAATTCTCATGTTTTTACTTTTCTTCTATACACTATAGATGAATTCCTATCATCTTCCTTTCGGCACTACCTGTTCTTTTCTTGTTTTGTTCCTTGTATCTAGGTAGTTAGTTTTCATTCCATTTTCTTTTCTTTCTTCTCCTTTTTACCTTTCTTGGTGCAGCTTAGCCACAGCTGCTTTTGCGCCATTAAAAACCCAACCAACAACAACAACAACAGCAATAGCCCTTCTGGATACAGGAGCATCAGTCAATTTCTTCACGGAGGCTTTACGCTGATCTCTATGCAAAACTTTGAAACTTCCCCCCACCACATATGACCACAAACCTCACAATGGCAAATAGACAGCCCCTTCTATCATAAGCATCACAGCAGCCTGTATAGGAGTAGGGAAATCAGCACTCCAGTTTCATTTCCTTGTTGTACAACGATGAAAGATGATGCCATCCTTGGGTGAGACTTCCTACGGCACTATGGCGCCAGCATTGACTGTGCAGCTACCACAGTAACCCTTGCATATACGGGAGATAAAAAGCACATCTCCCTCACCAATGCCGAAAATGTCATCACAATGCCACTAACATGCACCCCTGCAGAGATCACTGTTATCCCGCCAGACTCCACCACTGCCATAGCAATCATCCCGCCCCCAAATGTCACAGGGCCATCATTCCTCCAACTGATACCTGACCTATCCACCCACATTTACCTGACTTTCCCAGCCACAGTCATCAGCCTTCCAGCAACCACTCTCTTCCTATGGGTAACGAACACCTCTTGGGCCCCTACAGTCCTTCCAAGACTGCATTAGACCCCACCGGCTATCCTGCCGCCCTATGGTTTAACGGACGAACATCTGCCATGAATGGTTAACCCTAATCTCCCACTGAGGAAAGCTCGTATTCTACTTCACCTGCTACCGCTGCTTATTTGATGAAGCCGCCTGCGATGCCACATTGAAGAACCCCACAACCCATCACATCAACACGGATGACATTCAACACCTACACCAAAAATCAAATTGGGTCTCCACTAAGGAGCGCACAGCCATTGAAGAGGAATACCACAACATGCTGAGAAAAGGCATAATACTACCATCTCAAAGCCCATGGAGCTCACCTGTCGTACTCGTCCGAAAAAAAGATGGATCCTGGTGCTTCTGCTTTGTCTACCGCCACCTCAACACAGCTACAAAAAAAGATGTTTATTCCCTACCAAGAATTGATGATTCCCTCGATGTCCTGCATGGCTCCATCTTCTTTCCCTCCCTTGACCTAAAAACCAGTTACTGGGAAGTACCCATCCCACCTGAAGACCGAGAAAGACAATGCTAGACAATCTGTATGAATTTAACGTGATGCCATATGGTCTTTCAATGCCCCAGCCACATTCAAGTGCCTAGACAACCTCCTCCGTGGCCTTAGATGGCCCATCTGTCTATGCTACTTGGATGACATTGTCATCTTGGACACACATTTGACGAACATCAGCAACGCCTAACCCCCATCCTTGAGTGCCTCTCTGCTGCTGAGCTCTGCCTGAACACCATTAAATGCTCCTTTGCTGCCAAAACTCTCAAGATCTTAGGCCACATAATTACACTGAAAGGCATTCACCCAGACCCCAGACCGTCCACAATTTCCCCACCTTGAAGACAAGTAAACAAGTTCTCACCTTTCATGGCCTTTGCTTGTACTATTGCTGTTTTATCCCGAACTTCGCATGCATCACCTGTCCACTCACCACAATAATGACCAATGTCAACAACTTCTGCTGGACACATGAGTAGCAGGCAACCTTCAACACCCTCCAACCTTCTCTAACAATGTCTAACATAGATCAATGCATCTGACATCATGCAGTAGAGGCTCAACAATCCACAGCTGGCGACATTTTGTAGAGTGTATAGGGAATTTTGTATACTCCAATATCGACGCAGACAGTTTCTTGTAGATTGGGCAATTTTGCAGGTTTGCAGTCAAGCTGTCTTTGGAAAGACTGCCCTAACACTGAACCATCGTCGTGAACGCTTGCAGTGGTGTCGCACTAGTGCTACTCTGGTGTGATGAATCTCGATTTTGTTTCAGCAATGATGATCGCCGAGTGAGAGTCTGGAGGCGATGTTGCAATCAGGCTGATTCTTCTGCCATTTTTTTAACTCCACATCGCTCATCAACATGGAGTCATTGTTTGGAGTGCTATCAGTATCAAAGGCCAATCAGCTCTGGTATGCATAAGGGGCACATTGACATCATGCTGATATGTTGATGAGGTCCTGCAGACCATCGCTCTACCATATCTTCAGGATATATCAAATGCCATTTTTCAGCAGGATAATAGATGGCCACACACACTGCAAACATCAGCTGGCATGCTTTGCAAAGTGTCCAAGTGATTCCTTGACCAGCATGATCCCCAGATCTCTCTGCACTCAAGAATCTGTGGGACATTATTGGACGTCGAGTGAATGCCCTCCAACACCCTCGAAATGAAGATGGACTGTGAATTTTGATTAATACCACATGGTCCACAATACCCAAGGACAGTATTCGAGCACTAATTGAATCAATATCATGCTGAATGTATCGCCCAAAATGGTGGGCTTACTGCTTACTGACCACCCTGTATATTCAGCCATTGGAGATGTGTAATTGTTTAAAATTTAAAACCAATTTTTCAGAATTTACCTCTCTTATCTGTGTATCAGTTTTGTCTTGTTTCAAGCATTCTTTCATGGTGTCGCATTTTCTCTGTGAGACAGTGTATGTCAAAAGTCCCATAAAGGCAAAAATCCTGATCCTGAAGAAAGTTTAAAAAAAAATTAAATTAAAAAAACAAAAATAGTACATACAGTAGTATAATTGCATATTCAATAGTCTGCTTTCTAATAAAAGTTTTAAGTAAAAGTTTAAAAACTAAAAAAAAAAAAAGTATTAATTATAAATATAAGAAGAAAAAAAATTACTGTACAGTAATTTAATGTAAGTGCATAGTCATTAGTTTTAATTATAATAAAGTTTTAACATAAAAGTTTACGGTATTATTCCAACTTCCTCCAAACTTGCATTACATTTACAGGAACAGCCTCCAAATTCCCTCAACATTAATTAACTTTGCACATCGATGTTTGAAAACTACAGTTCTATTCGTGATAAATACAGATTACATACCATATTTTTAAATTCAAAGTGATTTAACACTTTGACTTTTCGCGTGATACTGCCCCAAAACCCAGGTTCCTACACGGAAGTTTCGCTACCCCCAGATCCTCCTGACCAATTAATACTCTATTGTTTTATTGTCTGTTCTGTGTTAGTGTATTATAATTACAGTATTATATTAAGTAGAAAGAATACAGTACGGTATTATGGCTATTTAGGCAATACAGTATAAGTACAGTACAAATAATGTTCGCACAACATCCAATTTGTTTAACTTCCTACTGGATGGAATTAACCCAGGTGTTAAGTGACACATACTTGTATATACCAATTTAACATAAAGGGCTTAATCTAGACTTTAAATATTACCTCAGATTTTCTTTAAAATTGTGATTAAACATCACCTTTTTCCTTTTTACGGCCCTTATCTGTTTTGTTACACTGAACAATATGCTTTGTTAATAAGGCAAAAATCAAAGTTAAAAGTAGCAGTTAAATTACTTACCTTTCATACTGAAGTAGCTCATTTTAATACTAACTTGTCAATATTAAAAGCACAGCAGCTGTGTTCTTTCTCCACATTACGGAAAGAAATATGAGATATGAGACTGCCTGATGTTAATCATGAAGTTCTTATCAAAACTTCTCTTATCAAATATCTAAAAACAGTGTACAGCTTGCTGTTGGGAGGCGACAAGAACACTTCTTCCAAATTCTAACTGTAAAAAAAGTAGAAAATTCCAAATTAATATAGTTCAGTGCCCAAGAAATCAAAAAATAATCTGGCTTTTGACACAAACAAACATTGTACAATTAAATATTCATCATAAGCAAACTTGCTGTAAGCTATATAAATGAAGCATCATTTATTGAAAATGAGTTTCTGAAAAGAAGTAATTGATTATAATTATCTGGGCTGGAATGTTCTATTATCCTCAGGTGGAGCTGATATAGATGTAGAATATTAATTCTGCTAAATGCTTTGTTTAAGATCATCCTTCAGTGACAATTCAGATTTCACTATAGATAGACATGATCAATTATATAATGCTATTTGTTCTTCTAGCTGGATTTCTTTGTCATGTTTTCATCTTCAACTTTGCATCTTATTTTAATCATCGAGCAAGCATTTTCTGTGTCTGTAAAACTTAAATTATTCTTGATAATCTTTCACTGTAACAGTTCAGTTATTATCTGCAAACTGACTGACTTATGAATTTAATAATTTCATACATAAGAAAAGTTTTAGTGGACCAAAGTGAATAATATAAAATTTAGCTATAATAAATGTCTTTTGCTCACAAAATATATTGCATTGGAAATGGAAATAAATAAAAGGTCTATGATTTTATCACTAGCAAGATGGATCTTGATGCTGAAAACACTGTATTTTTCCAGTTTTAAAAAAACAGAGATCAGTTTGATTTAATGATGATGAACAGTGAACAGCCTACTTACTGTTTATTTTATTTCACTGATGCCCTTGCTTTTCTAATTTCACTTCACTATGACATTTTTTTCATTATAATAGATATTCTCAGTAATCATTATTTCTATTAATCAGTAATGAAGATTTTGATGATCATTTTCTTTTTCTTTTTGGTGTCAGTTTTATTTCATTATGCCATTTCACTGGCTTTACTTTTGAAAAAACAAATGAATATACACTTGATTCCACAAAGGAAGTAAAAGGTTTTTGTTTTTTTTTCCTTTTGATTTTTTTTTTTAAATTAAAACAATTGATATAAGTTAGATGACTCCAAGTTTACCACGTTAAGGAAAATTTGATTTCTAAGTAGTTTCATTGTTTTTTGTTTTTCTTTTTTTGGGAAAAATAAAACTCACGGCAAAATGAGATGCTGCTAAAAGTTAACAACCAATTTATAATTACTAAGCAGAAAAACTCTGACTCCTAATGTCATATTATAGTTTAAAAAAATGCAAGCTGTAATATTGTATAAACTGAAATTTATGGAGAAAACAATTATATCGGCTTTTATATAGTAAAGAATCTGATTCTATTTCCACTAGTCTATTAATATTCTTGTTTTTCTTTACTTAACAGGTGGCAAACAGAGTCACCTATCTCATCAGTATGCTTTTCTTACCTTCAAAAACACAATTTCTTTATAGTATGAAATGCTTTTAAATTATAGCATTCTAAAATGTAAGATCAGCATCCCTGGAAAACATGGATAGTATGGAAGGAATGTAAACCATGCTTTATCTACAATTGAAGCTAGATATTTTCACTTGATTAAGCAGACATTCCTTCTTTCATATTTGTAGTTTTCAATAACAGCAATTATGAATGATTTTTTTTTTTCAATCAAATCTGATTCGGAGATCCCTTTCTAAACTTTTCTTCACTCACGTTGACATTGTTACTTAACCTTCTGTTATTTCACTTTATTAGGACTTGCTTCTTTCATTCCTTTTGAGTCAATGATACAATTAATACAATTTCATCTACCATTTCAAACTTCCACTGGCTTCGTAAAGATGTTGATTTCCCCCCCCCCCTTTCATCTTGTTGAAATACATCTGTTTAGTTTTCAATCAAACAATGACTGATTTTTCTAGACATTGATTTCATTTATAATAAAATCCTTGTTTCACTTGCACTAAGCTATTTCCTTACATTCACCGAAAGGCCTGTTCATTCATTCATTATACGTTATTTAATTTATACACATTATTTCCTGATTCTCCTTTTTTTTGCTTTTAAAACAGGATTTCACATTTTTTTCTAACATTTCAATGCAGTTTCACTTTAATGAAAGGCCTGTTTTTTAATGTATATTTTTTAATTTTATTTTCATTGATGGCAAATTTCTTAGTTTGTTAACATGCCTGAAAATTTGTTTTCTAAGGCATAATTGAACTGGATTATAAAATTTTAAATGAATAACATTACTTTGATTTCACTTGAATCAGAAAATAACTGCATTCATCAAAATAGATACTCATTTTACGTATTTTCAAGAATTTTAATGATAATAAAACACTGATTTTTGATGATTGAGATGCCCTGATGTTAATCACATTGAAACAGTGCATTCAAAGACTGGAATGTCAATGGATGTGTAAATTAACTAACTGCTTTCATCTGTATTTTTTTTTTTGTTAATTGACTACTACAATTTTATCTTAGGTTATTAAAATGTTATGATTCACTTATACTGACCTAATAGATGGGATTGGAAGATGCACTGCTATAGATAAATAAACTACGTTGTTTTCACTATGGCTTATATCTTTTTCTTTTTGAAAAGCGTTGATTTTTTGCTTGTCTGACACTTTGCTTGTACTTCCAAAATAACATCACTGCAACTTCATTAGCATTTCTACTTTGATATTATTACAACACTAAGTTCATTTCAGATTTCTTGGTAATGACATCAAGCACTGACTGTAGATAATTTCGATGTTATGATTTCATTGCATGAAGACTACATTTGAAACTTGCACTTCAAATGCATTATCCATTTGGATAAAGACAACTGTTTGGTTATTCTTTTACTTATATTTCTATTTAAAATGATAATAAAGCATTGATTTTAGGTGATTAAATGATCTTAATTCACTCATATTGCAACTGAAGATTGAACTGCTGTTGTGTATGTAAAATGCAGTTAAAATTAACTACATTCAGTAGTATATCCTTTTATGTTAAAATTGATTTAGATTGGCCTTTGATCACACCTCTTCTGATTCAAGTGAACACGCACTGATTTAAGATTTGATTAAGATGTTTTGACTTTCTTCTATGAAACAATGATTGCATTTAAAGATTTTTATGACAGTGCCTATGTCAAATTATTGTAAGAAAATGTATAGCTATTATCTTTTCATTTACATTAAAGCACCGACTTAATTTACTTTGCTTTTTAACAATAAGGCACTGACTTTCACTTCACTTTAATAAGACTACTTTATTTCACAAAAATTTACTTAAAATACCTGCATTTATTGGTATGTCTGTTCTTTTATTTATTTTACACTCCGATTTCGATTATTTTTTAAATGATAATAAGGCACTGATTTAGATGATTAAAATTCTATGATTCACACACACACCCAGTGGAGGACTGAACTATTTATTCCATTCATTTTTTATATGGCTGTTATCTTCTCACTAAAGCTTTGGTTTGATTTGCTGGAATGACTTCACATGAGTTTCCAATATATAAATTTCCCTTAAATGGCATTTCTAATTTCAACTTATTAAAACACTAATATCATTTCACAATTTTTCCTTGATAGTGCTGAACTAATTTTAGATTATCATGCCATGATTTGCTTGCATTTAGAGATTGAATTGCATAGGTCAAATATCAGCAGTTTACATCATTTTTATTTATGTTGAAGAAATAATTTCATTTTGATAATGGTAGGCACAAGGTTCTGTTTAGAAAGCTGATTCCACTCCCTCCTGTGAGAAAGAGGTTACATTTGAATATTGTATTACCAATGCATTTAATAAATCCAATTTATATCCCTGCATCCAATTTTAAAAATCAATATTTATATCCATTGTGCTTCCATTATTAAGATTCAGTGTAGTAATTCCCTATGTAGCAACTTTCTAGCAAGTTGGAAAACTCTAGTGAGATACAGATTATGATACAAGAGCAGTGTGACAGTGAAGTAGAATTCAACAAACTGCATTATATAACAAGAGTCACCTGTAATTATCTCCATGACTATTATTTTTACTTCTACACACAAACACTAATTTTATTTAATTTGCTGAAGTTAGTAATTAAGATGATTTGACTTTACTCACATTAAACACAGATTACATAAACACTGTATTCCCAATGGTTACTGAAATAACTGCAGTCATCTGTAATGATGACTCTTCTTCCTTATGTTGAAGCACTAATTTCATTTTCATTGTTATTTAATGATCATATGGCACTGATTTCAGATGATTAAAATGCTCACTTTACTCACTGTAATACTTTAATTGCATGATTTAAGGATTGCACTGTCAGTGCATTTACAAAAGAATTGTTGTATTTATGACAGTTCTTTATAATTTGTTGAAGTATTAAGGATTGCTCTCTTAAGAATAATAAGGCACTGATTTGTGATGCTTTCACTTCACTTATCCTAAGACACTGTCAGACTGCATTTCCAATGGGTATTAAAATAAGTGCAGTAATCTATATTTGTTTAGAAGAATTTATTTCATTTAGAATAACAAGGAAATGACTTAAGTTTATTAAGATGTTTTGTCTTGGCTCACACTGACTGCATTGATAATGGATATGTAAAATAATGGTAACCATTTGCGGAGCTATTAAATCACTGATTTTGCTTAGATATTTTACAAGCATTCCCAATAAGATATCAGTTTCACTTGGAAGATATTTCTGCTTTCATTTTTTTAAAACATTAATTTCATTTTCAGATTTCTTTGCACGGATATTATTAAGACACTTTTAAATTATTTAGAAGCTTTAACTCACTCACACACTGAGATACTAATTGGTTTCACTACTGTCGATTCATATGTAAAAACTTGTAACTTTTTTTCATCTTTTAAAGCACTAATTTCACTTGAATATCACTTTATATGGTATTCCAATAAAATGTCACTTGAATAGCACTGCAATTTTTTATCTTATTAAAATTTCTTTATGTGTCTTTTTAAAGATAATAAGCACTGACTAGATGATTAGGAGTTGTAGTTTCACTCAATTTTGAGACACTGAGTGCAATTCAAGATTACATTGCTAATGCATATGTAAAATAATTGAATTATATTATTATTATTATTCCTTATATGAAAGTACTGATTTCATTTAATACTGCTTTTTTAATGATACGAAAACACTGATTTTTGATAATTTAAGATGCTCTGATTTCACTATCAAGGAATAGGTACAAAAATTGCATTTGTAAGGCTATTTGTATTTAAATTAATCCACTTATTTCATTTATGGTTTCTTTTTAATGATAATGTTGCACCTTTTGTTGATAATTAAGGTACTCTGATTTTAATCACATACACATGCTTGAAGGTATTTAATTTTTTCATTTTGAAGCACTATCAAATTTAAATTACTAAATTTATTTTGCATAGTAACACTGAACTTTATTAGCTTTTCACTAATCACAGGCAAAATTTAACTTGGATTGATAAATATTCAATTTAAAATAAAGCTTTGATTTTCACTGGCACTCCTTTGAGAAATTTGGATTTTCATTCGTACATCTTCACGAAGATACTTATTTTAGGAAAATTTAGCACTGCACTTCACTTTCCTGAACCACACCATTTGAATGCCATTTCTTCTGAATTCATTGTTGAGGTTGACTTCGTAATCTAAGGCTGAGGCTCTTCATTAGTTATTTGTCATTGTAAAATAAGAAATAATCCTTCATCCATTCATTTGTTTTCAGAGATGTCTGTAGAGATAAAGGAGATTCATATACCAATAGTCACTTTGCTCACCAGAGTTATGTTAGCCACATAAATCTTCTATCACAAGGAGATGAGGTTGAATGATGACAATCTTATTTTCAAAATATGAAGTATTGTCCTCTATTAATAAAATAAAATGATGCTTGACTGTAAGAAATATTATACATGAGGTAATCATGTAATTTTTTTGGGCCATTCAAATACTTTTTTGTAGCACTGGAAATTATCTTCTGGAACTTGCATAAATTCCACCTCAGTTTTTTATCTGTAAAAATTCAAACAAAATACTAATTAAAAATTCAAATAATTACTTAATTAATTTCTATTACAGTCAAAAGTTTTGTACTGAGGTAAACTAAGTTTGGAATAGTTCTAAATCATTTTAATGCCACATTATTTGGGAAATATAAAGCCAATCAGTTTGAAATTCAGTAGTCAGCTTCTCAATCCTATTAATGAACTGAAACATTTATTATTTACTTTCATTTAGAAAAGACAATTGCTTCTTTACTTTTTATTAACTATTAAATAATACTTAATGGTATCAATGCAGTTAATATAATGTTCAAAAAAAGAATGTTCTATTTTAAAAATTAATATCATAATCCTAGCACAAATAAGAATTGAATTTGAACTTATTTCTGTTTAAAGCAGTTTAAATAGATTTTTTAAAATGCTTTATTACATCTAAAAAAAAATCCTTAAAAATCTTCATGGAAAAATTTCCTTGAAGATTTTTAATGAAATTCTTTTCACTGAAGTCTGCTACAAAAATAACCACATCCAAAGTTTTCAGAACTGGGCTTCCCTATGAAAGTATTTCCAAATTTTTTGTATTGTGACATAATGTGCATTTAAGATCATTAAAATTTAAAGAATCTGTATGACATCCTAATAAAGTTACTTGAAACATATTCTTTATTTCTTATATTCAGTTTTTACTATGTGATATTAAATAAGTCACATGATTCACTTGTGAGAGAGAAATTAGCTATTAATAGGTTCCAAAACAATTCTTTAAGAGGGCTTGTCATACAAATCAATCTTTAATGCCTGTATATCAAAAACCACATTTCAATACAGAAATAAAGAACAATAATGGAAGTACTTCTGTAATCTATAATGGCTGTGGTATACCACAAATTCTAAAGCCAGTCATTTAACTGGAATATTGTAGTAATATTGCTTTTTATATCGCAGATGGTTCTGTCATTCAAGTTATTTCTGCATTGGGGCTAACAAAATCTGACTTGATCATTTTCTATTTCTATTTATAATAGATAAATGCTTCATTCATATACAGGGGATGGACACAATAATATGAAAACCCATATGAAAACGGACCATAAATCATTGGGGCAGCAGAGCCACGCCATCTAGAATAGTCATCTGCCATCTAGTTGCCGTGAAGGCGGAGGTATCAGTCGATCAGCAGCAGTTGTAAGGGTTGCATGTGACAATTGTACTAGCAGTGAAAAACCATTATATCCAACCTCTCAGACTTCGAAAGAGGCATGATTACTAGAATGCGCCTCGCTGGAGCTTCAGCGATGAAAACAGCTAGCCTTGTGGGTGTTGCAAGAAGTACTGTGTCAGCTGCAGCCGACACAAAACATGGTAAGATGTCATCTGCGAAACAGAACAGTGGGTGAAAGTCAAAGCTCACCGACAGGGATAGACGGGTGTTGAAGCGAATAGTGACCCAACAGCACAAGACAACGGTGTCCCAGATAACCTGCGAGATGAACACCCATCTCCAGGATCCATATCAACCAAAACTATCCAAAGGGAACTGCATGCTGTGAACATTCATGGCAACACAGCTATTCCAAAGCCATTTGTGACACTGTGGAATGCATTGAAGCGAATGCAATGGTGCCGCGAGCATTGACACTGGACACAACAGCAGTGAGGACACATCATTTGGTCTGATGATTCTGCATTTACATTATTTCAGACCACTGGAGTTAAGTGTGAAGAATGCCCGCAGAAGCCTTTCATGTTGACTGCCTCCTTCCTACTGTTAAGCATGAAGCTGTGATGGTGTGGGGTGCGATATCTTGGCATGGTCTGGGACCACTTGTGTTCCTGCATGAGAAGGTCACAGTACAGCATTATCTCAGTATTATGGGCAATCAGATTGTGTTCCCTGGCGATTGACCTCTGTTCCAAGATGACAACACTCCCATTCACACTGCCCTGTGTCCAAACATGGTTCGATGAGCATGAATATGAAGTGGAACATCTCGCCTAGCCTCTTCAGTCTCTGGATCTTAACTTAATCAAACCTTAGTGGGGTATTTTGGAGGCCAAAGTGCAGTCTAGGTTTCCACCTCCCTCCACACTTTTTAACTAGAAACCGCTCTGTACGAGGAATGGCTGAGTATTCCCTTATGCATGACCTGTATTTGTCCATCCCACGTCGGATACAAGCTGTAATTCAGATGAAGGGTGGGCCAACACCCTACTAAAAAAGTTTCACAGGTGTTCAAATTATTTTGTCCAACCCCTGTACATATAAATAATTCACAAATTTATAATCAAAATAAATTAAAATAATTAAATTTATGTAATGCTATTAATAATACTACTATTTAGCATTTTTTAATGTAACCATTTTCAGCACCTACACAGGTTGACATTCAAAAATCGGGCAACCTCTGGATCTGAGGAGTGCCAGATTTTTGAAAATGCAAGATTTTTTATTATTATATATGCTGTATATATTTTACAGAAAATAACTACCTGTATAGTCCTTTAAAATTTCATTTGCTTTTCATTAAGTGCTTAATTTTCTTTCTTTAATGCTCACCAACTAAATAAAACAGTTCTACGGAATTTGCATTCAAAAATCCATGCTGGAAATCTGAAGGAACCCCGGATTATCGATAGCTGAATTTTCGAATGTCAACCTGTACCTTCTAAATTAATGTAGTAGAACTGTTGTTTGATCTTTTTAGAATAAATATAAAGAATCCAACACAAGTTCTGCAGTTATGAAACCTTTCACTGTACTGCATTATCAGAAGTACATAAATATCTCCAGAACAAATAATTGATGACATGCAAATTCACAATTAAAATAAAAATAATCAGTAAATGTAAGGATAACAGTATTCAGAATTGGATGTGGTATGGAGCTGAGTGAATTTCAATTAGTAGAACAGATGTGGGTTCACATCAGTCATTTTATGGTATACAGAACAACACGCTCGCCAAGGCAGGAGAAGGCAGGAGATACTTTCAGTGAAAATTGTGAAAACTAATATTCCAGAAGTTGTTATAGCAGTTATGCTACACATTTTTATCATTATGTAATAAGAATTTAATGCATTAAATGTTTATACATTTGGTGATTACGTAATTCTAAAATTCATGGTCTCTCATTTTTTTGCTGTGATTTTGATTGTCTCTTTTCCTCTTCATTACTAATCATTATAATGTAAACATGACGGATTTTTATAATTATTATCTTACTGTTTGTATCTTTTTTTGTGTTATATTGTAATTTATTACTTTCATTCACAGTCCTCATTGTAATTATATGTATAAGTTTTAATTTATAGTCCAAACTTCACCTGATAAACAAAAGGCTTCTATATTGTATTATCCTGGTTGAGGAATGATCAGCGGCCTTCATGTAGGTTTGGATTCTATCCTTCTTTCATTTAAAAGGCTCTGTAAGGAGTTTAACTGCATTAGATTTCACAGCAGAACTTTTTTTATACAATCTTAACCAATGAACCATACCAACTATCTTACAGAATAGTTCAGTGATTAGAATTTGTAAGCCAACAGAAAAAAATCCAATGTGGTGAATAATTAGCCAACCATTGGTTAAATCAGAAATGGCATGAGAATGCTAATAACTGTGAAGATTGGAGAAAACAGTAGTATGTGAGATTGCATTTCATAAGCTCATTAAGCTTGGTATCATTACTGTCATATTCTACAGTGTTATTGCTTTATATATCAGGTCATCCCATATGTAATGTCTAAATTTAGGTTCAGAAAAGGACTGTCAAACACTTTAATGTTACTTAATTAACAACGTGAGCTCCATTATTATTAATTATTTTCTGTCAGCAATGCTTAAGCTTCTGAATGCTGCATTTATAAAATTCTTTGCATTTGGATACAAAGAAGAGTAGTTTAAACTTCTTCGTGTTTTGAACCCATTTCCATCAAAATAATTCCGCAAACTTTGGAATATGCAGTAGTTAGATGAGGCAAGATCTGGAGAATAAAGAGAATGTGAAAGCTTTTCTTAGCCCAGCATTTCAATCTTTGCAGATATAATGTATGTGATTGTGCATTATCCTAATGAAACACAACACCTTTGCAACTGATCAAAGCTAGCCGCTTTTCTTTTAGTGAAACATTCAAGTGCTCTAACAGCTGACAATAGAAGTCTACTGCAAACAATTGTCTTTGAGAGGTAACAACTGAAAGTAGATCCCACCAAATATTTAACAAAACTTTCCTAAGGTGATAGTCCATTCTGAGCTGTGCTCTAGATGGTTCACCTTAACTGAACCATTGTCTGCAGTGCTTAAAATTCTTATAAAATATTGTGATGATTTTTATAGCTATTTATTTCATTTTATTCCATTTGTTCTATTTTATCCTATTTACTCTTTTATAATTATAATGTTCTGATCAATCATAATTTATTCCAGTGTAATTTCAAATTCTTCCGTTAAACTGTCAATTCTGTTGTTTATTTTTAAAATTATAATGGTTGGTGTGCTATCCCATAATTCTCTTTAATTTAAATACCACAGTTAAAACCCGTTGCAATCACATGTCTTTTAAATCCTCCAATAAATTGTTAAAGCCACCAACCAATCACAAATCACTGTACATAGGCTATTTAAACCCTTGATTTTGCCGTTAATAAACAGATCAGTACAGTTGAGTTCAGATCCAGCTTAGACTCAGTCTTCAGTCCTTTCCCGAATCAGAGAGCAGAATTATTTCACCACAATATCTATTTTTCATCTCTAGTTACTAACCTGTCCAAAAATAGTGAGCTACATTTACAAGAGTTCAGAGAAATGCAAATGTCAACTGTTGCTCTGAGGTTGACTTCTATCAATTCATGGAACCTATTTTCCAAGTTGTTGCAGTTGGCAATGAACTTATGAATAGGTTGGATTAAGCTTCTATGCTAGTTCTTCAACAGTTACAGCAGAATCTTCATCAAATGCAACCAGCAGTAAGTCATCTTTAAGGTCAACAGATGACCTGAATATAGAGCATCATTTAAGCTGAAGTCATCTGAACTGCAATTCTGAAACCACTTTTGACATTTTCTTTTATTTGAAGACTCTTCACTATAAATGCCTTGAATGTTCCTTGTAGCTTTTGCAGCATTATTGCCTTTTCTAAACTCATAAAACATTACATGCCTAATTTGTTCCTTAAACACATCATCTTCATAAGGGTGTAATGATTACTAATCAAAGTAAGTCGATATGAATCGATTCCTTTAACTTGTTTGAAACATTCTATAAAAACAAAAAAAGGACTTTCTGTATTAAATTTTTGTACATTATGTTCTTTCATAAAAAAAAAAAAAACTTTTATTTCAGCACAATTTTGTGAAGAGTGGTGGTTGTACAACAGCTGTGATCAACAATATACATATTAAAGAACATTTTTGGCATTAGGGTCATTCCATGTTAATTCAAGAAATGCAGTGCGCATCACCATTTTTGATTTTGATGAAAATTTGTGTGTGCATTCTACCTACCTCCTAGACCTTAAAAATTTTTTTGGTAAGTTTTTAAAAAATTTACCCCTCCACAAGTAGGTAATGTTATGCTACAGCCCAAAGCAAAAAAAGATATTTCAAAACTTTTTCTTTTGAGCTGTAACTTTCTTCCAATCAAAGCTACAAGGCTCAGTCATACCTCATTTGAATGATAAAAAAAAAATATCTTTTTTCTATGTAATTACCAAATTTGAAATTTTCTCAAGACAAACCCTATTTTTTTCAGGTCAAACTTCACCTAACAAAACTACTTTTTTACCAGTTTTGGAAATTTTAAAAATTATGAAGGACTCGGAATATCAAGTCAATTTTTTTTACTTAAATACATGTCGATGGGTACTATTTGTGTAAAAAAAACTGGCTTGTTATTCTGATCCCTTCGTAAGATATGATCCCCAGTAGTGAAATTTTCTGAAAACGCTGTTTTTAAGACAAAAAAAGTCCATGTTGGGGGAGGGGTAAAAATATTTTTACTCATGTGAGCTAAAGTACTTTTTACCTATTTCACAAAAAAACAAAAATTGATTTGTTATTCAAAGTTGTTTGGGAGTTACAAGGGTCTAAAGTTCTAAAAAAAGTACCCTGAAAAAACATGTTTTCTACTACTAATTAACTGTCATGGTTAAGAATGGGGAATAATAATAACAATAATATAATACACCGACTTAGTATAAATCTCAGAAGCAGTGGAGGCAAGACTGAATATGTGTTGTATCCATCATCCTGTCTGCCACTGGTCTGGTGTCTCACACACATTGCATCACAGCCTCAGCACATCAGAACTTCACAAATAATAATAATAATAATAATAACTGCATGAATTACAACTGCAAGATTTGATATAATGGAAAAGAAAACAAAACTAAAATAATATGTCAGCGATTAATACAGTTTTAACATATTTAATACTTTTTAGTGTTTCAGAATTATATTTTTCCCAATCAATTTGACTGAAAAATTTATTTGAAAGATTTTAGTGATTTAGATGAGGAAATGGAAGTCTATATGTAGTAAATGTCCACAGACAAATTTGATTTCACAATATGTGTGTTGTATCTGCAGGAATTCTTAACAAAGTTGGGTGAAAAGCTTCAACATCTAAAGACCCACCATTTCATCGCTAGCAAACAGGCAGAGTATCGAAATTCACGAAAAGAAGCTCTGGGTGAGGGAGAATTTTTGGCTCTTGGGGACTTTTCTGAGAATTTTTCATGTGTTGTCCAGGACGAGGTCCAGTCATATCACTGGTCAGGCTTACAATCTACAGTTTATCCTTTCGTCATCTATTGGAAAAAGGACAGGCAGATCCAAACTCACAGTTTTTGTTTTGTTAGTGACTACCTTCATCACAACACCACTGCATTATATGCTTTTCAAAAGATCCTCATCGAAAAACTAAAGTCAGACCATCCTTCAATTTCAAAAATAGTCTACTTTTCAGATGGCTCAGCATCACAATATAAAAATAGGAAAAACTTCATTAACTTAAGCCACCATAAAGAGGACTTTGGAGTTAAAGCAGAGTGGCATTTCTTCGCCACATCAAATGGAAAAGGCCCATGTGATGGGAATGGAACCTGTCAATAGGCTAGTTCGAAAGCCTAGTTTGCAGCAGGTCTGTCAGTGATCAAATTTCGAAACCATCCGATGTCTTTAAATATTGTACTGAACATATTCATGGAATTACCTTTTTCTATGTATTGTCTGATGATTTCAAGGCAGCAGAAAAGAGCCTCGAGAACAGATATAAAATTGCACTACAAGTATCTCAAACCCGGTCTTTCCACAGCTTCACTCCACTAAGCAGACATATCATACAGCCCAGACAGACTTCCTTCTCATCAGATTTAAGGATTTTTCCATTGCTCAAAAACTTTGAACCTATAAATCATAGGCAGTCTAACAAACTCGCCCAAAGTTTATTATTATTATTATTTGTGAAGTTCTAGTGTGCTGAGGCTGTAGTGCAATGTGTGAGACACCAGACCAGTGGCGGACAGGACGATGGGTTCAACACGTACTCAGTCCTGCCTCCACTGCTTCTGGAGATCGTATGCTCAGTCGGTGTATTGTATTATTGTTATTATTATTCCCCATTCGTAACACGACAGTTAATTAGTAGTACAAAACATGTTTTTTCAGGGTACTTTTTTTAGAACTTTAGACCCTTGTAACTCCCAAACAACTTTGAATAACAAATCAATTTTTGTTTTTTTGTGAAATAGGTAAAAAGTACTTTAGCTCACATGAGTAAAAATATTTTTACCCCTCCCCCCACATGGACTTTTTTTGTCTTAAAAACTGCATTTTCAGAAAATTTCACTACTTCTGGGGATCATATCTTACGAAGGGGTCAGAATAACAAGCCAGTTTTTTTTACACAAATAGTACCCATCGACATGTATTTAAGTAAAAAAAATTGACTTGATATTCCGAGCCCTTCATAATTTTTAAAATTTCCAAAACTGGTAAAAAAGTAGTTTTGTTAGGTGAACTTTGACCTGAAAAAAATTGGGGTTGTCTTGAGAAAATTTCAAATTTGGTAATTACATAAAAAAAAAAAGAAATTTTTTATATCTTTCAAATGAGGTATGACTGAGCCTTGTAGCTTTGATTGGAAGAAAATTACAGCTCAAAAGAAAAAGTTCTGAAATACCCTTTTTTTGCTTTGGGCTGTAGCATAAAATTACCTACATGTCGAGGGGTAAATTTTTTAAAAATGTACCAAAGACATTTCTAAGGTCTAGGAGGTAGGTAGAACGCACACACAAATTTTCATCAAAATCAAAAATGGTGATGCGGAAAATTATTTAAAAATTTGTTGAATTATCATGGAATGACCCATTATCTGAAATATCAGATCAGATTAGAGCACAGCAAGCATAATTCTTTTCAGTGTTCCCATCATAATCAGGACCATTTCCAAAACATTCACAGAGAAATTTTGGAAATGAGCTTAATTAAATAAAGAACTTAGCACCAACATCAATTGTTGTTATTGTTTATTTACTGAAATCACAGTTGGAGCTAAAAAAAAATCCTCAGTAATAACTTGATTTTTTTTTTTCTCTTACTATAAAGTGACCTCCATCCAACTGATGGAGCATTTGTTAACTGCTAATAGTTTGAGATTTGCATTATTCTAGAGTTTTGAAAATAATGCACTTTAAGTGCATTATACATTAAAATTTCTATTAGATTTCAGGTTTTGTATGCAATTTCATCTTTGTATGTTTTACTAATTAATAATTACAAAAAAATTGTATTTTTTTTAAGGAAATTATTCATATTTAAAATTCCTTTTGAGTTCTTTGATGGAAATGTTGTAAAATAATAATAAAAAAAACTGAAAACTATTCAAAAATATTAAGTCATATTAAAATTAGAAGTAATTTATTGAAACATGATGTGATGGGCTAAGAGGTTATTATTAAAAACTTTGCATCTGACTTTTTTTTTTAAAAAAAAATGAAAATTTTAATTTATTTTACCCATAAGGCAAAATGCCATTTACTTTGAGCATATACTAATAGTATAATAATATATATATATAATATATAATACATATACAGTGGAACCCCGCTATTTGTACACAATCCGTTCCAGGAGGCAGTTTGAATGGCGATTTGTACGAATGGCGAATCATTTTTTCACATAAGATACAATGTAAATTGGATTAATCCGTTCCAGAACCCAGAGATGATTGCTTATTTAAACCTTTGTAATAATATTTTAAGCGTAAAATACATAAAAACTATGAAAACAATAAATATATAGGCCTCTCTTACAGGCCCGGATTTAATGACCCAGGGCCCCTAGGCGTCACTTACATTGGGCCCCCCCCCCCCC
>JAFIDM010009631.1:79004526-79025120 GCA_023159025.1 Thereuonema tuberculata | reverse complement strand
CCCCCCCCCCCCCAATCCTGAAAATCTACAACCAAAAAAAAATACGGAATCTCCCTTTCAACAACCAAAAAAAAAAAGAAATGAAATCTCCAATTCAACAACCAAAAAAAAATCCTGTACGGCGGGGCCCCTAGGCCCGGGTCATCTAGGCCTAGGCGGAAATCCGGGCCTGCTCTCTTATTATGGCTTTCTTTTTCAGTATAGACAATATGGTTGATTTCGCTATGCCATACTGAGTTGCCAGGTCAGAGACACAAGTTCCACTTTCAAACTTCGCAACAAGTTCTTTTTTCAATTCAATTGTCGTTCTCACTGCTTTCCTTTTAGGCTTGGTTGAATCAGTAATCTTTTTTGGACCCGTGGCTGCACTATTTTTAATAAAAATAACAAAAAAAAACATAAAATAGCACAAAGTTTCATGAAGCTTGCGTGGATGATGCGTAGCGTACGGAAGCTAGCACGAGACTGAACTGAAGCGACCGCGTGGCACGGCCAGTAACAAGGTCCCGCTGTCCGAATCGCGAGCAAGTGTACGAATGGAGAGTTCAATTTTACTTGAAAAAGTTGGACGAATAACGAGTTGTACGAGTAGCGAGATGGACGAATGGCGGGGTTCCACTGTACTAATACATAATTTGAAAACAATGTGTAGGAGATCTGAGGTAACGTAGAAAGTGTGTCATCTATTAGGTATCCAGGAATTGAGCTAAGGTGAGATCTAGAAATGATTATCTCATCTGATAGATAATTTGCAAGTAAAGGGATATAGTTATTGCACAAGATAAGGCCATTACATACATAGCTTGTGTAAATAACTTTGCACGAAAATTTCCTATATTTGCTTATTTTTATCAGTGGTATTTACAAAGTCAGTTTTCTTATTTTATTAGAATGTTCGAGTATATGAACATTATATATATGAAATCTTACTGTGCATATAAGAGTACATAAGCACACAAATGCATGTTTAATGCTTTCTCTATTTCTTTTTAATTTTTCACTATTGTAATTAATTGTTTTGCCTAACAACAGGCACTGTAGCCATTGCACGGGATATCAATGGGATTTATATTTGTTTTATTTATGGTTGCTGCTCAATTTATCAGTTAAAAGAGAAAATATTTGCATAAATAAAATCATACAGTATAATTTCACTTCACAAATTTCTTTCTTAAATGCATATTTTGGCCTTTATCTTTAAATTTATATTTAAGCAGTTTTTATTGCACATAATTCTTACCTTTAGTAATACCTGTACCACTTTATTTGAACAAACCAAATTTGCTGAATTGATCAGTGACCAAGTGATATTAAAAGAAATAATTGCTAACTTTCCTGGAAAAAGTTACTGTTATGTTTTTTTTTTAGCTACTTCCGTTTTCAAAATATCATTCTGTCTGATGGTTACAGAAGTTGTTCAATATGTGCTCCAGCTACATCAGTTACATGCTGCATGCGTAATACAGCATGATCAACAGTTGCATGCAGCAATTCTAGTGGAATGTCCATGCAGCTGTATGTGTGACTGTAGATCAGGTAGAGACCATATGTGTTCCTGATATATGCGATCGATATCCCCACAGCCAGAAGTCACAGAGATCATGCAGGCCAAGCATCTGGAAAACCTCTGGAGATTATGTGTTCATTCGTGAAGATCGTATGAAGCAGTTCTTTCACTTGTTGACCAGTATGCAATGTTGCTCCATCTTGCATGAAAACAGTGGTCTCTACACAATTTTGTTCTTGCAAGGCAGGAATGACATGCTGAGCAAGGAGTTCACTATAATGTGCAGTCATAATGGAATACCTTACTGGTCTTGAGGTGTAATCTCTTCGAAGACAAATGGATCGAGAATACAATTACTTGTGAATCCACACCATACAGCCTACCAAAATTTTTGTGCAACCTACCAAAATTTTGTAATTTAAATATTTGCAACCCACCTATTGTTCTTAACAACTTCCCATTCTGTTTTGTGTTTCTTCATTTCAAGAAAATGCTGTGAAATTTGATCAGAAATGAAAAACAACATTATGATGAGAAGCAACATTTACTGAAATTATTTTTAGAAAGAGATTTGATTAATAACATCTTTTTTCTGTTTCTTTATTGAATTGTTACTGAAAAATATTGTTACTATCATGGGTTTTCTTTTGGGTACGAGATGATTTACTACTTTTGCTTCCTCTACATTCAACCTGCTGTAAACTGAATGTCATACTGTGACCCACAGTAAGTCCTGGCCATTATACTGAATAAGTTCGAGATTACTTAACAGGAGCTGCTCTTCACCACATTATAGGCATTGCAGGATCTGGGATAAGTCATTATTAAAGGCAAAAACACACTGAAAATTTTTTATTAGTAGTAAATATGAAATTCACTCGTCTTTGGACTACTAAATTGATATGTCAGTTTCTTTTTTTCATTTTATTATTTTGACTCTACTGAGTCAATAGCCTTTGAACAGAGCAGGTATATTCTATATGTTAAGCAATTTCCATTGTATCTAAATTGGAATTTTGATTATTATGTAGAACCACTGGAATTAAGATGAATATTCATTAGTTTGGAACCAAACAATTCTGAAATATGGAGTTAATTTTGTACCAATGGAAAACCATTCTTCTTTTTTAGTAGTTTTTATGAAAAATTGAGATTTATGTGGGACCCTTTGGCAAGTCTATGGATGAACACATGATGGCAGAAAACAAATGCTTAATCCAAGAGTCACTAATAATTACTGTATTTTTGAAATGATGGTCATTCTGAAATTTCCAATTATGGGGGCTTCCATCTTAATTTCTGTGGTTTAGCGTACTACATAGCAATCCTAATTTTCTTTGTATCATATTTAATTTACTGTTGTTTGTTTTTTCTGCTAGGGAAAAACTTATAAACAATGGCAGCTTACAGTGGTGCTATCAAATATGGTGCAGTCAAATTTGACAAGATTATATTTTAAGTATCCTTTAAATGAAGTTTTATGGTTGCTCCTAATATTTGTTTTTGATATTTATGTGCATATTTATAAATTGAAGTTTTCTAATGTTTTGTTTCCTTATTGCTGTAATATTACATTCACAACTTTTGTAGTTTTATCATTTAGTACAAGAAAAAAGAATTATGGTTTCTTTAATCTTGATAAGCAGTTCATTTATTTTTCCAGATTTCTTCTCCTTATTTCATTATATGAAATTTATAAGTGTACATTGGCAAGTTTTATTTGAAGTTAAAGATATTCATGCATTTTAAAGTGAATTTTAAAGAATATTAATTCCAGCTTTTAATTTGAATGCAGACAAATTATAATAGGCTACTTTGCTAACTCAAACAACTTTTAAATTGCAAAAATTGATAATGATCAAACTCTGCAGTTGAGGTATAATGCAGCTTTCAAGTAATTAATTCAAAAGTTATTTTAATTCCACCTTTCAGTAAATTAGAAAGTTTTCTCTTATATATCTCACTTTTAAGTCTTTCATAGATTTCAAGTCTTTTAAGTATTTAATGGTAATTTTTGTTTAATAATTTTGTTAGCAACTGAAAATTCTGGTATACTCCTGCTCTTGAGTTTAATTACATAAAATTATAAGTTAAAAATTGATGTTGATATTCTTTATAATGCTTTAATTTTTAGATAATATTGGACAATTTTAAATATTAATAAATTTTAAAATTTGAAACTCATGGCATTTTTAAGATGAGAAGCATGGAGAAAATTCCAAATTTACTGATTGGTAGCTCAATAAAAGAATTGAAAAGAGTAAGTTATTGATGAATTAGATAAAACCAACAGATAAAAAAACACTAAATGTGTTTTCAGCATGAATGGCATCATGGAAAGTGTTTCAAATCTTTTGAAACATCCCAGATAAAGAGGTGAAGCCTTAAAATTACTGTCTTTGTTGCTTAAAAAATCTGAAATTCATGTTGCCTGAGAGTTAGAAGCATGGAGATAAATTCTTTATTTACTAATTAATTTCACCAAATCAATCCCCAGTTAATATTCATTTTAATTCCTTTGCTATCAGATGATGAACCAGGAGGATATTGCACAGCCTTTCTTATTTTTCAAATTTGAACATTTTATTGTTGTTCATGTTATTTGCATTGACTTTTACAAGTTAAGCAACGATCACCAAAACTGTATAAAAATAATATTATTATTTATGTACTTTGTTAATCAAAATTGATTGTATATGTTTGAAAGTAATCCAAGGATAATGCAAATTAGACATTTAAAAAAATGTCCATGTTATCATTTTACTTAAAAAGAAACATCATTCTGGTCTTTCCAAGTAAAATGATTATCATCTAGCTTTCTTTCTAAACTTCCTTATATCTCAAGATTGCCCTTTCACTTTGTTAATTTTCTATCCATCTTGGATTATTTTACTGAGGGTATGAATCAGTTTGCTGTTGTTTTTACATCATGGACAATAAATTTTGCATTTCAACCCAGCTATCCATTTTCACACAATTTCCTCAATAGCAAGGATTTCCTTTCCTTGATTGTCTGTGGTTCACATTAAAAACAAATGACCCCTTATTGATATAGTGTAAGTCTACTATTCATATCTGTAGATAAAATGTTTAACATGTATTTAAATTACATAAACAACAATGTCCAAGAACACACAAAAAAAAATTTAAAAAATTAAAACAGCAGAGCAACTTGGTTTCAGTTGCCCTTACGGCAATGCTCTTCAAGTGAAGAGCAGGAAGAGACACAAAATATAAAACCCTTTAAACATCCATCCAGAAAATTGGTCAAAAATTGATGGTGCGCAAGGGTGTGAGAATGACAAATGAAACCAGTACAAAATGGTTGAGGCAACTTACTGAAAGGTGGTACAATAACTAAAGGTCATATCAATAAATAAAGAGGAAGTAAAGAAACAAAAAATAATACACAGGAAACATCAATAAATCCAGAAGGTGAATTAAATAAATAAATAAATAAAAGCAGCTATCTTATCATTTGTGTAGGCCATAGCTACTTGCACACTTTGGCTGAGTACTAGTCCTTCCTTCCTTATTTATTTATACACTGTGCTAAAGTATTTGGATGTTCAGCTGTGCTTCCAATATTATATCGCCCCAAAATCTGTTTAAAATGTTGGTACATAGGCCTGGTGATATAGAACAATAGTTTATCCCATTGCTTATCATTATTAGAATTATAAATTAAGACTCCAATGATCTCTTAATGGCCTTTCGAATGAAAGTATTGGGGTAACCATTATCTCGTGTGCTGTAGGTGATGGTACAAATTTCATGATCAATTATGGCCTCACTAGATACAATCTTAAAGGCTTCTTGAACGGCCATACTGATAACATTATATTTGAGGCTTTGGGTACGCATGACAAGAAATTCACCATAGTATGCACCATTGGAGGGTTTACAGTAATTGTGGGTTTCAAAATTATGTGTATCCTTCTTAATACAAAAGGGTGTCTTAAGTGAGGCGCACACGATGAAGCAAAATGCCTTGCTGTCCATCCAACGCATAGCATGCGACCTTGTCTGACGGGTTTTCGCCAGACCAAAGCTTGTCAACACGTCAGTCGGTCAGTTCTTTTTCGGCATTTGGTCAGGCAAAAACTAACCAATCACAGTGAAGCTTTGGAACACGTCAGCCGTGACGTCACGCCCATTAGTAGAAATGGCGTCCCTTCGATTGTCTTCACTTCAGCTCGACGGAGAGCTATTATACAATTATCACACTATTGAGATTATCTTTCAAAAATAAATATAGTTTATACTTAAATGCATTAATTTTATGCATCAGAATTTATCAGTGTTTTTAAAAACTAGATTTTTACATAATTGCACAGCATCGGCTGTGTTCGCATGGAATTCTGGGATAGTCGATCGCCCACTAGTTAACAAAATGAAGAATTAATCCCAATAAATCTACAAAATTCAAAAAGAAAATATCTAAGGATTGATTCGCTAAATTTCTGTTAATTTCTGAATGTGAATTTTGCCATTAGAGGCTTCAAAAATTATCAAATTCAAAACTTTAAAATTACTTTCACTGTTTGATTCATAGATGAAAAACAGGCACAATATCATTCAATATCGTTTGAAATTCCTTCTTAAAGATGTTTTCTAGAGGATTTTGATGCATTAAATTACTATATTTCTGTGTAAAAATTGTTTTCTATCGAATGATGATATTTCTTATTACAATAATAGCTTTTTGATGGTTTTCAGTGCAGTGGAATTGAGATATTCAGGGGAGCAAATACAAATGATGTCATCAGTGACATATTTCAATTCTGTGCTTTTATTGGTTGGATTTGCGAAGACATGCGTTGAATATTCTGTCGGGTTCTACCCTGGCAGTCTCATCAAACATGTTTCCGCCAGACAGGTTGCTCGAGCATGTTGGATGGTGTTTGCCTAGCTTGGGGACGAAAAGGACAGAACCCCCCCCCCTTTTTTATTGTTTACCCCTTCTTTGTTTATTGACGTGACCTTTAGTTATAAAAAGAAGTTGACTCAACCAGTTATTACTGGTTTGTTGTCATTCTCACACCCTTGTGCACCATTATCGACTTGACCAATTTTCTGGATGATTATTGGTCTAAAGGGGTTTTATTCGTCTCTCTCCCTCCTCAAGTGCTGAAGATTGCTGTAAGGGCAATCAAAACCCAGTCACACTACTGTTATAATGTTTTAAATATTTTTTTTTTTTTGTGTGTTCTTAGACTTTGTTGGTTATATTCATTTGTATCACCCTACAAAATATGAATAATACTGTTCATGTAATTTTCAAAATGTGGCCATTTTTAATTTAACACTTTTGATGGGCATGATAATTACAAAGGTCAGCTGACAGCCTATGACATTTACTTTTATTCTTTACAGCAACAACTGAAATGTCATGTTTTCATGATCCTAGATTGGCCACATATTATAATTGTTGCACTTATCAAAACAATTCGTAGGAAGTATTACTCCCAATTTAAAAAAGTAAAATTTGTTAAATTTAAAAAATTAAACCTTCTTCAAACTTAAATTTACTTATCCAGCTCAATTCATATTTTGATAATTTACTATCTAACTCCGAGTGGGTAAGAGCGGTTGGCTGCGGGTTCGCTTCCCGGCCTCGGCAGAGGGCGGGAATTTTTCCATGCTCAATTCTCCTCCAAATGAGTCCTAGGGCCTACCCAGTCCTCTGTAGAATGGGTACCGGGTTTCTTTCCGGGGAGCTAAAGGCGGGCGTCGGGCTAACCACCCGACCTCATACTAGTCCCGTTGGTCAAGAAACGTCGGGAGCCTTACCTCCCGTGCACTTGTTTGGGGACAGCTTTAACTTTTTAACTATCTAACTAACTCCCCCCCCCCCCAAAATAAAAGTTAATATTCTTTTGAAAGCAGTTAACTAAACCTATGCTATTGTGCTTTATACAATTAGTCACCCAAATGAAACAGACTGGATTCTTAGATGCAAACTCCATGCTGTGTTGAATATAAAACAATCCTTGAAATAGAAAATATTCAATTAAATCTTGCTTCTTTAAAGATTCTTTTTCTAAATAGTAATTCCTTTATAATTGAGATAACTCCTTAATGTAATATCTTCTAAGGATGAACCTTGATGAATATTTATTTCTTCTACAATACAACAATTTCTTCCAATGTTGTATTTACCTGGTCTTCAAACTTATAAAATGATCTTTGGCATAGTTCAAGTTTACTTTTTGTGTAACACAAATACACCTTTTGCGCTAACTGTTCCAATCACATAAAATAAATCCCTTCCATTAAAGTTGGCTTGCTACATGATCAGCTCTTTTTATAAACTTCCAAGTTAATATTTGATAATACTGCACAAATTTGATTATTCTTATCCTTTGGAACAGCTTAGTATTCATCATCTCATCAGCCAATTTAGCACAGTAATAATTTGATCTTTAATACACGATAGATTCATTTAGACAAATACATCAATTGATTTGGTTTTTAATGCTTCACAAGTGAGAAGTCCTAGATCTATTAGTTGACAGACTGTCCTGCAGATTATAGCAATTATGCTGGTTCACCTTATAGCTATTTGAATCTTCACTTGCCACACAGTCAGCTCCAATAACAGTCTCCTTAAAGATTTCTTCTCTTCTGACTTTCCAGTTTCCAAGGAAGTTCTTTGATCTGGAATATGTTGTCTTTGCTAAGACAACTGTATATTGTCATTCCAAAATTCTGATCTGCTACATATTTCCTACCAAAGACTTTGCTTATCTTAAAGTTCTTTTTTTTAAGATATTTAAACCTCCAAATTATTATCATTGATTTTTTTTTTCCACTTTTAGCTTTTTTTTTTTAATACTAACTTACCTTAATTGTATATGTGCATCTCCAAATACTTTCAGACAGCAAGATTTCTCTATTAAACTAATTGCCCCTAGAAGCACTGATGTACTGGAGTGTGGTAGGGCTTACAAAAATGGAAGAAATCTAGGATTTGGGATTCTTTTTTTTCTTTTTGGTTGGAAGTTCATTGGTTTGTCTTTCTATCCCTATCCAGGGAAGAACACGTGTATTTTTTTTTTTTTCTGTCAAAAGACTACAACCATCATAACCCCTCCTATTCTAAAATCCTGGGCATGCCTGCATATAGGGGGTTGGATTATTTTTCCTAATAGCTACTTCAGAATTCCTCAAAAACTTTTCAGTTCCAGCTCCGTGAAAATGGTGTTGCTTTACACAAGCCAGTGGCAAGTTTTGCCGTTTGGCAAAGTTGGTTTTGCAGCTTGGTTTGCTACTAATTCTCAACTTATCCCACAGTAGATAAACAAAAAGGAAAAAATCAGAAAGAAAACCATGAACAAGTAAACCCAGATTCCAGTGTGAAGTTATTGCTGTCGTAGTTTTTCAAATAAATTTTTTTCTTATTAACTGTGCTCATTAGGGTCTTTAAAACTTTAAATTTGAGATGGCTCTTTATCTGCATTAAACTTTCACTTCTCATCTTACATGAATTTCATCAAGAACTTGTATATAACTTTCCAAGTAAAATTATAAGGAGACTTCCCCCATAAAAATAGAAATTACACATTTTATATTTATATACTCTGATGAATTGGTGGTGGGTGACCTTTCTATTTTTATAGGCAAGTCATGATTAGGTCTCCTTAAGCATGAAGCAGCCCTCATTTATAGAGTACTGGCATTTTAGCTCCTAAATAATACATCCTTTCACCTCTGGATTTCTTTAGATACATTTATTCTCTAGGATGAATGTTTTATTAGTTGTAAATGTTCAGTTTTGAAGTCTAAGATTAAAAATGTGGTACTGAAATTAGTCTAATATATATAACATTTTTATAACAGAATTTTTTTGGTTTTTTTTCCTGATAGCAGAAACTATACTCTTTTCTTGTTGCTACATCATCTTTTTTTTTAGAAACTTTTGAAATGTGAATGTTAGGTTCAAATGGAGATTGTTTCGAGAGTGTAATTTTAGGAGAAAATGTAAGGAAACCTTCCATATTCTTAAAGACCCCAATTATAACAATGACAACATGTCTGTGTGTGACACTGCAAGATATAGTCTCACCAAATCCTTAAGGCATATGATTTACTAAGTGAATTCATAATTGTTCCAATTTCATTCCATAATTGAAACTGGAGTGCAGAGATTTTTTTGAGTTTTATATATATATTTTTCTCTTTCTACCTCCCCTTTCCTGATTTAATGGAATAGTCCACGATAGTGCTTATTTCTACCTGCTTGGATTGAACTTACCCATATCCATTAGACTTATCTCTCCTTTTTATTCCAGAACGCTCTTTGATTTTATCAGCTTGACAATGATTCATTGATTAAATTGAAAGCGCTAGTTTTTAACGTTTTAAGTCTGTTCTTTTTAAATGTGTTAATTTTGAAATGTGTGGTGGACTAAGCATTAAATATTGATTATGGCAAATCATATTTTTCATCATTGTTTTTTAATCACTGACCCTATCATTGACAGTCTATGATTGTGTGATTTGCATCTGTTGACCATTTTCATCACTGATCCCATCATTGAAAATATTTAGGAACTGTTCTAAAAAGTAACATTGTTTCAATGATCATCAGTGAGCTCCAATCAGAACCGACCAGCAAAGAGACCAAAGAAGACGACCAGCGCCATTTTGGCTTCAGCTTCGATTGAATCCAAGGCTATTATGAATTAAGTATCACAGTGAGGAGATTATCTTTCGAAAATAAACAATATTTTTACTGATATAAATTAATTCTGTGTGTCAGAATGTGCAGATGTCAAGTTTTTAGAGAGATTTTTCATTTCTTATTGAAGCTTCATCACGCTCGCAGAGGATTGTCGCTTTTCAAATCAAAATTCACTCAGCTTCCGCTTAAGTAGTAGAGATGCTAGAATACAGTATACAATTAGTTTCAAACAGATTGACAGCTTGTTAAAAATCATTTCAAATTCTACAGAAATTGCGATGCCGAAATACGATTTTAACCTATAAAAAAAAATGAAAGTCCGAAGTATCAGACTACACACGCAGTCTTTTCATAACTGTGAAATGATTGGAGTTGCCGCCAAAACCTTTCCAACTCTGATTGGTTAACGCTTTGCCAATCATATGCACTATTTCATCATATTTCCATATTTCTTCGATACGGTGAAAAAAACAATGTTGGGAACACTTCACTGAAAACAATGATCATTTCAGTGAAGCAAAACAATGATGAAAGATATGATGGTGAGATTTGGCCATTACACTATGCATGTTAATTTTTTTTTGTTTTTTTTTTAATGATAGTAGTAGAATCTCAAAGCAAATTTTAAACTATACCCATAAAGAAATAAAGCCTCGGAAGACATCAAAGAGGTGGCAAGGCATAATAATAAAAAATAATCAATTGACAGTAGTGGTCAAGCTCTCAGAATAGGTGGATGGGATCTAAACACACTTTCCAATGAATCCGGAGTCGTGAAAAAATTGAGAAATTTGGCTGGGAGGTGCTCCAATATCCAACCTATAGTCCAGACCTCACACCATCTAACTTTCCCCTCTTCAGACTACTGAAGAAATTCCTAGGAGGCCAATGCTTCGGTTCGAATGAAGAAGTGAAATCAGTCATGAGCAGGTGATTACGATCCCAGGAAACTGAGTTCTATGAACAAGGAATACTAAAGTTGGGGTCACGATGGCAGAAATGTGTTTAGAGACTTGGTTGAAAATTAGGTAACACCTGTAGTTTGTTTGTACATAAATTTTTTCGTCTTACCTATTAAATATTTTGCAAAAAAAAAAAATTGTTGAGCATTACTTTTCGATCTCCCCTTGTACCATCTTCTAAAGGAACTCTGCAATTCTAATCACTAATGGATTTGGGATGGGAGTCTCCCCTATGTGCTAAGTTGAATAGGTTTGAAAAAGCTTGTAGAATATCACTGGCAGTCAGGTATTTGCTGGCAGAGCTCACAGCACTTCCCAAATCCTCTATATCTTCCCCTTAAAAATCCCTCCTCCAGCCAACACCACGAGGATGCCCTTCACTCCTACAGCACCACTTATTTAGACTAATCAACAGATAAAAAAATGATATGTTAACACATCCATAATCACAGTGAAGCAAGTGTATCTCTGAGCATTAAAACTTAGTTAATGCTACTGCAGTAAAGCATATTTCATTGTTTAAAGTAGAAGAATAGCCGTTCAAGATGGATTTCCTTACCATTGATCTTTAAAATGATACTGAGCACCTTCCAGAGGCTATAACTTGTATTTAATTTTTTTTTTGTAAAATCATTTAATAAGAAAATTCATGATAAAAATAACTACCAAGGAAGACACATAAGAAACCAACCAAAAAGAAAAAGATTTTGCACCCCTGAGCCATCACTGGCGGAAGTCTGGGGCAGCCATTTTGTCCTCCTTAGGACTCGTCAACCAGACAAACCCCGGTTTCTTTTTGATTTCTTGTGTGCCTTCCTTGGTTGT
Organism: Thereuonema tuberculata; assembly: GCA_023159025.1. Lineage (NCBI taxonomy): Eukaryota > Metazoa > Arthropoda > Chilopoda > Scutigeromorpha > Scutigeridae > Thereuonema > Thereuonema tuberculata. The sequence continues at coordinate 79,013,140 of JAFIDM010009631.1, read as the reverse complement.
TATTATTTTTTTGTTAGGCATGTTAATTTTTTTTTTATTTAAAATCCATGATGGTTGATAGCTCTCTTAAAATTAAAATAGTGATCATTAAGCTAATCTGTAAAGAAGAAATGATTTTTATTTCTTCGTATTAAAAAATAAATAGTGTCTTCGATGGCAGCAATGTTTGAGAATCTTTAACTAAAATAACTATTTTAAAATGCTAACAACTCAATGATATACTGTCGAATAAAAATTTTCCTCCTACTTTCATAATTAAGTTATAAGTTTTGGTGCACTATTTTTTTTTTTATTTCCAAAATTCTGGTGTATTATTTTTCTCTTCTCAAAAGCAGTAATGAATATTGACAAGTCACAAGTTCCGAAGATCTGTCAATCACCCAGTGCCTTGCACTGATACTATCAATATTTTTAAAATATTGAAATTTTTACCTTACATATAAAATACACTTAAATTAACTAAAAAGCAAATTATAATTTGAATAATATAGAATCTGATTAATCAGATTATTTTAATCTCCCTATTCTAAAGAAAGAAGACTCATTTGATTGACAAATCTTCTGAAATTGTGGCTGGTGCCAAGATGAATATCAGATACTGTACGAACTAGTGTGTGGGAAGTGAAACAGGATCCTCCTTTTGGGTAATTATAATGAGAGAAAATACTTTGTGGCTGTCTTAAGCTTGACACTAAACACAGTAATACTTTTTGTTTCACAAAATTGTTCATGATTAAAAGAATATTAACAAGCCAACTCTTCACAAAAAAATTCATAGGTCTGGCTAACCCAGGAAGGTACAACACTTTGCACCTGATGAGATATAAGGAAATTTAATTATGTAGTTCACATCCAACAAGATGCAAAGAATTTACCTTCCAAGAGTATAGACAGTAGAATGAGTTTAACTTCATCAACCATTACTATGGGCGCCACAGAAATTTTTGCAATATATTTTATACTGAAAAATTCAGTAAATTAATTAATGTAGGAAAATAGTAATTTAAATCAATTTTACCATTTTAATAATATCTGTTAATTCTCATACAAGAATCAATTTATATGAATTACATTAACACTTATGAAAATTCCATGAGGAGCAGGGACAAATCGTCGCTAATTTCACAACTGGCAAATCCGAAAATTTGTCAATTTTCAATTCATGTGCCATTGGTACTTATGGGAGGTGTACTTTCAATCCACTAAGGCACAAATGATAACAATTCCCTCCTATAACATTTAGTATACGTATTAAGTACTTTTATAAACCACCTTTTCGTCATAGATAATTTTCTCATAAGTATCGAATTACAGATTCGCCAGTTCGTGAAATTAGCGACGAAATGTCCCTTCTTGTGCAAGCATCCATGACCACTACTAACTGCATTGGCTACTGATTTATATAACCAACTTTTCATCTATGGTAGTGATCTAAGTACTAATTGTATGCTGCAATATAAGTTTCAAAACTCAACATCATATTTAAAGACTTTTTAAATGTGCCATAAAAAAGTCTGCAGTCATGTCTAGCTGTGATTTTCTTCAATTCATTCACTTCAGATGAAACAGAATGGATTAAAAATCATGAACTACAATATTTGTTTCCCTCTTGTTTCAAATTACTTAAAAATTGTCATGCATTTATTGTAAGAGGCAACTTCAATTGATACAAGTATGCTCAAATAATAAAGTGCAAGACAATTTTTTTTTTTTTTTTTAATTATTACTTTCTAAAATATGATTCAGTCTCTCATCTACATGCACCAGACATGACAACATCTCACTACACTTTCCCAAATATATTTTGTATTTAGACTTTAGTTACTTAATTGTGCTTAACCTTAATGTAATCCATTCTTTTTTGTTTGCAGACAATTTACTTTATTGATATGAATTCTTCTAATTTCTGTTCTTTGATTGGCAGGAAACATAATCAAAATTACATTATGTAATGAAGAGAAAGAGAGAAACAAATATTTTAGCAATACACAGGAAAAATTCATTGAGGAAACTGAGTCAAGACTCGGTCGTTATACTGTAAGAACTCTGACCCACATGCTTAGCTTATTTGGCTATTATCACAATATAGAACAGGAGTCGTCAAAAAAGAAAAAAAAAAAAAAAAAAAGCCATCATGAATATGCCAGTAAAACACTATTCATTTGATTGAATAAAGACTAAGGTTTGGACTGACAATTGAGAAAATGTATGCTCCTGCTATTTTTTTTTCCTGGAGGTAAATGACATATCTTTTAAGCCAAATATTTGTATACTGTAAGAAATCTGTTAACAAGTTTCATAAAACGGGATCAATAATGATGAATAAAAAAGAGAAAACCAGAAAGGTGGCAAAATTTCTTCAACTGGTTAAAAATCAAAAAGGAGCAGGAGTAGATTGGGAGCATTAGGGAAGAAATACAATGCTCACAAAATTTTGGGGATATTGCGAAATGAATATAATATATCCAAAAAACAGAGGCATTTGAGCTTATTTATTAAAGAACATCATCAGAGAAGCAAACGACATGAAAATGGAAGTTGGCTGAACATGCAAATGTGATGCAAAACATTAATTTGCATGTTTGCCCACAACCCTGTATAAAGAGGCTGGCGCTGCTGGGTTATCTCCACTTTCCTGGATCAACAACAAGTGGCACAATCGTTGAGTGTTACCTGAAAATGCCCCTGCAACATGATATACCGCGAATATGAAGCATGGAGAATCATAGGAGTCTTGAAGCTGGCCAAACACAGATGACACTGGCAGCAGTGGTTGGAACCTCCCAAAGCGCGCTTAGCAGACTCTGAAATCGCTTCAGAGAGACTGGCACAGTACGAAGACGACTAGGGCAGGGCCGCCCACATGCCACCATTGCAAGAGATGATCGCTACTTGATGCTAATAGCATGAAGGAACTGGTGAAGCAATGCGACTGAGCTGCGGGGACAGTTTCTCACTGCTACTGGACAATGGGTGTGTACCCAAACTGTGCGAAAACGACTCCAGTGGACTGTATGCTCAGCGACCAATAGTATGCATTCCATTAACTGATAAACATCGCAGAACCCGCAGAAGGCGAGCTGAAATGCATCTTCCTTGGACCCGTGAAGAGTGATCCATGGTTCTCTTCAGTGACGAGTCAAGATTCAGCCTGCAGCCTGACAATCATCGTGCCCTGATCTGGATTGAATGTGGAACATGGGAGAATCCATTTCGTGCAAGAAAGACATTCCTTTAGTAGAGGTGGATTCATGATGTGGGCAGACATCAGCATTGGTTGTAGTACCGACCTCCATATTGTTAGAAATGGAACGGTGAATGCTGTAAGATATCGGGATGAAATTCTACAGCCTATAGTGGTACCCTATGCTGGAGCAGTTTGGGACAACTTTCTTTTTATTGGACGATAATGCACACCCCCACTGTGCGCATCTCGTCAACAACATGCTGCAAAAGGCTGGAATCAAGCACGTGGGACTGGTCTTCATGTTCTACAGACCTGAATCCCATCGAACACGCTTGAGACGCACTAGGAAGACATGTTGCCAGTCACGAATCACCTCCCATAACACTTCCTCAGCTGGAAGTCGGCCTGGTGCTGGAGTGGCCACGAATCCCACAGGAACTGCTGGACAATTTGATCCTCTCCATGCATCATCACTGTCAGTGTGTTGTAGCAGTTGCAGGTGACCATACACCCTACTGAACAGTCAATGTGCGACACATTTTTCACGTTTGACATGCGAATGTTAACCTCCGTCCATGTGTCACATACATCCTGCTCAATCCCGATAAATGGATTCTGCATCTCATTTGCATATTCAGACAACTTCCATTTTCGTATCATTTGCTTCTCTGATGATGTTCTTTAATAAATAAACTCAAATGCCTCTGTTTTTTGGATGTATTATATTCATTTCATAACCAGTGAATTATGTAGAAAGGTATTTTGGTTCTGAGAATAGGCATCTAAACTTGCAAAAGTTGACATTAGGCAACCAGGCAGTTGAAGTTCCAACTGGAATTCTCTTTTTGGACCAATCCGGGCCTACTTAGAGCTCTGCTTTAGTCCATCTTTGAACCCCTAAAAATATTTCTCTCACACTCTAGAAGAAAGTCTACAAAAAATGCAATCCATATAAAACTTTCCTAGGATCAATTTCAAATTGAGTCCACATCAACTTATTCACTGTCACACTTCTATATTGTTTTTATACTTTCGGTAAAAACTACTGTTTCTATTTTTCATCCTATATTGTGATAATACTGTGATTCACTAACTTTTGATAAGTGCACCCTATCTTTAGCTAGGCGAACACACAGCAATTATAGGCAATATTATTGGGACAATATGGCCCAATTTTATTGCTGACAACCAGGGTCAAGCGCGAACACAGAGTTTTCCCTGAACCAATATTGCCCTGAATATTGATGGTTACGGCGCTTCGTGTTTCAGTAGGGAGCCCTAGTCATTACACACTCAGTGAGAACGCCTTATAAACACACCACACGAGCAGAGCATAAATGCACTGGGAACAATATTCCCAGCAATTGTAAGAAATCGGTTTTATTTATACAATTTATTAGCGAATAAAATGGGAGCGATCGAGTGTAAGCGTACATGCGGTTAAGCCTAAACGTGTTACGAACGGGCAGAATCGATCGAGTATTAAACGCCTTACCGCGGTAGAAATCCATTAAGATTCTTTCATTATCAATTGACAAAATATTGTTGTTTGAATTATTTATTTTGGGCCGACCCATGTTGCTGATTTTAAGCCTTCTCTCACAAAACATGGTCGGCGTGAGCGAGTTATTTTCCGATTTTGCAAGTACCGCCTTCCTCTGACGTCACCATTGTCACGTGATTTCATCCCTTCATTTGATTCGCTCGCGAACCAGCAATATTTCTCGACAATAAAATTGGGGCAAACGGTTGCCAGCAATCAAATTGGGCATGATTGTCCCAAAATATCGACTCGTGTTCGCCCAGCTTTAGATATTGTAGAAACCACAGGTCCCTTCCCATCACCAATTTAGAGAACCAGCTCTTAAGGATTTAATTTGCATCGCTAGTCAAGTTCTCTCAAAATTTTATGAAATAACTTTTTTTTTTTTTTAAATATATATAGAGATTTTAATAAAATTGATAAAATACACATGAATTTCATAAGACAGCTTTAAAAAAGTGTCTCAACTTTTAACAAAATGACCCATTGAACACTGCTGTATCACCACCTGGTGCTAAATATTTAATTAAATGGCAACATTTCTAGTTTAAAAATTCTAGACTGTTCTAAATGAATGGCTGACATACTTGCTAACCAGTACCATTATAATTTATGATGTAAATAAGTGCTGCATCTTCAGAAGCCAAGTATTGCTTAATAATGCAAGCTTACTCAATGAAAATAGTTTTGAATTAATTTTGGAAAGATACCAATCATTAGTGCTATAATTTTACTGAAAAAAGCTGCCATAACACACTTTTTTTTTTAATTAAAGTAGATTAATATTCAATATTTTATTTGTGTCAATTAGATTTACAATATAGACTTATGGTTGCAGAGTCAAAGTTTAGCTTTTAGAAGATGACGACGAATTAAATAGACTCACAGTGGCACATCATTTGAATGTAAAAAAACAATGTCCAAGCAAGATATCTTTCCACATTAAATGTTTATGACTTTTAGTGAATCACTATGGAAAAAAATGTGTGTTATGGTTAATGAGCTTTGTGAAGAAAACTGTCTGTTATCTAGTCTTTTCGCAGGTTGAAACAGCACATGCTCAATAGGACTTTGCCTTATGTTAATATGAGATCATAAAACTTACCCATTCTATAATGATTTCAGATCAAGAAGCACAATAATGTGAATTCCTTGAAATATATAATATTTCAAGGATAGCTTTAAAAATGAGTTACATCTATAAAATCATGAAAGGGGAAGATATCTCAAAGATATTCCACCAACAATGCTAGCAAACCAAGAGATTATAGAGAAGAAGAGCCAAATGTAGAAGGATACATTTGAACCTCTACTCTACTCTCTGGAATGTGCCTTAGATCATTCAGAATTCTTCTTCCATATAGCTTTCCCAAGCTATTTACATTTTAAGATTTTTGGGAAGAGAGAAAACTTTCTACAAAGTGCTCATACATTTCTTTAAACATATAAGGCACAAAGCAACAACTTATTTCATTATAAATGAAAATGAAGTATTTCGAAAGGTGACAAAACCCTGTATATAGGGTTGCTTGATGATAACTAAGCATTCATCCTGCTGATCTTGCAGCTGAGCTTAAGGAGGCTTCACTACTCATTGACAATTACATATTCCTACTTTATATGAAAAAACTTAAATTTGCTTTTTCTAATGTGGCTGAGATTGGCTTTTAAATCTTAACACTATTAAATTTTTAAAATATGTAAACTTATTTCAACAAGTAAAAATAGGTTATTATAGCTTGCAACAAAAATAATATTTATCTAAATAAGTTTGTACTAATATTTTGTCAGGACCCCGATTAATACATTTTAAAATAATTTTGATTTCTATTTTTATCAATGAATAAAAATATGAAAAGGAAATTATAAATGAGTAAAATGGTTAGCAAAATCCCTTAAGGCTTAATCCCCCCCCCTTCCTTTTCCAGAATCACATCTGAATTCTCTGACCAGGTATCTGGAAAAAACAAACAAACAAAACATTCCTACATTGCTCAAGGAGTTAAAAGGGATTTAACAAATTAGGGGTTGTATTAGATTGTTGCATATGAAATGTTGAACTTTTAAAAGAAATTAAAACAAGTAAATCTGAAAAAAGGGCAGCGCAATCTAATTCTAATTTAAAGTAAAAGTGACAAACATTTATGACTATTCAAAAACTACCTCCAAGCAGACTAAACACAGAAGCTGCCAACAGTTTTTTCCCCTAATAAATGTCACCCAGCAAACAAATGATTATGAGATAAACAAAGCAAATAAGAGTAATTGCTCATTTGAAAAGACACAACTGAAAATTTATTTGTTTATATAATGTATTTAATTAAAACGGTATAAAAAATTGCCTTGAATTTGATAATCTGTTTCAAATTAAAGTAAATTTTTTTTCTGTTGTTTCATTTAATCAAGATGAACTTTATTTGAATCAATAAACTTTTGATCCCGGAGGCAGAATATTTTTTTATCTTTCTGCAACGATTGATGCTAAGACGAAAAATTTTCTGCGGATGCGGGCGTTTTTCTAGTTTATGTCCTGCAAAAAACGTTCATTCTATACCAGGGGTGGACAGACTAAAAAAAAAAAAAAAATACAAACCGGAATCTCCAAATCCTCAACCAAAAAAAAACAAAAAAACGAATATACGATATCTTACTGCAGCTCTCATTTTTGTTCTGCGACAATGTCACGCCGTCGCTTGATATTCTGCGTCTGGGCTTGTGATAATCAGTTATTAAGCTTATAAATGTCATCTTTAAAAACCAGACATACCTTCAAGAAATCACATTTTCAACATTACTTTCAAGCTAACTTTCGTTTGCAGATCACAGATGTTTTGTGATTTAAAAAAAAATGAGCAATAGTCTCTTAAGGCTAAGATTTAGAGAATATGGTACATTAGGTAAGATACTAAAGTTTAAAATTTAAGGCAACAACATACATGAAAATGAAGGCAAGGAAAAGAAACCAGTAAATTTACACCGCAATCGATTATTTCTAGATGTTTTTAATGACAAGTTATGATACATAATTTCTAGTTCGTAATTTCACAATATTACATCTCGTCTCTTGATTTTTCTCCACAGCTCAGTAGTGAATACTAGATCACATCTGTTGATAATAACCAAACACTCAGTTTTTTAGTAAAAAGAAAAAAATGATAGTACTGCATTATGATCAAGTTACAGCCTAAAGCATTTGTTTGTTGGAAAGTTCTTTCAATGTTTAATAGGTATCCGATTCATATTGTCTTCAATACTTCTTTATTAATGGATATTGAGGGGAACATTTTATATGCAACAACCTAACACTGATATGCCTTAATTTATACAAAGATTCATTCAAGGTGTAAATTGAAGCAACTTCATGATGTAATTTAGAGAATATATTTCTGACATAACTATGAATCCTATAAACTATCTTCCATTAATCATTTTTCAAGACTTTACAAAGAAATCTAATCAAAAATTAAAAATAAAAACCCCTGAAATTACAGGCCTTGATAGCCCATCGTTTTAAGGATAAACTCCAGTCATAAAAGGATGAACTTGCTATAATGATGAGATATAACATGGCGTTCACACATATTCTACGTATCAAAAGATCCAATGTATGCCAGGAAAATATTCCCCATACCATTATAGCCCAACCACTAGCTTATACTGTTGACACCATACCAATAGGTCCATGAACTCATCTTGTTACGTCAAATCTGAGCCTTCCATGAGCTTTATGCAAAAGGAACCTTGATTCTTCAGACTTTTCCTTTCTTCAGTGGTTTAGTAATATTGCTCCTGTGCCCAAAGGAGGCATGCTTTCTAGTTCTTCTAACAATAACGTTGGTACAGTACAACCTCGAAAATCCGGACTTGCCGGGACTTTGCCGATT
>JAFIDM010009631.1:78977065-78994526 GCA_023159025.1 Thereuonema tuberculata | reverse complement strand
AAAAAAAAAAAAAAAAAAAAAAAAATTGTTCAATTATCACAAAAAAGTCACAACACAATAATACATTTTGAACTTTGGTATTGTTAAAAGTATCATTATATACCAATGAAACTAGCAGAAATTCTCACTCTTCGTAGAGTTACAAAACAGATGTCCTGATGTGGACGAGAGAGAAATTGAAATTGGGAGATCACTTCGAAACTTTCCAGTTGGTAAAAAAAAAATCACGTGATAGGTAGAAACTAATATTGTTACCTTCTGTTTTGGACACTACCCTGCAGTCGAAATCGCCTCGTCCAACCCGGCTCCCTATTCGAAGTTGACCAGTCCGGAGGTTGGAACGAGGCAGCCAGCGGCCTTAAAACGAGCAGCAGAGCCGTGGAGAGTCAGTTGGTCGGGTGGCGATAGCCACAACACAATCTCCAATCCCGGAGAAAAGAGGAAGTCGTCCGAGAGTTGGTCGGGTGGCAAAAGCCACAGCACAGACTCCAGTCCCGGAGAAACTAGAAGTACGTCTGACAGTTGGTCGGGTGGCAGCAGCCACAGCAATAGAGCCTCCAGCTACGGAGATAAGAGGACATCGTTTGGAATTTGGACGGGTGGCAACCGCCACAGTCGAATCTCCAGCTACGAAGGAGCAAGAAGTTCATTTTGGCGACAGCCAGTCGCAATTGAGAAATTCACTCAAAAGTGAAGGACAGTTAGCCCGAGAGGCTAAGAAGCATTTTGGTTGGACGAAGGACCACACCGTTCTACCCAACTAATAGGAGATTCTTCCAGCCAGGAAGGAGAGTGATACCTACGGTTACAAAGAAGCCATTCGTGCCCGCAGAAAGTGCACCGGAGCCCGCAGCCTTACCGAGTCGGCCAGACCTAAAAGGAGTGCGACCACGGAGAAGCCATTCGTTGCTGCAAAACGTCCACCGGAGTCCGCAGCATTATCGAGGCGACCGAACCCAGGAAGACGTGACTACGGGAGAAGCAGTTCCCCAGCTGCATCAGAGTCATCTTTCGCCGCCAAGACCCTGCGACGACTGGGCGTTTACAGTTAAGTTCTGCAATCAACGTGCAGTGTGAAGAGGGCAACCCTGAGCCCAAGAGAAGGACAAATAGAATTTGGTGCAGATTTTGAGTTGAACAATAAAGAAATAAAATTTAATTTAACCCATTCTGTTCTCCATTCACACAGGTGAAGCCATAGTCTCGATCATCGCAGTAAAGTCCCCCCCTAGCCGCCAGCAGTGAGTTGAAGTACATCCCCGAGCCCCACATGACGGTAGCATTTATTGGCACCCGAATGGGGATACGATACTCCACTGTAGCAATATTACATTCGTAATTCGAGATCCCTAGATATGAAATTAATATCAAAATCGGAGAATATAAGACTTCCCAGCCCTTTCTGCCCTTCTCCACTTGTAAAAAATCACGTGATCATTACAAATTTAATGTTATTTGCAACCCAAAAACCTCAAAAGTGTCCTTCAACAAAGTTTGTCCATTCCCCCCACGTTTACGCCCCTTAAGGCTCGATATAGAAAATTCGATCAAATAGCATCCTTTCGATTTCGACAAAGAACACTCGAGTCAAATTTCGTGTTTCCATCTCAAGCAGTTTCGGAGACACGCATATCCTTCAAGAAGGTTTACATCCCTTAGGGGTGGTTAATCAAAATCCCAATAGCTTACTTTTTCCAAGTACATCCTAAGGTAGAATTCTGCCAAATTTCAGTTTCCTGGCTGTATGGGAAATAGGAGAATTAGTAATGAGTCAGTCAGTGAGGGCTTTCGCATTTATATACAGTAGAACCCCGCTATTCCGAAAATCCACCTATTCCGAACAGAGTTCAGAAAAAATACCGATTTTTTTTTTTAACTTAAAAATAGGAGAAATTAAAAAGACGTTCGTGAAAAATCGTACATTTATTGTTATACAAAGAAGTTAAATAGAGACATACATAGTTTTTTGCCGTTTTTCAAGAGTTTTTTCACTTGAAGCAGAACAAAACTGCTTAATTTTAACGCGATTCTTTTTCCAGCCACTAATCCTTGCTTTTCCGACACCATATTCGAGTGATAATTTAGTAGCACTTTCTCCCTTATCCAGTCTTTTTAACACTTCAAGTTTTTCTTTTAAAGTACACGAAGAACGACTTCGTTTACTTGCCATGTTTAATGTTTAACAGCGGAAATGCAGTAACCCGTTAGTAATTCTTGGATCACGGGAGGGAGAGGGGTGATGAGTCGTCGAAGGTCACTGAATCTGTTCCCACGAGCCGATCAACGCTGTATAGAGCCGACACTATCAGATGTCACCGCACTTAATTTACGCCTTAACAAGTCAATATATTGATTTTATTCATGAAATCCGCCTATTCCGAATTCCCGTTAAATCGAACAGTGTTCGGTCCCAATTAGTTCGGAATAGCGGGGTTCTACTGTACACAGATATCATTCATTACATATTTCTCTTCCTAGCTTTAGCCGCCACAAAATTCTTAATTAGATCTTTTATATCTAAAGTATCCATAATATCATTTTCTATTGACGTTATTGATAAATCGGTAAGACGTTAATTGGGACTGCAGTTGATCAGTTCGTCATTACACACATTGGGATGGTGTGGCCCATGCATTATTCGCATTACTGAAAATAGTCAATACTAAAGTCGTTTTGAGAATGCGGAGTGCGCGGATCACAATGCGATACACAATATCGACGCAGTGAACATGTTCAAATCTATTTTGACTCACCACTCATGAAGTTTGTTGTTGAGTTTACTGTTCATTTTATAGCACCTTACTGTTTATTTAAAGTCGTGCAATCTATATAGTAAAGTTTTACTTCATGAATAAGAGCATTGTATAAAAATCTACTATATTTATCATCTTGAAATGATGCCCCTCCTGATCAGGCGCATTTGTGCGCGGCACAACCTGCACACCCGCACGGGGCGGCCCTGGAGTGATTATGATTGTCTTAAGCGCATTGCACATGGATCCGAAAATCAGACGGCGGATTTAAAAATCGGACGTATTCGATTTCACTTAAGGGTTTCCTTAAGTGAACATTCATTTTATTTTCATTTATTTTAATTCTCCGAAATGAATATTCGTCTTAAGGAAACCTAAACGCTACTTTGATTTTAAGAAGTACAAAGACACAGAAGCCGTTGTTTGAAATACAGTGAATTCTCCGAAATGAATGTTCGTCTTAAAGAAACCCTTAAGTGAAATAGAATACGTCCGATTTTTAGATCCGCAGTCAGATTTTCGGATCCATATGCAATGAGCTTTATAATCGTTCAACCAGGAAAAAAAATTCCTGGTTGAGTTTTCCTGATTGGGAAAGGGGGAGTTTACAAACAAAACAATGGCTTATCAGCCAAAAACACAGGTCCAAAATGCTAGTCTTCCATTTTCGGATTCAATAGGGGAGAGCGGTCACAACCCCTTTTAATCACCCCCACCACCAGTTCACCAATGATCGCAAGCGACTTATCTCAGTTTATTAAATAAATAAATGAAAAAAAAAAAAAAAAATCTTTAATTTCGCTTTGCATGAGTTTTTTAACGCAAAAGTCATCCATATGACATCGATAACAGTAATTGTAGAGATTTCAGGTATCTGATATTTTAAATCCATAACTACCAAATAATAAAATTGCACCGTTGATATTCTGAATTTGCACAGGCAATTGCACACTGAATTTCGTAAAATCGCGTCAGTGTGCAATCTTAACGCAGCAGGAAATTGTATTTTTTTTTTTTTCAATCATGTACTTACCTGTATGTGAAGGTTCGAATTTTCCGCTGAGAAAGCAATTTTCAATTTTTTTCTGTTTCTCCACAAATAATAGGGAAATCCATATTTATTTGCTGCTTCCATTTGGACTCAAAATCTGTAAACATTGCTAATTTCTTAGTGAATTGATCTGCTTTAACTAAAAGTATAACTATTTGAAATCCGAAAAAAGGTATCGTGAATTGCGGAAATTTCATGCGTTGCACATGAAATTCTTCGAAAGAGGATTCCCGGGCCTCAACAGGTGTAGGGCTGCCAACTGTTTTTCTTTTTGACATACTAAAGGGCGTATTTAGGATGTATTTCGGGAGAATGGGTCCCCTCCGAACCGAAGTGCTGTCAATCGACCTTCTCAGCAAAAGAAAATAAATCTTATGTTTCGAAATTTCCGGAAAGGAGCGGACCTATTGACCCCCACTTTATATATGCACCATGGAAAAGAATTTCTAAAATATTGAATTTTTCTGAATTTTGGTACCTAAAGGTTGAATATTTCCCGATCTTTATCATTGGTAAACTTTCCAGATATACATCGATCAGCATTTGTGGAAGTAAAATCATTGGAGTATCGAGCGGAGGGAGTTGGTAGTGGATGTAACCACCTCCCCTCCTCCTATTGCATCTGAAAATGGAAAAAAAAAAAATGTATAGGCCTGTAGGATTTTGGAACCTTTTGTTTTGCTTGGAAAGTTCAATGCTTTGCTTGTAACCCTCCCCTCCCTCATTCATGAAAATAACACAACTTTATTTTTTTAGTCTTCTGATACAAGTACCAGAAGACTTATCTTCCCGTTTTGTCTGGGGACAAGTATCATTAAAATATCATTAGCAACAATGACAACAATCACATTTATAATAATAAGGAAATTAAGGCAATATCAAATATATTTTCATAGACGTATCAGAAGACGTTGCGAAGCATTGTGATTGGTTTACTAATCGCTATTCCTACCTTGTTTTAGTTTAATCGGTCTGATCATCATAACCCCCCCCCCCTCCATTTTATAATCCTGGGTTCGCCTATGAGTAAGATTACGTGCCTTTTTTTTCCCCCACTTCAAGAATCTCCACTTCTAATTATAAACAACACAAAAATCGTGAAGATTTCGAAGTCAGGTGCAGTTGGTTGTTAGTTTAATTAAAATGTTTGACTTTTTAAGTTCAATTCTGTTGTATCTTTTTGGTGATTCGATAATTAGAAATAAATTTTACTGCTTTCGTTATTGCCCAGTACGGATACAGGGCGAACCTGTGATTCTACGGCTAGCGCAAGCCGTTCCGTACTGCCTCCACGTTGGCACTGGGCGGACAACGGTATTTACCGGCTGAAGTACGAAAATTGCGTGGGTGAGAGAGCCCCGGTTCCTGGCCAACAGGTTACCAAAACATCTCCCCTTACTTTTAGCGGTTTCACGATGATGATTGACTATTCTCGGACACGGAAATGACGATACAGAGCCCAAGAGGCTCGGTAACAAGGGAAAGAGATGCCTCTCTCAGAATAAGATTGCCCAGTTGTCATCTATTTTTCCCGCAGCCCGAGAGGCTTTTGCATATGAGTGCGGCTAGTTCGGCACCCAGCCGAAGGCGTCACAGAGCGGATTTCTTACCTCGCGAACTATCTCGATGCCACTTCTATAATCATAAGACGGTCTGGCTCAACTGTCCTTCCTGCCCGACCTTCGCCATTTGCACGTGGGAACATAAGTCGGGCGTTGTGAGGCCTTATCGTCCTGTAGGGAGGTGCCCAGCCTCCCTGGTATTATCTTGAAGGGAAGTGCCCAGCTTCTCTAGTCAGGGAAGCGCCCAGCTTTCCTGGCCACTCGTCTCTCCAAAGTTCCGGCATGGTAAGTTTTCAGAGGCTCTCCCGATCCTCTATGGCCCCGCAGCGGCCATCGCGAGGGAATCAGTGTTTCGTGTCTGTGCTTATATGTATGTCTGGTGAGTAGTTTTGTCGTCTATGGGTAACTCTAGCCCCCTTGTGAACAGTCCCTCCCTGCTGTCCCTCCTTCTCTCTCTGCGGGCCCTCTTTTCTGGGTTGGTGGCTTTCGTCCCCGTTTTTAGTAGAGCCTTAAGTTCTCAGCCGCTTAAACCCTTAGTTGGGTACAATGCGTGTAAAGACTGTGCTTTCGTTATTTATGATTTCCTAATTTAAAAATCCTCATTTTAATTAAGTGAATTTATTTTACATTGAAAATATCATACCATGTGTTTTTAAGAGACGTTCGTATTTTTTTTCTTCTTTCCAAGGTTATTAGATAATCTTGCATCAAAGCGGCGTAAATTATCGCCAATATGACTGAAATAACTGTTCTCGGATGTCGCCTAGAAGACACAGTCTCATACACTGATTTGTATGGTACATAAGCTACTTAAGTTAATACAGTTGAAAGCGTACTTACGCTTTTGACTTACATACACATTTTGTAATCGTGGAACAGAGGATGGTTCCTAATGACAGTTCTTATGGATCTAACTTCCTTTTGAAAGACCTTAGGCTAACGCAAAAAGTTGGATAAAATATGGTTTCAATGAAATATCGCTAATTTTCAACTATTCTCTCTTCATTTAAAAACTTTATTTATTTATTTATTTATTTATTTATTTATTTATTTATTTATAGTTTTTAGGAAAAGGTGTCCTCATAAATAGTAATTTTTAAGTTCAAATGTTCTCCAGGCAGCATAACAACGAAGGGCAAAACAACGGGTTGCAGGATCTCATGCACATATTGCTGTGCCTTTTAAGTTTCTAGAATCACTATGAGAGGCGATGAACTATCATAAGAAATGGCTTCCCACATCATTATACCAGCTGCAATGGCTATGTGCCTCTCGCCAATACTGCCAGAGGTTGAGCACTTTTAAATGATATTTCTATATCTGAAAAATAAATCTGTATGTTGAGAGATATGTTATTCAAAATCGTATGTCGTTATGGCTTGCATACTTACTGTCAGAACTTTTAACTGGAAGATCTCCTTCCTTTCTTGAAAGAAGATTGGCATAGTTATGAAAAGCCAAGATTTTCCGCCCCCCCCCCCCCCCCCCCCGGACTTGGAAAACAAAATGATAAGCAGCTCATTTTTTCTTGGTACTTTTGAGAGAGGTGTTGTGTTTGTCGCATTAAATTCAATGGTAAACCCCATACCTGCATTTAATGGTTTTTACTAGGAGAGAAAAGTGAACGTATAAGGTATATAGATCCCCCTTCTCAACTCCTTAGTCTTCTGTATACAGAATTCATCTTCAAAAAAATCGATAAATTTCTCTTAATAAAAGCAATGTCAAAATAATCCATTTTAATTTGTACATACATCAATTGATTAAATATACCTCTTACACATGATTTAAATAGCGGTGGTAGAAACATGCCAGTCCAGTACCATATGGGATCATCACAGTGCTGTGGCTGGGCTACTCTTTCCATGTTTTCTTTATACTAAGGTGGGTGTCCCTGATATGGCCATGCTAAGATTTGAGAATTTTTCTAGCCGCCATTTTGGAAAAAATCAAAACCATTTTTTGTTTTAATCGTCCTCAATCTAATGAACTTTCATAAAAAATTTTGTCATTCCCCATAAAAATAGTTTTACTGGTCCAAAAAAACAAAATTCCAAAAGTCTACCTAGTGGCCATATCAGGAACATGTGTACCTGATATGGCCACCCTTGCTTCATATTCTACAAATCGTGTTTTTTGTTTTTTTTTCAGTTTCATAGTGCAGTTCTACTAAGATTACATAATTTTGATGTAAATGAATATACATTATACTAAATAATCCTTTTTTTGTTACTTAAAAGTGGGTTGAAAACAGGATTCCCACTCTTCACACCACTCACTGCCTTGGACATGGCTTCTTAAGACCATAATACCCTCTTCTTCACGTTGTCAGACATCATTTTATATTAAAACACACAAAAAAGGTTTTTATTGAGTAATTTTGTCAGGAGAAAAAATAAACTTCAAGTGAACTTGATACGGCCATATTTCACTTAATATGGCCAAGTGGGTGGCCATATCAGGAGCAGGTCAGCTTTCACGAAAATTGGTTATTACGAACAACTCGTAAAAGATACGCCATCAACGACAATACCAATTGAAAGAGCATTAAAAATTGAATAGATTACGATGGTTTTCATGAAAAAGTATTTGAAGACATGCATAAAACAAAGGAGACTCATCAAGGAAACACAAGAAGCATTCATACGAAAAACACAAAACAGACAACTGACGCCATATTGCTCAATCTGGCTGGATGGTAAATTATCACGTGACACACTAGGGAGGCCCCTCACTGGTTGGTGATGCCATTTAGCGGAATTTTTAGTTAGCTAACTCACAATACGTGGGTGGCCATATCAGGAACATGGCCATAACAGGGGCACCCCCCTTATATTTAGCAACGCATTGAGATGAGTTCAGCAAGGCTATTTTGCACTGACTGAATGGATAGTATTCAGTGATTTATATGCTGAAACTCGGTACATTGATTGCCCCAAGCATGTGACATATACCAATGCTGGATAAAAAAACATCAATTACAATCCGTCAAAATCAGAAGAAATTTAAAAATATGATTGACAGAAAAGTGATAAAATATGCAAAGTAGACGCAAATAGGCATTGATCCGTCGAATCCTCCTATTTTTATTTCTACTTTGATATGCACTATCAATAAGAATATTCACTTGCAGAAACTTCCTCAGTCTAGACCAGCGCTTCAGACATTTTTGCTCTTTTGTATTTGTAGAAATCCAAACTTGTTCATTGCTTTTATTGTTGTAACAAAATGTTTTGAAGAACACTTATGATTTGCAAATGAATACACCAGTCTTATTTTTCAACATTTAAATATTTTTTTAAAAGCAGATTTGAATGTGATTTAATATTTCGTTATCTTAATTGTTAAAATGAAACAGAATGTACAGTAGTTCATATTTCTGTTTGCTCATGTTATTTGACGTCTCGATTTTATTTTCTATACGAGCATTTGACAAGTGTGAAACCAAATATTGCCACAGCATCCAAAGACATCCTCACGGCACACTGGTTGAGAAGCTCTGGTCTAAAGTAATAAAATTATTTTTTTTACGTATATTGATGAGAAGGCATCTCTATTTTTGTTGTATTAAAATAATTACAAATATATAGTCTCTCCTATCAGACCTAATCAACAATAATAACTCTGTAAAAGGTTAAAATCTTTTTAATCCTGTCGTGCTTTTGTCAGGCAAGAAATCATGCAAGAAAAGAACCCCCAGTACCTGACATATATCAGAGCATGGAGGGGTGCCTTTATTTGAAGATGAAAAATAAATGGATCATTCTATCAAAGGTTATCGTACTATACGACTTCGTTCAATCGAATAGCGATTTACATAATCCTGTTTAGGCTTTGCTGGAACCACGAAATTTAAATCATTGTAGCTGGATTTTATTATTGTATCGGTAATGATTGTAGAGAGATTCAACTGTATTTGAAATAACACATTAACATATATTTGAATTTGTTCATATTTAAGAACATTCGTCTAACTAGTAGAAGTAGTAGTATTAATAGTAGTAAATAATAATTCACACTTTTTTTACACTTAGCAACGCGTGCTTTGGTCCTTGACCCACCATGTTGTCTTAGCTGGGGAAACCCAAGAATAGGAACATTAATAATAATAATAATAATTGCCGTCCGCACACTAACATATTCGTTCGGTATAATTCGAAGGACAAACACTGAACTCGAAGCATTACAACGTACAACACGCACTATATTCACGAAACACAACATGCACCACCCCCAGTCTGCTACGGAAAGGATGACTCTTCCCCGCAAAGAGAGAGGCTGAGGACTCATCAACCTCATCACCCTACACGAAAAACAAGTACACACACACTTAGGGAACACTTGCACCAAAGAGCACAACACTCCGCACTACACTCAATGATTGTCAAGGCTGACACACCCCCTGCACCTCGAAAACCCTTCTCCAACACTCACCACCCCTGAAACCCACACTCATCAGCTGCATGAATCATGGGCTCGTAAGGAACTCCATGGCAGACATCACCACGAACTCAGCCAGCCTCTTGTCGACATGGAAGCATCGAACAGATGGCTGACGAGAGGTGAGCGTTTGGGGAGATTGAAGGTTCATGATCGCGATACAGGCCAAGTCATCCCCACACGCAACTATGAGAAACACATTCTACACGATGCAAACACGTATGACAACACATGCTGGAAATGCCACACTACGCATGAGATGATCGACCACATAATATCTGGCTGTCCCCTTCTCTCCCAAACAGACTACCTCCACCGACACAATCAGGTAGCGTCGATCATTCAAAAATAGCTAGCACACAAACACTCACTTATTAAGAACACGCTCCCATACTACAAATACATACCACAAAGCGTATTAAAGTCATCCTCACATAACTGTACTGGGACCGTCCCATTCACACAGACAAAGCCATACATCACAACAGACCTGACATCACACTTATTGATAAGGTCAACAAACAGACCTATCTCATTGATATTGCAGTGCCTATCAGCAAGAACATGCAGAAAACTCACGCAGACAAGATCAGTAAATACAATGACCTAGCACACGAGCTTCAGAAGCAGTGGAGGCAGGACCGAGTACATTTTGTACCCATCGTCCTGTCCGCCACTGGTCTGGTGCCATATACATTGCACCACAGTCTCAGCACTCTAGGACTTCACAAAAACACTTATGCACAACTCCAGAAGGCTGTGATACTCAACACAGCACGCATAGTTAGGAAATTTATGGACACAACCACACATCCCTAATCATTCTTGCACACGTCTTACACTTGGCAATATGTGCTTTGGTCCTTGACCCGCCATATTGTGTTTGAAACTTTGGAAACCCAAGGTTGAAACTTTTACATAATAATAATAATGTAGGGTATGTTAAAGTGACCTACCATCTATGATGCGGTCTTATTGCAGTGTTGATCATGCTGCATCGGGTGTGGCGCAGAATAAAGTTACCCACGATCTGGAGTTAAGCAGAGGTCTCCGTTCGAAAAATGGAGTACAGTCTCCCACAAGTGGTGGTGGAGAAAGTGGCACCCTATTCTGTAGTATGGCTCCATAATGCCCAGGCAACACCATCCAGCCCGAACTGTCAGAAGTGTTTCGTCTGTATCGGAGCAGGCGACTACAGTGCCAACGCATCCAATGTTCATCGCAGATGAACCAGGATCTCATGCGCAACTTCTACACCATTAGACAGACCTAAGGGTTCATGATCTCGATACAGGACTAAGTCATCCCCACACGCAACCACAAGAAACACATTCTACATGATGCAAGCATGCATGACGACACATGTAGGTAGTGCCACACTACAAATGAGACGATCGGCCAGATAATATCAGACTGCCCCTTCTCTCCCAAATAGACTACCTCCACCGACACAATCAGTATCACTTATTAAGAACCTGTACTATCAATACAAGTACACACTACAAAGCATATTAGAATCATCCTCACATAACGTATACTGGGACCACCCCAATCTCACAGACAAAACCATACACCATAAAAGACCTGACATCACACTTGTGATAAGGCCAACAAACAGCCCTATCTCATTGACACTGCTGATATGACGATGGCCTATCAGTATCGGATAGCAGCATGAGTTTTCTGCATGTTTTTACATGCAGAAAACTCACACAGACAAGATTAGTAAATACAAAATTTAGCACACGAGCTCCAGAAGCAGTGGAGGAAGGACCGAGTACGTGTTGTACCCATCGTCCTGTCCGCCACTGGTCTGGTGCCTCACTTATTGCACCACAGCCTCAGCACAGTAGGACTCATAAAAACACTTATGCACAAACTCCAGAAAACTGCGATACTCAACCCAACACGCATAGTTAAGAAACTCATGGAAGCAATCACTCATCCGTAACATCCCCAACATTTTTTTACACTTTTTCCCTTTTTTTTACACTTTGCTACATGTGCTTTGGTCCTTGACCCGCCATGTTGTCTTAGCTGGGGAACCCAAGAAGGGAATCTTTTATATAATAGTAATAATAATAATAAACAAAGTCAACAGTAATCTTTATGAAGTTATCAAAAAGAATGATCAAGGTTTCACGCTTTTGCAACTGTCATCAGTAATTATTGATCTAAAAGAACCAGAGTCTGTCAGTGCTCATATAACAATTTAGAAGCAAAAAGAACTTCATGGCTCTCATCCACACCAGATCAGTCAAGATTTTGTAGATAGATCATCATTGAACTTGTGGCTGAAAGATGGATTGTTGTTTGGTGAGACAGAAGGTTTCGTAGTAGCTATTCAGGATCGGGTAATTGCTAAGAAAAATTATAGGAAATGCATCATCCAAGATGGAACGATTGACCATTCTTGCAGACGATGTGGGCAGGCATCGTGCATCAGTGACTCGCCAAAAGATATGGCTTACTAAGTTTGCAAACATTCTACTACAAATATAATCTTGATGCAGTTCTTGATAATCAAGCTTACAAATTGTACTGGGATCGATCAATTATCACCGATCAGACAGTTATGACCAATTGGCCAGACGTTGTATTTCTAGACAAAACACAGAAAACTGCCGAGCTCATCGATGTTACTGTCTCTTAATAATTATCTTCGTAACGCCTACGCTGATAAAATTAATAAAATATGTAGCTTTAGCACAAGCATTAAAGTTATGTGGGGTTTATCAAAAATCGTAATAAGGCCCATCCTCATATCAGATACAGGAGTAGTGCCTAAAAATCTGGTTCAACAACTCCAGGAGCTTGGAATCTGCCATCAATTGCCATTAATTCAAAGGGCACTTTTATTAGATTGCTGCCATGTAAAGAATTTTTTTTTTTTTTTTTTGGCAGAAACTCTTCCAAATTAAATTGCTTAATTGAAATGACAAAAATTTTTAGCATGGACATTAAAATGGAGTTTGGGTTTGACAAATGTGGAGCTGTTACGATTAAAAGAAGGGAGCAGGATAATTCGGGGAATTCTGCCACTGACACTCTAATCAGGGTTTTAAAATCACAAGATACTTATAAATACCTTGGTTTTGAACAAAATTTAAAATTTTGTCACACTAAATTGAAGGAGCATTTAAAAAAAAAATATATTGAACGACTCACCAAATTACTCAACTTAAATTCTATAAATTTATTAAGGGTGATTAATAGTTGGGCTGTGCCTATGTTAACCTACAGTTTTGGAATCCTGAAAAGGAGCAACTCTGATCTTGAAGTCTTGGACAGAAAGACTAGGACATTACTTACCAAATTTCGAATGCATCATCCTAAATCCTCAGTTGACCATCTGTACATATCACGAAGAGAGGGATGTAGGGGATTATTAAACATTTCTAGATTATACCAAACACAAGTACAAAAACTTAAGAGACTATTTCTTTAAATCTACAAAGATTTATTTCAATTGCATTGCATCCATTGACAATAACTACACTCCTCTAAATTTATGTCGGAGAAGAACGCCATATACTCCAGTTTCTTTTGGGGATACAGTACATATCTGGAAAGGAAAAGGTCTACATGGGAAATACCCTACAATGCTAAACGAAGATCAGGCGACCAAGAGTCTTTCGATACAATATCTAACGAGTCCTGAAGCACTGGAGGCAGAAACCTTCACCCACAAACGGAAGGATTTATTAATGCCATTCAAGATCAGGTGATAAGCGCAAAAAAACTATCAGAAGTTTATTACCAAAACATCGGACGACGACTCTTGCCGAAAATGTCGTTCGGCTTCGGAAACTATAGATCAAATGTAATGTAATGTAAAAGATGGATGGTAAATATACCTAGCACCGCGACCTAAGGTCTATTGTACTTTCCCCAACCTTAATCCCCAAAAAGACCAATAGCTACGGCAAATGCCAGTAGTTTGTTTTTAGGGACCTTAATCAAATCCTTTGGTTCTAAGAAGAAAGATCCTAGGATTTTGTGTCTAAGCGCTGTGTAATATTCACAGTTACATAAGATGTGTGAGGAAGTCTCATCTTCTGAATCACATCTCCTACAGACTGGGTTGTCTTTTAAGTTCAACAGCCATAAATGCTTATTGAGATGACAATGCCCAGTAAGTAGACCAACAACAATACCAAGTTCCTTTTTCCGTAACATTAAAAGTTCGGAGGAACGTTTATTGTTTGGTCCTTGAATTAGCATCTTGGATTGTCTTTGTCCCTTAAGCCTGTGCCATATCTTGAGCTGTAGCGCTCTCATTTTCTTAAGAAAGATCTTCCTAATCATGTTATTGGATAAGCCAATAACAGGTTCCGGACCTATAAAGGTCATCTCCGAGCCTTCCTTAGCGAAGGAATCGGCTTTCTCATTGCTTTCATGACCACTGTGTCCTGGCACCCAAAAAAGACGAACTTTATTGAATTGTGCCAGTAAAGACAGAGTTTTGAGGCAATCGAAAACGATCTTAGAAGTAATGCGGCACTGATTCAGAGCATTCAGTGCTGCCTGGCTATCAGAAAAAATATAAATATTCTTATTCCTGATGTTTCTGTCCAAACAGATGCCGGCACAAGCAAGAATTGCAAAGATTTCTGCTTGAAATACAGTTGTGAAATTACAGTTGTGAAGTTATAAGAAAAACCATACCCGCCAGTTAGGTAATACACACCTGCTCCAGAGCCATTGGCAGACTTGGATCCATCCGTATACCAAACAGATTCATCTGTGATTATAGGAATTGATCCAGAATCCCACTCAGCTCTACTTGGGAAATGTATGCTGAATGGTCTTTCAAAGTAATAATAGGGAAGCATTTTATCAGTTGTCATTAGCAGGACAGACTCCTGACTCGAATGCTGCGTGTAGAGTTTTGTATGACTGCTTGCCGAGTGGGTATAACACCACTCACCCACAGTCTTAAACCTTAAAGCTCCCAGAGTGGCTTCAGCCTCAATATGTAAATGTAGTGGCAAGAATCCCAGTAGCAATTCCACTGCAGCCGTGGGTGCAGTTCTCATTGCCCCTGTGATACCTATGCACGCCATTCTTTGTAGCTTATTGAGCTGCTTTAAGTTTGACCCTTGGCCACCATACCACCGCAGCGTATGTGAGAATGGGTCTAATGATCATAGTGTAGATCCAGTGCAATACCTTTGGGTTAATACCCCAGGTTTTACCAATAGCTCTCCGACACTACCAAAAGATTCTTTTTGCTTTCGTAATCGAGTGCTCCAAAGTGTTGTCTCCAAGTCATTCTTTGGTCAAGTATAACATCCAAATACTTGACTTCCGAAGGAATGGTAAGCTTCCTATCGAAGAAGGTAAGAGCTTGCAGCTCATGCAAGTTCTTTTCCTTGTGAAAGGTATCAAGGTCGTTTTGTCTGGATTGACAGAAAGACCTATTTTTTTACACCACTTTTCAACCAGTAACAGAGAGTCCTGCATGACTTCTGATACGGTTTCAGGGAATTTACCTCTAACAACTATTGAAATGTCATCCACATAACCAATGCAGCCACACCCAAACCTCCCAAGAGACACCAGCAGTTCATCCACCACAAGGCACCACAGCAAAGGAGAGAGAACCCCTCCTTGCGGGCAACCTCTATTGGTAGCGACCGCTAAGTTGTCCCCGAGCAGTGAGGATATGACCACACGTTCACTTAGAATTGATCTCAATCATTGTCTTAAGGTAGGGTTAATTCCATGATTATGAGTGGCTGCATCAATAGCTTCTATAGAGATTCTATCGAAGGCCCCCTCAATATCCATGAAGACATTTAAAGCAAATTCCTTATGCTCAAGGGCTTTCTCCAAAAGTATTACAGTACGATGAAGTGCCGTTTCAGTCGATTTACCTTGCTGGTAGGCAAATTGTTGACTGGCGAGAGGATGTGATATAAGAATATCATCTCTAATGTGTCTATCAACCAATTTCTCTAGAGTGTTAAGCAAAAAAGAGGTAAGGCTGATAGGTCGAAAAGATTTGGCTTGCGTTTAGCTTGGTTTACCAGGTTTAGGAATAAAGATAGCTCTGGTTTGTCTCCACTGCAGCGGGAGATACCCTAGTGCTATACTTGCCCTAAAAATCCGGCAGAGAATCGGTACGACGATATCCACTCCTTCTTGCAAATGCATTGGGATAATACCGTCCATACCTGGGGCTTTGAAGGGTTTAAATGTAGAAATAGCTCATCTGATTTTTGAATGTTCAACAATTCTTCTAGACATACACCAGTCTGTACGGTTACCTCTGACAAGGGAACACCGCGAAGTGTTACTCTGAATTTGATATTGTTTTATGGGTCACTTTATAGAATTTTCAACGCTGAGTCCGAATTTGATATTCATTTTCATCTCCGGTTAATAGTTTTCAAGATATCTGCATGGGGGCGTAAAATACCTTAATTTGTTATAACTTTTTAACAAATTGAGATAGAATAAAAATTCCGATGCATTTTTGTTACTTACATACATGACTACCATGTGTGTCAATATGAACTGAATCCGTCAACTAATTTCAAAATGGCGGACCCAAAAACCAAAATTTATGGCACTTTCAATGGAAAATAGGCTCATCCAACCCTAACCCACAAACCGATTGATAGGTGGCAGCACAAGACAGGCAAGACAGGGCAGTTACAGCAATTGGCTTTATTTCTTTATAATTCTGTATGTTTTAATTTTAATTCGTATTTCTGGTTAAGGAGATTTAAATAAGTTTATTGGTTTTATTTGGCTGCGCACATAGGCGCCATCTTTTATCAAATTGCTGTAACTGCCCTGTCTTGTGCTGCCACCTATCAATCGGTTTTGTGGGTTAGGGTTGGATGAGCCTATTTTCCATTGTAAGTGCCATAAATTTAGGTTTTTGGGTCCACCATTTTGAAATTATTTGACGGATTCATTACATATTGACACACATGGTAGTCATGTATGCAAGTAATATAAATGCGTTGGAATTTTTATTCTATCTCAAATTGTTAAAAAGTTATAACAAATTAAAGTTTTTACGCCCCCATGCGGATATCTCGAAAACTATTAACCGGAGATGAAAATGAATATCAAATTCGGACTCGGCGTTGAAAATTCTATAAAGTGACCCATAAAACAATATCAAATTCAGAGTAACACTTCGCGGTGTTCCCTTGTGAGAGGAACCAGACCCGATCGATGCATGTCTTCCATACTGATTTCTTTAGATTCTGGAAAGTGTACTCCTAGCATTTCTTTTAGTGTTTCTTTTCCAGATTTTGTGTAACTATCATTCTCAAGTTTTATAGAACTTAGTTGGTTATAGTTACCTTTATCTAAGATTTTAACAAGCTTGGCAGTACTGGAGATGTCTGAAACATCTTCACAGAACTTCCTCCAAGATTCTTTTTTAGCCTCTCTGATGGCCTTATATAGGGTGACCAGACGTCCCGATTTTGGCGGGACAGTCCCGATTTTTAACAATTTGTCCCGCGTCCCGCGGCGTTTTAAAAATGTCCCGATTTTTTTTGTGGTTAATGAATTCCTTTTTTTTTGGTTGTTGAACCTGGAGATTCTTTTTTTTTGGTTGTTGAACTCTTTTTTTTTGGTCGTTGAACCTGGAGATTCCTTTTTTTTTTTTTTTGGTTGTTGAACCTGGA
>JAFIDM010009631.1:78903719-78922931 GCA_023159025.1 Thereuonema tuberculata | reverse complement strand
GTATGAAGATAGTCTTTCAGTCCCGTAACATCGAAGTGAAGAGTCTCTAAGCGAGAAACAACCCATGAAACGAATTGTTCTTAGTGCGATGGCAAGAATTTTTGATCCTCTGGGCATTGTTGCACCGTTTACTGCAAGATTAAAGGTCTTGTTCCAAAAACTGTGGAAAATTAACTATGCGTGGGATGAAGAATTGAAACCTCCATTAAAAAATGATTGGAATCAGTGGATGCTGGAGTTACCAGACTTGCAAATGTTAAGTGTTCCGAGATGTTTCTCCCTAAGAAGTGAGGATGATGTTAGCCGTAAGTTTCATGCATTTTGTTACGCCAGTGAACAAGCGTATGGTACTGTGATATATATTGTGGAACAACGAGGCAACATAAAAACAAGAGTGCTTCATGGTGGCGTTTCCGAGACAAATGTAGAACTTCGTGAACGTTTTTGGATACCTTCTGCTAGACGAACAGTATCGAAGGTGTTAAGGACATGTCAAATTTGTGTTCGGCGCCGTGCGAAGCCAGCACAAATGGTGGAAGCACCTCTCCCTTCTGATCGAGTGAATGTAGCTAACCGTTCGAAGTAATTGGCGTGGTCTATGCGGGACCAATTTTTGTGCGTGAAGGTGAGGGAGGACAGAAGAAAACGTATTTTCTGTTAATCACCTGTGCAGTTACTAGAGCGTTGCATCTTGAACTGGTAGAATCAATGACTGCTGATGATTTTTTGTTAGCTTTTCGTCGTTTTATAGCGCGCCGAGGATTATGTCGTGTTATATGGTCTGACAACGCAAAAACTTTTAAACGTGCAGCAAAGGACTTAAATATTTGGACAAAGATGATGCAGTTAGCTACAGAGAAACGCATTGAATGGAAATTCATCATGGATAAGGCTCCATGGTGGGGAGGCATGTGGGAACGAATGGTTCGTTCTGTGAAGGACAAAATTGAAACAACGTGTGGACGAGCAATATTAACTTTTGAAGAGATGCGTACTGTATTAGAGAAGTTGAGTGTGTGTTCAATTCCCGCCCTCTTGGTCACGTATCAGAAGACATCAAAGAAGTGATCACTCCGGGTCATCTAATTGGTAGACGTCTCACTGTTTCACCACCCACTTCCAAATTGACGTCACCCAAGTTATGCGATTCTCCAAATATACGACAACTTTGGAAGGCTTGCATGGCAACCATCGACAGATTTTGGAAGATCTGGCAGACTGATTACCTGCTGATGCTCCGGACAGCTCACGAACGTTGAAACATTGGTGCAACACTTCTACTGCGGGTGGGACAACTCGTCCTCCTCGATGATGGACGAACAGTACATCATCTGTGGAAGACGTGTCATAAAAGAAGTGCTTCAAGGACAAGACGGATGCATCCGTTCGTGCCGTGTCCTGCTACCTGACGGTAAGGTTGTAAAACGTCCTATTCAATTGTTATATCCTTTAGAATTTGAAGGACAGAATTTGTGACTTTAACTTTACTAGTGACTTTAAAGACTTATAAACTGTGGGTTATGACTGATCAATTGTTTTTACTGAAAGTATACACTTTCAGGGGGGGAGTGTTGCAAACGTTGCTATTGTTTGTGCAAAAATTATTATTGTTTTCTTTGAATTGTTAATATACGAGGCAATGAGACACGAGATGTCTCCGGTTGCAATTTTTTCATTGCAAAAGATAAGCTAGAGATAAAATTCATGTGTTCCTTTTTCTTAAACAATTTAACTTTTTGCGTAGATTCAGTTTATTTTTTCCTTGACGCTAATATTCTCAAGAGCACTCTCCGAGGGATCTAGTTAATAAGATTCTTTACAAACGCTTGTTGTTATTAAGAATGACACCAGGAGACAGATTTGATCTATTGAATTGCTATCCATCTGTATTCGAAATGATATTGTTTAAGCTTTGTATAACGCTTCTGGGGACGTCTTTGTTTGCCAGAGGACGTCAGGGGTAGTAGTGTTGAAACATAAAGAAACGAGAGCAAAATAAAGTCAGTGAGTATTAAATATGCATTTCATCATGTGTTTAATTTCAAATAGGCTGAGGGTGATGGCTACACATTAAGTAGTGATAATTTGACATTATATGTTCGTATTAAATAAGATTTTAATATCGCAAATATAAAGTTGGTCCGTCGAGGCAGATATAGGCTTATTTCCAACATCAATTAGATTAGGCTTATATGAAAGACATTGCAGCAAAACATTAATAGACAGTTCATCGCCAATCAGTGTTATTATCCATTATCATGGAAGCGTTGATGAAACAACGGAAAGTCATAAAATCAAGGATTACTCGTGTGGCGTCGTTTGTAAAATCGGTAGAAGCAGGCGTTCTAAAGCCAGTGACGCAAGATGTTATTTCACGAATGGAACATTTAGAAAGTGGTCCGAGTACAATATTCTCAGCATAAATATAATTTCAAGTGGTTCAGACGCTGAAGTTCAAGCTCAAGAAACAGATGAAGAAGAAATTGAAGAGAGATATCTAACCATCAAGGCTGGATTAAAAACATTAATGGACGAATGCAAGGCAA
This sequence comes from Thereuonema tuberculata, assembly GCA_023159025.1. Lineage (NCBI taxonomy): Eukaryota > Metazoa > Arthropoda > Chilopoda > Scutigeromorpha > Scutigeridae > Thereuonema > Thereuonema tuberculata. The sequence goes on along the minus strand of JAFIDM010009631.1, from coordinate 78,920,385 downwards.
AGCAGATTTCAATTGATATCCAGAAGCAAACCGTAGCAAAGGCTGAAGTTAAATGACCTAGAATGGATTTACCTACATTTAATGGAGATTATTTACAGTGGACTTCATTCAAAGATTTGTTTGTTTCCGTAATTCATAATAACACAATGATTAGCGGAGCTCAGAAATTACATTATTTGAAGAATGCTTTGAAGGGTGAAGCCGCATCTCTCCTTCAATCATTGGAGACGACAGAGGCAAACTATCTAGAAGCCTGGAACATTCTTAATGACAGATACGACAACGAGCGACAAATCATCATGTGCCATATCAAGAACTTAGTTCAACAGAAAACTGTGAAGTCTGAATCGCCAGTTGAATTGCGGAATTTATTGGATACAACCAATAAAAATCTGCGTGCTCTCAAAGTCCTGAATGTACCAGTTAATCAGTGGGATCACATATTGGTGTATTTAATGAGTGAAAGATTAGACAAAGAATCCAGAAAACAATGGGAATTGTCACCACATGGAACCACATTCCCAAAGTTTGAGGATATTCGTATCTTTTTAGATCAAAGATGTCGAGCACTAGAAAATACGTCAGTGGGTTCAAACAAAGTGATAAGTAATACTAAGCCAAGTCATGGTTAAGATCTCATAATGCAACCAGAATTGCTAGTGTGTGCCCACTATGTCAGGAATCACACCAATTATTTAAATGTGAAAAATTCCTACAGATGGAACCAAAGATGAGAGCATTGATTGTTAAAGATCATTCAATGTGCTTTAACTGCTTATGTGGAGGTCACTCAGCACGTGACTGTAGGTGTAAATCATCATGTAAATATTGTCAAAAACGTCACAATACACTTCTTCATTTCGATAAGCCTGTACAATTGTCAACGTCAATTGAGAAGGGTGATCCAACAGTTGTTTCAACTCATCTTGCAAATCCTAAGAAATCAAAACAAGTGTTGCTTGCATCAGCAAAAGTGCAAGTAAAAGATGGCTTTGGTAATTATCAACAATGTAGAGCAGGGATGCTCAAACAGTCGATCGCGAGAGCTTTTGGAGTCGATCGCGGAAATAATTTGGGTATCAATACAAAATAATCTCAAAATAATCTCATTTCTGCAGCGGTCACTCATACGCCACACTTTTTAAATAATAATTACGCATTACGGATGTCGAAAATTCTTGTCTAGATTAATTGTTTAATAATTATAGTTTCAATTCAAGTTGAGATCTGCAATTCATTAGCATGGGCACTATATCGAAAGCATTGTTCTCTAGATACACTCGATCCCGTCACGTTGCTCTCTGATTGGTCCGAATATTCCGGAAGCATCGCAACCGCGTGACATTCAGGGCACTGATTAGCTAAAATTTTACAGATTCTTCTAGAATTACTTTTTCATATATAAAGCAAATGTAAAATTATCTCATTCATTATTACTAAGTTATTTTAGAACACTTGTACGTTGAATTTGCAACATAAAATGATTGCGGCGAAAAAAAGTAAAACCTACCATTTTAATAGTGATTAGGAGGACGAATTCTTTTATCTTTGGCGAATCACACTTATCTTTGGCCATAATAAACGTGTGTTTGCCTTGTTTGTCGAGCATTGCCTAAACGCGGGAACTTAGAAAGGCATTATAAAACCTTAGAAAGGCGCATAAAAATTATGAAAATGATTTTCCGCAAAAAAGTGAGTTAGAAGATAAAAACTTCAAGATTTGAAAAGTAGTTTGAAAGCAGAGCAATCCATATTCATACAGGGCCGGCGCTAGGAGGGTGCGGGGCCCTTGCCAATCCTATTTTAACAACCCCCAAAAAAAAAACAAACCGGAAATCTTACTTTAACAATCAAAAAAAAAAAAACGAAATCTAACCAACTAAAAACAAACAGCGACGATCCTATTTTATCCTCTTTCTTCTACCCAGGCGCGGGGCCTGGGGCGATCGCCCCCATACACCGGCTCTGTTCACTAGACCAGCCAAACAATCAGTAGCTGCAACAATTGCGTCTTTTAAAATTTCCTACATACTAACAAAACACAAGAAACCTTTGGAAAGATACTGAAAGAAACATTTATTGAAGCGGCAGATGTACTGTTTAATGACTTAAAACAATATAACAGAGATTATAGCTGCGATCAAGGAGGTCCAGTTATCTCGTCCAACTATTACTAGACGTGCCGAGATCATGAGCAGTGATTTGGAGACTAAACTGAAAAGTGATATCATGGAATGTACATACTTTTCTTTGCACTTTGATGAGTCCACTGATATGACTGATACTGCCTAGTTATGTATTTTCATTCGAAAAATTTTCTGATATGTCGGCTAAAGAAGAATTGTTGACAATGCTACCACTGAAAGAAAAACCTCGCGTTGAAGATATTTACAACGCTTTTCTGAATTTTGTAAAAAGGTATGTGCTACTTTTTACAAACTCGTGTGGATGTAACAGATGGAGCACCATCCATGACTGGCAATAAAAATGGGTTTGTTGCATTGTGTCGAGCTAATGATGATTTCCCATCGTTTTTCACATTCTATTTATCATTTATCAGCAAGTTTTATGTTCAAAAATACTAAATATGAAAGATGTCATGGACATTGCCACGAAGATCGTGAATTCCATCCGTGCTCGAAGCTTGGAAAGACGCTCTTCAAAGTGCAATTGGAAGCTAGCTAGTGTGCTGAGCACACTGATTTACTTCTTTATACAGACGTCAGGTGGATGAGCCGCGGAAAATTTATAAAAAGGTTTCAGGAATTACTACCTGAAATTATTTCTTTTCTAGATGAACGAGGTGACGACACTGAGATACTTAAAAAAGAAAAGTGGCTCTTTGCGTTCTTATCAGAGGTGACAAATCATTTGAATATCATTAACTTGGAGCTACAGGGTAAAAATCAAACCGTTATTGACATGATTAGCGCAATAAACTCTGTTAGCAAATTGAAATTTTTGATTAATCAACTGAACAAAAAGGATCTCAAAATTTTCCAGCTCTGGAAGCAAGAGCAAGTTCTCATTTAAATTACGAAAATTACGAGACAGAGCTAAAAAACATTTTGAGCGAAAGAAGTTTCTCTAATGTCGATAAACTGACGGATATTGCAACTTTCATGACTTACTCATTTTCTTGTGAAGACGCTGGAAAATCTGCTACTGAAATATCAAACACTTAAAATATGGAGATCTCTTCTATCCAAAATGAGGTATTGCGGATAATGTCAGATGTACATCTCAAAGCTAGAGCAACAGATATCAAATTTTGGTCTTTGACACCCGAAGACAAATATCCATGTTTGAAACAAATAGCTCTTCAGTTAACAGGATTGTTCGGATCAACTTCCTTGTGCGAATCTGCATTTTCAGAAATGAAAATATTTACATCAAAATATGGCAATCGGTTTACTGATGAAAACCTGTTAACATGCTTTTGGTTGGCGCTCAGTAATTACGTGCCATCCTTTGAAAAGCATGTGGATGATATGCAGTGTCATGCTTCAACATACCGTCAAAATTAGCAATTTAAGGCTATATTACAATTATGTAATTAGGTACATAGCCTGTTATGTATATTTTATATCTCTAAGTATGTGGCAATAAAATAATTTTTCTTTAGTATGTATGTTTTTTCTTAAGTAGCTATGCCTTAGCTTAGTCCTAACAGTCGGCCGTCGATCGCTTGTCGCGTAAATATTTTGTGGTCGATCGCAGACACTACAAGTCTGAGCACCCCTGATGTAGAGCATTACTAGACAGTGGATCTGAAGGCACATTTATCACAGAAGCAGCAGTCCAAAGTCTAGGGTTAAATAGAAGTACAGGAAGCTTTCAAATCAGTGGAGTTGGTGACTCAGCCGTTGGTAGTACAAGAGGATTAGTGGATTTACAAATACAGTCATGTATCACAGACTTCAAGATTAAGGTATCAGCTTTCATACTTCCAAAGCTTACAGGTTTGATTCCAAAACAGTTAGTTGAAGTCAGTGACTGGACTTTTGTTTCTCATTTAAAGCTTGCTGATGACAAATTCAACAAACCTCAAGAGGTAGATATACTCATTGGTGCTGATTATTATTTTGACATTGTGCAAGGTGAAACAGTGCATTCATCAAATGGTTTGACTTGTGCAGTATCTACAAAATTTGGATGGGTGATAACAGGATTAGTCTCCAATTTCAGTGGCAATCCCATTAGCTTACACATCACAATGGTGGACTTAAGATCTGAATTACAAAAGTTTTGGAATTTAGAAGAGTTTCTACAAGTTCAATATTTGACAAAGGAAGAAAAACTCTGAAGATCACTTCAAGGCAACCCACTGAAGGGATGAGACAGGTCGTTACATTGTTTCACTTCCACAAAAGGAAAATAGTGAAACTCTTGGTGATTCATTTCAAATGGCAAAAAAGGAGACTTTTCTCAGTTGAAAGACGGTTATTAACTTCCCATTCACACTACGAATCATATAAAGAATTCATGAAAGAATATGAAGCTCTTGGTCATATGTCTGAAGTAAAACAAGGAGATAACAAATCATTGAACTTTCTCCCACATCATTGTGTCATTAGAGAAGAAAGTACTACAACAAAGCTACGTGTTGTTTTTGATGCTTCAGCAAAAACTTTAAATGGTGTATCGCTTAATGACAAGTTATTAGTGGGACCAAAGGTCCAAGACGATATATTTGACATTTTGATTCGTTTCAGAAGTTACAGATATGCCATTACTACAGATATTCAAAAAATGTATCGTCAAATCAAAGTGAAAGAAGATGATTGCCATTTGCAGTGCATCCTTTGGCGCGACACATTTCAGAAACCTATCAAGATGTACAAGCTCGATACAGTGATATATGGAATGTCAGCAAGTCCCTTTCTTGCAACTCTTACTCTTAATCAACTTAGTGAAGATGAATGTACTGATGATCCAAAAGTAGCATCAGTCATTCGACATAATTTTTATGTGGATGATCTTATAACCAGAGAAGATGAACTTCAACCTGCACAAGCTTTGTGTAAGAATATATTCAATATTTTACAAAGTGGTGGTTTTAAATTATGTAAATGGTCTTCAAATGATCAGTGTCCTGAATCAGCTTCCTAAAGACAATGATGAGAATAAATCAACATTCAACATTGCTTCTGATGATGCAGTCAAGACATTAGGATTGAGATGGAACACAAAAGAAGGTACATTTAATTCAGATACGTTTAAGGCATCTGAATTCATACATTTAAAGACAAGTAAACGCACAATCTTATCTCAGACATCGAAACTGTATGATCCACTTGGTTGGCTGGCTCCAGTAATTGTAAAAGCCAAGATATTTATTCAAAAATTGTGGCTATTAGAAATTGGTTGGGACGAACAGGTTCCAGGTCATCTTTGCAAAGAATGGTTTAAATGGTGTTCAGAACTGTCGAAAATACAAGAAACAGCAGTTCCAAGATTCATTTATGATAAGACACAACAAATTCAGATTCATGGATTTTGTGATGCCTCACAATCAGCTTATGGTGCAAGTGTGTACATTCGGCTCAGTAACAATCATAGTGGGGTAAAGGTTAATTTATTGTGTGCAAAAACAATAGCACCAATCAAGCAAATTTCATTACCAAAACTTGAACTTTGTGCAGCAGTGTTATGTAAAATTATTAAACGTATTTCATCAATTCTTCAGATTGCCAAAAAAGATATTTTTGCTTGGAGTGACTCAACTGTGACTCTTATCTGGATCATGACTGAGCCTAGCAGATGGAAAACTTTCATTGCAAACAGAATTGCAAATATTCAAGAAATACTTCCTGCACATCACTGGCATCATGTTCCTACAAAACTAAATCCAGCAGATGTAGCTTCCAGAGGTATTCAAGCTGACCAATTAATAAATTGTAAATTATGGTGGCATGGACCTTCATATTTGCAAGATGAACCTTCCCAATGGCCAAATCATATCATTCCTACACAAGGATGCAATATTGAAGGAAGTAAAAAAGTAAAACTTGTAAAACAAGTGACGATTCTATCGTGAACAAATATTCTAATTTAACTAAAGATAAGCGTGATAGTTTATTGTCTTCGATTCGTATTTAATGCCAGAGCTTGTAATAGGGAGATGCGCCAAACAGATGATCTGCAACCGGCTGAATTGGATAATGCTCTTCTGACCCTGGTAAAAATGGCACAAACTAAAAACTTTGCTAAATTAATAGGCAACTTAAAAAACGTAAAAGGCCAAGTGGATTTGATTCTTTGGCTCTGTTTATTGACTCAAATTGGTCTTATCAAGGGTGGGCGGAAGATTGCGACATTCATTGTTACCTTATGACGCAAAGCATCCTCTGCTATTGCCAAAACTTCACAGACTCACTGAACTCATCATAGAAGACAGTCATCGCAGATTGCTTCATCCAGGTAATGAACTGCAGGGTGTCTACAAAATCTGAATAAAAAAAATTCCCTGATAATTCCCTGATCTGTTCAACCAAAAAAAAAAAAAAAAACGATCTGTTTAACCAAAAAAAAAAAAAAAAACCCTCCACACCCTTCTGTTTAACCAAAAAGTTTTCCGATTTTAAGTAATAATTGCAAAATTCCCTGATAATTCCCTGATTTTTTCCAGAATAACAAAATTCCCTGATAATTCCCGGTTCTGTAGACACCCTGAACTGTTATTAGCTCATTTGCGTCAAAGGTTTTGGATAGTGGATGGGAGAAATGCTGTTCGATATTATGTATATCGATGTCTTAAATGTTTCCGTGACAAAGCAAAGACGATGGAACAGCCAATGGGACAGCTTCCTAGACAACGTGTTTAGGTTCATCAATCATTTCGTGAAACAGGAGTCGATTATGCAGGTCCATTTCAGATTCGAACAACAAAAGGCAGAGGAGGAAAAATATTAAAGGCTTATATTGCAATTTTTATTTGTCTTGCAACAAAGCCAATTCATATAGAGTTGGTAAGTGATTTAACAACTGAAACATTTAAAGCGGCATTGCGTCGATTTATATCAAGAAGGGGAAAGTGTAGTGAACTTCATTCTGATAATGGAACTAATTTTGTGGGAGCGGACAGACAACTAAAAGAGCTGCAAAAACTATTACAGAATCAAGATCATCAAACCACAATACATAAGTTTTTAAGTGACGAAGGAATCAAGTGGGTTTCTATTCCTCCAAGGGCTCCTCATTTTGGAGGTCTTTGGGAAGCTGGAATAAAATCAATGAAAACTCATCTCCGCCGTGTTATTGGTGAAACCATTCTCACTTTCGAAGTGCTAACTCAGATAGAGGCGTGCCTCAATTCACGTCCATTATATGTTTTATCATCAGACCCTCATGACATGCAAGTGCTTACTCCTGGTAATTTTCTCATTGGACAGCCATTAACTTCCATGCCTGAGCCGAGTGTACTTAATCATAAGCAAAACATATTACCTAGATGGCAGGTTGTCCAAAGAATGTTCCAACACTATTGGAAAAGATGGTCGGTGGACTAAATTCAACAATTATAACAAAGAACTAAGTGGAGAGGAAGCCCACATGACATAAGAGTGGGTGATCTCGTCTTAATAAAAGAAGAACACATGTCACCAATGATCTGGCCTCTTGGTAGAGTTGAGAAGATTCATCCAAGAGCAGACGGTGTAGTGCGAGTGCTGATAGTAAAGACTAAATCAGGACTATATAAACGCCCAATTGTTAAAGTATACAAAATTCCAATAAGCATTATTGAAATAAAATAATTTCAAGGTGGGCGGTATGTTTAAGCTTTGTATAACGCTTCTGGGGACGTCTTTGTTCGCCAGAGGGCGTCAGGGGAAGTAGTGTTAAAACAAAGAAACGAGAGCAAAATAAAGTCAGTGAGTATTAAATATGCATTTCATCATGTGTTTAATTTCAAATAGGCTGAGGGTGATGGCTACACATTAAGTAGTGATAATTTGACATTATATGTTCGTATTAAATAAGATTTTAATATCGCAAACAGACACTACAAAAGTTTTCCAATTTGAAGAAATTGATTTTGTCTTACGAAAACTTGGGGTACGAGGCTTTGGATAGTGTCAGTAATCATTGCAAGAATTTGCGTTTTCTTGTAGTAGAAGTTCAAGTTTCCTATCTGGATTACGTTGATGGAAATCCTCATGTAATAACACCTGTGCAATGGGAAAACGTTAGACAACAGCTGCCTCTCTTGGATGTATCCTATGTTATGAAAAATCCTCCTCCTGGTTATTAGACTTGGGATGTGGATTTGTTCCAGTCTTCTTCCTGCAGCTGTTCCTTTAGCTGATTTTGTTTCTTTTGAGTGCAAATTTCCCAAAGAATGTGTTGCCTATTTATTAACTTTCTCAGGATCCTTAAAAATCCTTGAATTGTACTGCCTGTCTGAAGTAATAACTTCTACTCTTTGCTTGATTGGTCATGTCCACAATTGAAAGGACTGAAGTTAGGTGGACGAATCCCAATGGAAATCATTGATTTATTGGAACAGTTGAAACTGATGCAATTGACAGAACTGAAATTGGTTTATCTTCTTTTCAACACCTGTTTATGCTTTGATGAACTGACAGGGCGAAGAAATTTATTGAAGAAAGATCTCCCGTGGCTATTGAAGACTTTCTTGAAATCGGAGGATGGGTACTGGGATGCCTTTCAGAAGCGATTGAATCAACTTATTGACATCTCTTTGCCTGATTTACTTGTTGCAAAGACGTAAGAAAATACTAAATATTTTAAAGTCAAAGTTAAAGTGTTTTGCGACTAATGCTATAAAGTTATTTTAAAATTTTAATATTTTTAATAGTCTATCAATAAATAGTTATGAATTCGTATGTAATGTTTCAATTAAAACTGAACAAAAATAGAATTAAAGTTTAAGGAAGAATCAACTTTTCTCAGTAATGTGGTTGAACAGAATATAACAGAATAATGAAAAAAGAAAAAAAAAAACAACAATTTTCATAATGGAGTTCGTTATTACAAATGGAACATGGCTGTCTTCGAACTTTATTGAAATGGTTAACTGACAATTTTGGAGAAAAATTCCTTGGCAAACAAGTGAATTCCGACGAAAGAAGGAGGGAACTAGTTAATAAATTAATTGCAGCTATAGATTTACAATTAATGAAGAATGGCAGAAAATACCGTAATGGATGTCAGCGCCCATAATCTCAATATAACGAAGTTGACTCCGAACAATTATGATGTTTGGAAGATTGATATGAAATTTATTCTTTTGGAACGTGGATTATGGGGTTTTGTAAATGAAACTGAACCAGTCCCAATAAAAGAAGAAGATGAGAAAATCAAGCGTTTGTACAAAATGCATAGTGAACGAGCGCATGCATTGATATGCTTATCGGTTAGTTCCAACGGCGAATGCCAAAACGGCATGGGATGAACTTAAAAGTATTTTCCAGCCAACTTCAAGAGCGAGAATTGCGAAACTTCGGAGAGAATTTTTCGCTATGAAATTAGAAGTAGGAGAGGGTGGCTCGTGTGAATAAAGCAGCAGAAGAATTAAAAAGTATGCAGTATCCTATTAGTGATGCAGATATAGCATATCAATATTTGGATTGGCTTCCAGAAGAATATGAATTCCTGTCACAGCAAATTTATCATTGGGACTCAGTTAAATTTACGTCGAAACTTGTTAAGAACCAACTATTAGCAGAATTCAGTAGACAAAAATTGAAATTAGCCGAAGCTAGTGGAGATTCATCCGAAAAGAAAGCATTTGCATTGGTAACGAAGCAGCAAGCTTTAAAGATGAAAAAGAATGAATATCCAAATAAATGGAAGTCTACTGATGACAGCCGAAAACAACCTGAGTTGATTGCTATGAATGTGGGGGTCTACATTACAAGCGAAATTGTCCACAACTCAAGAAAATTGATGAGGATTATCAACAAACCAGGCGTGGCAGAGGTCGAGGAAGAAGTAGAGGTCCCAATACAAATCGAGGAAGTAATCCTGTGAAATCTAGAGGAGGAATGTTTGCTGAAAAAGTTGAAGACAATTGTGAACTTCTAGATAGGCCTATGGACAATTCAAGTTCAAGGACTGCATATGTTGCAAACAGTAGTGAAATTACTTTTTATTTAAACAATGGTTCTACAGATCATGTTTGTAACAATAAGGACATGTTTACAGACTTAAAACCAGTTCAAAATATGCATATCACATTTGGTACGGCATAGAAGGTATGGGTAATGTAGAACTGGTATTAATAGTTAATGAACAAAAGAGGTATGTTACTTTGTATGATGTTTTGTATGTACCAAGTTGCATTAAAAACCTGATAAGTGTGGGTCGCTTGGACCTTGCAGGTTATTCAGTACACATTTGTAATAGTAATTTAAATGTTTACATTAAAGGTGAAAAAGGATGTTTCTTCAAAGGAAAACTTAAAAACAAGTTATATCTAGTAATGAATATAATAAGTGCAGGCTCAGTTGGATTAAAGAAGGGTAGTCTTAATGTAAATAATAGTGTAAACTTAAGTTATGAAAATGTAAATCTGGGAGTACAAACTTCCTGCTCAAATGTTGAGTTATGGCATGCTAGGTTTGGGCATCAGCATGTCAAAGGTATTGAAAATTTAGAAAAATCTGACCAAGTTTATGGGGTAGCAACAAGTGGTAAACATGTAGGCTTAGACACAAAATGTGAACCATGTGCTCTGGCCAAGTCAACTAGAGCATCATTTAAAGGGTTGGATAAAATTAGAAGCAATAGGCCTATGCAGTTGTTACACATGGATTGTTGGGGTCCAACTAGGGTTGAATCTATAGGTAAAGCAAGGTACTTGTATACAATAATAGATGATTACACCAGGTATGCTTGGGCTTTCCCTATGCGTAAGAAAAGTGAAGTGTTTAGTATACTTAAGAAATTTAGATTACAAATTGAATGTCAAAACAATTATAAAATAGGTTCAATCAGGTCAGATAAAGGAATGGAATTTTGTTCAAGGTAATTCCAAGATTATCTTAATGAACTAGGTATCTCAATGGAGCGAACAAATGCTTTTTCCCCTGAAATGAATGGAGTGGCTGAAAGATTTAATCGAACGCTTGTAGAAGGCGGTCGAGCAATCATGATAGAAACCTATTTACCTAGAAGTTTATGGGCAGAAATTGCAGTGCGTTTCAAATATTTGAAAAACAGGTTCCCACATGCAAGAATTGCATATCAAATACCCTATGTACTTTTCAAAGGTAGAGCTGTATCACTTAGGCACTTAAGACGTCCCGGTGCTAAGTGCTATGTGCACTATAATCAGAAAGGTAGAAATAGCTAGCTGAAAAAGCATGGGAAGGAGTCATGGTTGGATATGCCCTCAGCACTAGAGGTTATCGTATATGGGATCAGAGTTAGATGAAGAGAGTATTATGGCAAGCATGTTCCCTAGTAAAGGAGTATCCAGTCCTACCTCTGAAGATCAAATTCCAAGTCATGTAGTCTCCTCATATTGTTGTACAAGCAGAACAAACCCAGCCTATTCCTGTACATAGAACTTTTTCACCCAAAAGGTTACGCAGTGGAATTGTAGGTAGTGGTGCAGGTAGTAGTGGAACACAGCAGGTGATAAAACAAAGTAGATTTTTCAACCTGGCCTAGAAGTGAATGAATTCGTCCAAGTGGTGCCACCAAAGGGAAGGTTAATGTATATTATCATAACCCTAATGGAAAATTGCTTAGAAGTGAAAAAGAGATTAAACGATATTGTGAGGAAAATATTCAATATTTACCTCTATTTAATGTCACTCCTAGTATTCAGATTACTGAATCACCTAGGAATGAACCAGTAGCAGATACTGATGACACAATAGAATCATATTTATGTATTAAAGAGTCCAATTCTTTTGAGGATGCAGTGTCATCACCACAAAAGAAAAAGTGGTGTGATTCATGGATGATGAAATTAAATCATTTAAACAACGTAAAGTGCTTGTTGAAGTAGATAGACTTGCCAACACTAAAGTATTGGGCAATAAATGGGTTTATAAACTTAAGAAAGATAGTGAAGGTAATAAGAAAATATAGATCTCGCTTAGTAGCACAAGGGTTTAGACAGATGTATGGTATTAACTATGATGAAGTGTTTGCGCCTGTCGTAAAATATGTATTAATAAGGTTCTTTATCTTATTGCTTGTTGTATTACTAGGCTGGCGAGATTTACACATGGATGTGAAATGTGCATTTCTTTATGGAGAGTTAGATAAATCTATACACATGGAGATACCTAAAGGTTATCAAACAGAATATAACAAAGATAAGGTATGGTTTCTTCAAAAGGCTTTGTATGGACTACATCAAAGTAGTCGTCAGTGGTTTCAGAAACTAGACGAAACTCTTGTAGATAAAGGTTTTTCACGATTATGTGGGTATAACTGTGTATATAAGTGAGGCAATTCAGGTATTGTTTTAGTATATGTTGATGACCTAGTCATTATGTCAAAAGATGCTAAAACAGAAAGAAATAATAAAATGCTTAGAAGAGAATTTTAATTTAGTAAACCTGGGCCTTATCCATAAATTACTGGGAGTTACTTTTGATAGGAGTAATAGAGATGTTAAATTGCATCAAAAAGATTTCATTTGTAAATTGGCAAATGAATATAACATAATTAAAACAAAGAAAGTTAATGTACCGGTAGGAACAATGTGTCCTGTAAAACAAACTAAAAACATTGAGTGTGTAGAATTTCCATATAGAAATTTGATCGGTAGTTTATTATTTCTAGCCAGTAGGACTAGACCTGATATTTTGTTTTCAGTTATTTTGTTATCATAATACTCATCATGTTATAGTATGTAACATGTTAAATTATTAATAGGTGTATTGAAATATGTATATCACACAAGAGAGTATTGTATTGATTTAAACAAATTAAAAGATAACTCATTGTATGGATATGCTGATGCATCATGGGCATCTGATCGAGAATCCCAAAAAAGGTTTTGGAGGTTTTATATTGTTTCTAGGCAATGTGCCTATCAGTTGGGGTGTAAGAAGCAGTCTGTTGTGGCTTTAAGCACAATGGAGCCCGAATACATGGCTATAACACAAGCAGTTAAAGAATTGCATTGGCTTGCAAATGTGTTTGAGGATGTAATGTTTTGTTGTCATAAACAAATGCCAGTATTGTACTCGGATTCTCAATCTGCTATCCAATTTACACGTAACCCTATAGAAAACTCGAGAAGTTTTTGCTATGAATTGAATGTAGCAGATTTGTTTACAAAATGGTTAAATGCATCAAGGATTAAAATGTTGTGTTCATCAATTTTTAATGATATTGAGTAAAATTATAGAAGTGTGTATTTTTGTGTTGACTTACAAATGTATCCCTTGGTTTTCCAGAATAATGAGAAAAGGGGGGTTTATAAGTTCCCATTATTCTTTATTGGGCTAAGTAGCCTAATGGGATTTTATTATGAGAGAACCATAAAAGGTTTATTTATGTATATTTGTATAATATGTAAATAGAATATAATTGTAAACATAACATTTGTAGTTTTTATTGTAATTAATATCAATATGTAATCCAGGCATTTGTGATCGAGTAGCCATGCCTGGATAAGTTGATCTTTTGTTATTATTGGTGATGCATGCCGGGGACTTCCGGTTGTACAGTTGTTGAATGTTCTTTGCCTGTGTAAGATATGATGTTGCATGTGCGTTCAAATGGAACAAAGACTATCTTTTATAAGTAAGCCTCTGGAATCTCATTTATTACATTTATATCAACAGATGGTAGCAGAGCGTGGTTACGACAGGTAAATAATTACTGAATTCATGTTTTCATAATGGAGTTCGTTATTACAAATGGAACATGGCTGCCTTCAAACTTTATTGACATGGTTAAGTGACAATTTTGGAGAAAAATTCCTTGGCAAACAAGTGAATTCCGATGAAAGAAGAAGGAAACTAGTTAATATGATCCCAACGTGAAACACATTAGAAAATTTGGCAGTACAGCATACATTCGAATACCCAAAGCCAGAAGGACTCACAAATTACAAGAAAGAGCATACCGAGGGATATTCATTGGCTATTCTCTCAAGGTCAAAGGATATTAAATTTGGATACCTGAAAAGCACAAAATAGAAGAAACAAGTAACATCTACATAAATGAAGAATTATTAGGAGTAGACTTATTAAGAGTGAAAATAATTTAGTTCGATTTGGCAAAACCTTTCCATACCTAATCAATCCAGGAAGACAAAAACTGTATTTAAACCCTAAAGACTTGCTTCGTACTCTCTGCTAAATGTGTCAGGTGTGTTAGAACTTAAAATTGTGTGGACTAAGGAACTTGATCTGGAATTGAATTACAAACTCATTGATTTATCAGCATGACATCATCTACAACCAGAATTTATAAAATTAAATCCTCAACAAGCTATTCCCACAATTAATGATACTGGCTTTGTGTTAGGCGAGTGTCGGGAGATAATGGCCTACATGGTAAATAAATATGGTAGCAATGAAAGGTATGGAAAGAGTGATTTTAACCAGAGGACTATGCCAGTATAACGCCCAATACTAATAGGAAAGAAGTGAGTTCGGATGAAGATGATGGTGATGAGGATGATCATTCTGAAGGAGAGACAGATGAGCACTCTGACGTCACAACTGAAGAACAACGTATGATTTTACGCTCAGGAACAATCACAAAACCCTGAGCTGCGCAAATGAAGACATTCTATATGCACGCAAAAGAACCTAAAACTTACCAAGAAGCCCTAAATAGCAATGATCATCAACAATGGAAAGAAGCAATCAACAATGAATTAGAGAATATAAATTCACACAGCACCTGGAAGAAAGTTTGTATTCCAAAGCATGTGACTCCCCTGTCCACAAAATGGATTTTCTGCATCAAATATCACCAGAATGGCGAAGTGAATAAATACAAAGCTCGCTTAGTAGTAAAAGGCTTCCCACAGCGAAGGTATCTCGATTACGATAAGACATACACACCAACCCCGAGCATGACTAGCATCCGTCTGCTATTAGGAATAGCTACTGACAAAGGGTGGTTTATAGAGCATCGTAAAGACTATCTTTTTATAAGGAAGCCTCTGGAATCTCATTTATTACATTTATATCAACAAATCCGCCTATTCCGAACAGAGTTCAGAAAAAATACAGATTTTTTTTTAACTTAAAAACAGGAGAAATTAAAAAGACGTTTTTGAAAAAACGTACATTTATTGTTATAGGGTCAATCCATACGAAATCAACCAATGGGTGTTGCTGACATATTATATTTTATTTTTGATAGTACATTTTCTGTTTATATATACATTTGGGAGTACAAAACGATTTTTTTAAAAAAAATATTATTATTACTTTGGCTTTTATCGGCCATTTTGTATGTGAGGGTCGGCTGTTTTGGGCGTTTTCAGAGGTTAGCGATAAGTTAAATAACTTTTGTTTATTAAGATATCAACTTGAAATAAAAACCATCTCATTCTAAATGAAACCATCTACAAATCATGTTATGACCAAAAATGTGTTAAGTTGTAAGGAAATAACCTAAAATTTAACTAGAAGAATGTGTTAAAATAAAAATGGAAATGAATAAAACGCTCTTACTTATAAAAAGTTGAATATAAAGTTGTAAATGGAATTAATCCGACAGTTTCGGAATACTGTGCATATTCCTTCTTCAGGGACGGCACAAACATATAGGACATAAGGACAACATTTAGGACGACATGATGAGGGAAGGTATGTTGAAAGTGAGGGAAGTAAGAGGATTAAGAAAGTTTAGCAATAGTGACGGGCGTTTTGCCCGCCGGTTATAGGGTTGTAAGCTTTAAGCTGTATTATATGGAAAGATTCAGCAATGAGACGGTGGGACAGTTTATTATGGTGGGAAAGGGGTTTAGCAGCGGAGAAGTTGGGGGTGTGTCCTGTCTCTTTAAAGTGGGAAACAGTGTATGAGCCTGGGGGATCATTATTTTTGAAGGCTTGTTTATGTTCATTAATGCGTTTGAATAGGGATCGGGATGTTTGTCCCACGTAGCCAGAGGAGCATTGGCCACATGGGATCCAGGATACTATGTTTGAAGGGTTGTTAGGTTTCTTTGTTTGTGTTATGTTTATGTTGTGTGATTTGAATGCAGGGGCGTATTGGTGTTGGTTGAGGAATTTTCTGATGAAGTTTTCGAGGGGAGGATAGTAAGGGAAGGGGATGTATTTGATGGGGGGTTTGGGGTTAGTATTGTTGGGTTTTTTATTGAGTTTATGTGTTAGTATATTGAGGCGGTTGTGAAACAGCTGGGAGGGGTAGTTATGGAGGTTGAGTATAGAATGTATAGTTTTGAGTTCAGCGTGAAGAGCAGGTTTTGTAGAGCATGTGTTGAGTGCTCTGTGTATGAGAAAGTCTATTGTATTAATTTTGTATGCATGAGGGGTGTTTGAATTATAGTGTATGTACCTGTTTGAGCAGGTAGGTTTTCTATATACAGTGGTTTGTATGGGTTTATTTGTATTTTTGTAGGATATGGATACATCGAGATAATTGATGTGCTTGTTTGAAGGAGTTACCAGTTCGAATTGTATGTGGGGATCTATTGAGTTGAGATGGTTTTGTATTTGTGTGATGTGGTTGTGTGTAGTGATGATGA
>JAFIDM010009631.1:78875764-78898719 GCA_023159025.1 Thereuonema tuberculata | reverse complement strand
TTCGGAATAGCGGGACTCTACTGTAGTATATTTTTGTACATCTTTTTTGTTCAATTTATTGTAGTGTAAACATTTGAATGAAGATAAATGTAAAATTAAGCAGTTTTAATATGAATTAATAAAATAAAAACTTCAATTTGCTAAAAAAAAAAAATGGACCCATATTAAATATATGAGCATTAAATATATTTTAGGGTATAGTCCCACTGCGTAACAACTGTTAGTAACGCTTTGTAGAGAATTTGATTTTGAAATGTTTAGTGAGATTTAAAAATCAAATTGAAATAATGATTTCAAACAAAACAACTTGCAATTTATTTTTTTATTTTTTTTTTGAAATGATATCTATGCTAAGAGATGTTCTTCCAATAACAATGGTCAAGTGATTATTGTTGGAACAATAATATCTGAAGTTTAGTAGAAAGAACGCACGAACAATAATTATAAAGCATTGTTAACAAGAATAAGGAGAAGCATGGACTTGATGCTTGGGCAATTGAATTGTTATTGGGAGAAGAGAAGAGAATAGAATTAGCTTCAACTCGAAAGAGTCAACACTACTTTCGATTTGCTGAATCGTTCTGATAAACAGAACATATTTTAGGGCATAAAAGTATTAATATGAATCCAATAGATTTCATTTAATAGTTTATAGAAACAAATTCTTAAGAGGTTGATACTGAAGCTAGAAGATTGAAGAACGCTATACTTAATTTGTGAAGAATAGGCGTAAATCGAGATTATGTATTGTACGAGAAATTCATTGCAGCCATCAACGCAGAACAGCGAATTCCGAAAGGAGACCTTAGGATGGGTATAAACGGCCAAACCATGGTTCATCTAGATGAGGACTTTCTGACGATTAAGGGTGAAGTGATCAAATATTGTAAGTAGATATTTTTTCTATATCTAATCAGCAGAGTCGTCTATACAGAAATCAAACGTTGTTGCCATGGGACTATTAGTTTATTGTCATTGAGATTCCAGCTTAGAATAAATAAAGAAGGTTTTCGATAATACATCTGACGCAATGGAACTTTTGTTATATGCCTTAAAATGTATTTAAATTGTTTTTGGCAGAAGATTTATTCACACGGTGAAAAAGCCATGAGCATATAAGATCTTTCGAACGCAGAAATAGTCTTGACAGTTCTGAACTTATTATCAAATAATTTGATAGTGATTGCTAATTATGTAATATAATTTTATGGAGTAATATACTAGGCAATTGTATTTAATTCGTGACATCTAAAGAACTATTTCAAGAATATATATTTTGTGCGTAACGAAAGATAAGAAGTTATTAGAACTTTAGTTTACGTACTTTAAATATATATTAATCGGTTAACACTTTGATCGATCATATATCTATATAGTGATAGATAAAGGAATTTTAGTGTGAACCAGCGATTCTCAACCTGTGGGACACGCCCCCCTAGGGGGGGGGGGTGCGAGTATATCGAGAAAAAATCTTATTAAAAAACTAGGTTTGGAGAATTTGTTTTTTTTTTATTTTTTTGGTTGAACAGATTCAATCCTCCTTTTCAGTTTAGAAAAAAATTATTGTAGGGGGGGGGGGGGGGGGATGAGAATTGTGATTGAAAATTAGGTCGCAAGTACTAAAAGGTTGAGAAACACTGGTGTGAACTGATAAAATAAAGTGACCATAGAAATGAACTCATTATAGAGATTCAAGAACTGGTTGATGCTATCACATAAATAGAAAAGGAACTATTGATAAGTTTTAAGAGTGAGAAGATTCATTTATGTAAACTACTTGAATATAATTCATGTTCGATTAAATGATGTTTATTATGACGAATGGGCTCTTGTGTAGTTTGTGAAATCTAGTTATAATGACTCCATTGCGCTAAGACTAAACAACATTATTATATTTCATTGAAATTAATTTTCACGCTTTCTTAGTTAAGAACTAGGTACGTTACAGATTAAAATGGTGGCAGAGCGTGGTTCCTTTCAAGCTTTGTTTTCCCATCATAGGTGTTAAGTTATATTATGAACTGAATTCCCCCTCCCCTTGGTAGTTATCTATTTGAAGGCATGGACTTCGTTGGTTTAGCTATTCTTTCTGGTATTGTGTATCAGAGACAGGATGTTGAAGATTTAAAGAGGTCTGCTCTTTTAAAAGTTCTCAATCTTCTTCATGTTATTCCTGAGAGGTCGTTATCGGATCTTCAAGATAAGGTAAATAGATGCGCGCAAGCTTTTATTCAAAACGAAGCTCAGGGGTTTGAAGAGTATGTAAAATGGGAAGATCTAGACAGCCTAGATAAGTCCGAATTTAATGAGGAAGAGCATTTAGTGGGATGGTATAGAAAGAAGCAGAGTCAGGATTCTTCGATTTTGAGTGCCATAAAGGATTTAGTGGAGGTATCTTCAAATCAAAGCTCTATTTTAGTTAATGCTTTAGTTAAGGGGAAATCTGATTCTTCTAATAGAAGTATTCTTAGTTTTAAGGACAAATTAATGTTATTGGGTCACATCAAGTTTAATGGGGGAATAGACAACAATGTTAGGGATTTTTTTGTACAACATACGCATTGTTATGGAAGCTCATAACTTGGATTTCCTTCACATTAAAGAGATTCTTCCTAGACTATTTAGTAAAGATTTGCAGTCTTGGGTAATCAACAGAATGGCTAAGTGGATAAGATGGGAAGATTTTTGCAAAGATTGTAAAACAACTTTTTTATCTTATGTAAGTTATGATAATGCTTGGGATGAACTTTCTTCTCTTAAACAAATGAAAGGTGAAGTTATAGATGTTTTTATAGCTCGCGTTAAACAGAAAGCATTAGTTTTGGAGGTAGATTGCACAGAAAGTCAACTAATGAATATTATCTTTAAAGGTCTATTCGCCTAGTGTATTACCAAGGTTTAAAGCTTTAACCTTAGAGAATGATAATTATTCCTGCTCAGGGTCTTCAGTGGGTTCTAGGCAATCTAGTAAACTTCCCTCATTAGTGACTAGGTCCACTCAAACCACGGGTATCTATTGTTTTGGTTGTGGCCGCTTTGGTTTCACCACCAATACTTGCAATTGTAAAAGAGAAAATAGAGAGTATAATTGTCCCAAAAATAAATCCAAAGTTAGATTTGAAAGGGAGAAATTCTCCGATAGCTGTAATAATAATCCTTCAAGGGATGAGGTTAAAGGAGGTGCTTCTGAAGATAAACGGAGTTTTTGGAATAAGAGTCAGGGAAATGTATAAGGACTACAAAGGAGTCGGCACTTTGTAGTCCAGATCATTCGCCTTCATATTCTTTAACAAATTCTTCCTTTAGATTTAGTTTAGGAGATTGGTCTAACTGGTTGGATGTGGTAAGAGACTTTTGTAAGTCTGGAGGTGTTTCAGCCAGGAATTCCTCTTTGTTGCATGATAAAGTTTTCCTTAAACCAGAAGTCTTGTTTAACTTAGCTCCGGATAATAATTTAGTTCTTGTAGTTGATACCGGTGTGGACCATTCATTTTTGAATGAAGAGATAGAACCTCTCTTAATTTCTCTTGGTTATGAATCTATTCCAGTAGATTTGAATGCTTCTTTAGCAGATGGTTCTTATCGAAAGATTAGCAAACGTT
Source organism: Thereuonema tuberculata (assembly GCA_023159025.1). NCBI lineage: Eukaryota > Metazoa > Arthropoda > Chilopoda > Scutigeromorpha > Scutigeridae > Thereuonema > Thereuonema tuberculata. The sequence goes on along the minus strand of JAFIDM010009631.1, from coordinate 78,895,117 downwards.
TTATTATCAAGGATCAGTTGGAGGCTAATAGAAATAAAGATAATCATATTTTGATAGATAATTTTGTGCTTGATGCCTACCTTGTCAAAAGTGATGTGGATGGCCTGCTTGGATTAAACACTTTATAATGATAATGAAGTCTCAATTAATTTTATAGAGAATTATGTTTCATTTGAGTTCAAACCCAAAGAACCAAGCTCTGCTACCATTTTAATCTGTAACGTACCTAGTTCTTAACTAAGAAAGCATTACTAACAGTTGTTACGCAGTGGGAATATACCCTAAAATATATTTAATGCTGGGCCCATTTTTTTTTTTTTTTTTATTAATCAAAATACAAGGAAACATACAATAATTAAAAAAAAAAAAAAAAAATCAAGCAACCTCAAGCAAAAGGTTAAAAAATTAATTATTTATTTAAATAAATAATCTTTTAATTGTAAAGTACAGTAGAACTTCGCTATTCCGAACTAATTGGGACCGAACACTGTTCGATTTAGCGGGAATTCGGAATAGGCAGATTTCATGAATAAAATCAACGTAATGACTTGTAAGGCGTAAATTAAGTGCGGTGACATCTGATAGTGTCGGCTCTATACAGCGTTGATCGGCTCGTGGGAACAGATTCAGTGAAAGTCGGAAGGGAAGGGCAGTGACCTTCGACGACTCATCACCCCACCCTACCCCCCTCTCCCTCCCGTGATCCAAGAATTACTACCGGGTTGCTGCATTTCCGCTGTTAAACATTAAATATGGCAAGTAAACGAAGTCATTCTTCGTGTAAAAGAAAAACTTAAAGTGTTAAAAAGACTGGATAAGGGAGAAAGTGCTACTAAATTATCACTCTAATATAATGTCGGAAAAGCATCAATTAAGAATAAATATGTAAAAGGGACATTTATGGAAGTCATTAAAAAATTTAAAAGTAGCTTTGTTGAGGACATAAGTAAATTGAGTGAAGCTAGGGTCCAAACTCATGACATCCAGATAACTAACTGTAAACCCATATTTCGTAATCAATATAGGATACCTTTTAAATTCCACAACAGATTAGAACAGCTGATTGAGAAAATGTTGAAAGCTGGTATCATAGTGCAATCCAGCAGTAGGTGGAATTTTCCTCTTCTCGTTGTTGAAAAGAGCAATAAAGATATTAGGCTAGTGCTTGATCTTAGAGAGCTAAACTCTGTGACCCAAACTATAGACTTCCCCCCCTATGAATATAGAGGAACTCTAAATGTCTATAAATGGAAACTATTTTCTCTTCCCTTGATTTAAACAGTGGGTACTATCAAATTCCTTTATCTGAGAGAAGCAGTGAAATGGTGTCATTTCAGACTCACTCAGGGAAATACTCTCCGACGAGAATGCCTCAAGGGGCAAAGAATAGTGCTGCAACGTTTCAGAGCGTCGTGAATCGAGCACTTGTCGGAGTTCTTGGAAAGTACGCCCTTGCCTTTCAGGATGATATTTTGATTTTTTCGAAAAATGAGGAAGAACACATGAGACACCTCCAAATTGTAATCCAAAGACTAAGTAGAGTCAATCTGGCCATAAAACCAAGTAAATGTAAGTTCTTTCAATCCGAAATATCATATCTGGGCCACACCATATCCAAATTAGGCATTAAGCCGAACATCGACAAAGTGAGTGCCACAGCTAATATGACCTCGCCCCTGAATGTGAAGGGAGTCTGTAGGTTTTCAGGAGCCATCGGTTTCTACAGGTAGTTCATTCCTGATTGCAACCATATAGCTACACCACTTTTTGATTTAACCCTTAAAGGAAGGAAATTCGTTTGGAAGGAGCCTCAAAGTTTAGCTTTGATAGGCTAAAGGAAGCATTAGTTAATCACAATTGTCTAGCCCATCCGGACTTCTCCAAAGCTTTTATATTGTCTTGTGACGCCTCTGAAAATTGCATTGGAGGGGTATTAGAACAAAATTTTGAAGGAGATATTAGACCTATTATGTACATATCTCGAAAATTACACAATGCTGAGAGAAATTATTCCATTATTGAGAAAGAAGCTTTAGCTATCCTTCACTGTTTGAAGAAATGCCATGTTATTGTGTATGGTCATGAGATCATATTACAATCAGACCACAAACCATTAGAATTTGTCTCTTCATTTGGAACTAGTAATAGAAGGCTATTGAAATGGAGTTTACAACTCCAGCAGTATAATATTACTTCCAGATATATAAAAGGAAGGAAAAATGTGGTTGCGGATTGTTTATCCCGTATTATTAATATAAATAAGAGAATTGGAATTGATTCAAAAGGAAAAACTCTGATCTCGGCTCAAAATGATGATTCTGAAGTTGCTGAGATAATTAAAGGGATTAAAAAGGGAGATTCGTTCCAATATAGATATAATGTTGGCCTGGATGGACTTTTAAAGGTGAACTGTGATGATGGAAACAAGATTGTTGTGCCTGATAGTCTAAAACAGTATTTCTTAGATAGATTTCATGGACGTAGGTTATCTAGTCATGAGGGATGGGAAAAATGTTACAAGAATTTAAGCAAGTTATACTGGTGGAAGGGGATGAGAAAAGACTTAATAAGACATACTAGGGAATGTGACACTTGCCAACATTTGAAGGGAAATCCCATTGGTCACACTATACAAAATTTTCAGCCTCCCACACGTCCTATGGAAAGAATATCCATGGATATCATTGGCCCTATGCATCGAACAAAATTTGGAAATACTGTCATTTTGACCATCATTGATCACCTGACTAGATATGGATGGGCCATACCTCTTCGGGATCAAAGAGCTGAAACTGTGGCTAAGACATTTGTAGATCATGTCATCCTTAAATATGGGACATGCCACAGTATTCTCACTGACCAAGGTACAAATTTCATGTCTGACCTCTTTAAAGAGCTTTGTAGGATATTAAACATAAGGAAGCTTAGAACCACATCGTATCACCCTCAAGCTAATGGAATGGTTGAAAGGCTTAACCGTACCATAAAAGAAGCTCTTAGTGCTTATACCAATAAGGGGTACAACAATTGGGACAAAAACTTAAATTTTGTAATGTTTTCATATAACAACTCATATCATAGTGCTATTGACAGCAATCCATTCTACCTCATGCATGGTTTTGACTGTGTTGTCCCTAGTGAGTTGACCTATAATGAATCCGAAAATTCATGCGAATTTGAGGATGATTACATCCGTGATTTAGCTGAGAGAATCACTGTGGCTAGAAAATGGGCCAGTGATTACTCTCATCCGATTAGGTGTAAGAGAAACGAAAGTAAAAACATTTGGAGAAAGAGGCACGATACTCCACTAGAAGTTGTGACTGTGTTCTAGTTAAGATAGCAAAAAATGATCCAAAAGGAAAGAACAAATTTTCTCAATAGGATTCAGGGCCGTTTAGAATCATAGAATTAATAGGTGAATCTAATGTAAAAATACAGGAGATTAATAGTTTCAAACCACCAACAATAGTAAATAGAGAAAAGTTAAAGAAATATATAGAAAAACAGAACAGTGTTGGAGATAGGTACTATAGGAGATACACGCAAGGAAATAGCCAGCAAATAACCAGCTCCAACCCTGTGATCTCCACCACAGATGATGAGATGATGGTGAAGAAGAATGCTTCATCCCTCGCAGATCTGATAGGATCAACAGAAGGAACAGCATAAACAACAGTTATGATCAGTTGCATCAACCTTCAGGATCTTTGGAATCTCAACATATCACTACCAATGAGAGTGAACAGGCTCAGGACAAAATAGATGTGGAAGATGAATGCGAAGATGGCATGAGTGATTATGATCTTGACAATATTGCAGAAAATATTAGCGAGAACCAACCTATGCAAAATTTGGATAATCCTCAACCTACAACCAGTAGCAACCATAAATATGGCACAAGAACGGCATCAAGGACTGAAATAAACATGCCATTAAGATTAAGGGACTCTATAATATACAATAGTGCATATTGGAGACAGAATGAACACACGGACAGCGAGTGACAAATGTTGACTTTTTACATCACGAAAAAGAGACCATCAATGTTAAACTGAGTTTCATTTTATGTCTCTTTTTCTTTCCCTAGGGAGGGAGATATGTGACCAGCACAAGTATTATTGTTAAGATTAATTGTGTTTTGTAATGTATAAATTACTAATAAGAAAAGCTCAGAGCAGAGCAGCCATTATTTTTCTGATTAAATATGCCTTATAATTTGTTTGTGAATAAGATGTGCTTTATATTATATCCTTGTTTTTGTAGATCTAATTATTTCTTTTGATATTGTTACCTGTGGAACTATCCAGTTTCCTCTCCTATCTTTTTTTTCGTGGGATTTGTGTGGCGCCGACTCCCTCATGAGAAGAATAGGTTCAACTAACCTATGCCTCCCTCTGGTTATAGACCCTTCCAGGATGAAAGAGAGGCGGAGATCAGGCATATAATGAGGCGCGAAGACTGGGAGAGTTAGTGGGGTTTGGTGGCTTAGTGCCACAAAGTAGGTCTCCGAGCTGACAAGCTGAGGAACTCAATCCAGAGGCCAAGGACCGTCCTGTTAAAGAAGAGTACGAGGAGGAAAGAACTCAGCCGCACAGATCAACACAATCACCGGGAGAATCTTGAAGAGGACCGTCTCGTTATAGAAGAGAACGGGAAGACAACTCTGAGCCGCATTTCTCAGTCCAATCACCGGGAGAAGCCAACAAGGACCGTCCCGAGACAAGAAGCCTACGAGAAAGACAACTCTGGGCCGCATCTCTCAGTCCAAACACCGGGAGAAGCCAACAAGGACCGTACCGAGACAAGAAGGCTACAAGACAGACAACTCTAGGACCGCACCACTTAGTCCAATCACCGGAAGAATCTTGAAGAGGACCGTCCTCATACAGAAGGCAACCAGGGAGAAATTACTAGATAGCCAGAATCCGAGCGAGCCGGCATATCGTTAATTTGAGATTTGTAGTTTTCACATTATCTTTTATTTGAATAAATTCTCTGGTTTTAATTTAAACCTGCTCAGACGCAATTTGTTCCCCAGCGCCACCGAACCTGCGCAAAAGTTCGGTAGCAATATTTCAAAATGTAGCAGAATAATCATGTGTACTTGAATATGTATTTAGTGCTTAAGAAAGAATTATATTTTAATGTATTTAATAGAAAGAAATAGTGCAAAATAATGTTGAACTAAAATGTATGTAAATTCATTTTCAGCAATTAATCCAATGTAATAACAATGTATATGTAGAAAATGCTTAGGAATTGCAATTATATGAAAATCCTTTTTTTTTTGTTGAACATTACTGATATTGTAATAATTTAGATTAGTTAAGATTGTATTCTAAATAGTTTAACCCTTTTCTTTATGGAAAAAAACCAAGGTCATGGGTGCCTCGGATGATGGGACCCCCTGCTGAGTTTGGGGTAGGTCAATGTCATGACCTTCACCTTTACCTATGACTTCAAAACCTTTGTTGTTTTAGTTCAGTTCACTCCCGTACGAGGATGTGAGTAATTCATCAACCAATCGGTACGTGTTATTTTGGGTTGGATGGGTCTTTAAAAAGAGGTGCCGCATGTTTCCCGGTCTCTCTGTCTCTTCTCCCAGACGATTGACATGTCAGACATTACTCCTAGGCAACTGTGATGAGGTCCCTCTTCGAAATTCGGGCGGAGGCCAATGTTGGATTGGATAATCTATCACCAGTACACATTTCCGTTGATCAACTGTGATACTGGGTGGGTAAGTAGCTAATGCAGGTATTTCCGCACATGATAATTGACTGAGGGCTGACCACATGAAAGTTTTGAACCTGAGATAGGAATAAGATGAAAACATAGGAAGGTAGATATCTGCTTATTGATTTATTGTTGCCACAATGAAAATCCAGAAGTATACTCAACAATTGCTCACAACCACAGTGACAAGAGAATATTGTTTAGAGATAGTTGAAATTGATGCTGAGAAGACATATCTTATAAGAATGTTATGAAAGATAGGAGCAGTTTTTAGTCATTGTGGTGCAGCCTATTCAGTAAAGAAGATTTGAGCTACTTCCACCAGAATCAAGTCGGATTAGGGAAATAATTGTTTTTGTCTTGGGTATTGATTTTTGTTTTAGTTTGAAATTGTAACGCAGGGAATTGATATAATCTTTTTAGATTCGTTAGATTGGTTGTGAATTTGACTGGACTAATACTTTATTTCATTCTCTAAATTGAGTAGAGTAATTTTGTAATTACTATTATTATTATTATTCAATTGAGATTTATTTCATTTACACAGGTCAATCTGTAATATTCTAGATTAGACTGTACGGATACGTTAATTGCATTCTTTAACATGAATAGAATAGTTTTGTAATTACTAATTTTTGTTATTTCAATTAAGATTTAATTTCATTTATACAGGTCAGCCTGTAATATTCTGGATTTTGATTATTTAATCTTTTATTTTTGTTATTGAAAATAAAATTATTATTGATTGTTAATAGGATTCTTCATATTTTTTTTTAATGCTTTAGAGATCCCTTAAGACCCGCCCCCTAAAAAGGATTTGGCCTAAAGCTAAATCTACGTGTGTTGTGGCGGTAATTATCGTTAATCACTTAATTACTTAGGTCGAGAACCAGTCGCACACACTTTAGTTAAAAACATTCATATTTCTAATCCATTCAGGGAAAATAACCCTTTTAGGGTAAAAAATAAATAAACTAAATTAGTTTACATAAGAATTAACACAACTTCTTTCTCTACTTCAAATTACCTTCTTAATAGTTTTTAACTAAAAACTCTAACTTACAAAATATTAAAGTTTCAATACTTATTATAGCATAAGGTTATGTCCCATTATATGCTTCAAAATTTTTTCTCACTATAATAAATAAAATCTTTCTTTCACCAAAGCCTTTCTCAGTATTTTTCCTTTAAGGAAAACCCATCTAAAATTAATTTAAAGAAAGCTCATACCTTTCTTCGATGAATAAAATTCATAAATTCATCCTTACACTCGAGGTTCTATTCTATCAGCACAGACAATTTCGAACTTCTTCCATTAATATATGACTGTTTTCCTTCCTTTGTCATTTAACTTGCGCAACCTCACTGTTATTCTCTACACTGAATTGATGGCTTCAGAATGAGTAAAAGATGTAGAATGATGCAGTCTTTCCATGCGTTGATCTGGTAGCTTCAAACGAAGTAAAATCTGTAGAACACTATCGTCATTTCCTGTGTTCATCTGTTAGTCTCAAACAGAGTAACCCGTAGAACACTGCCTCAATTCTCTGCGCTGATCTGGTAGTTTCAAACAGAGTAAAGCTTGTAGAACCCTTGTAGTACTTTTAAGTTCTTTTATTTTATTTTTCACTTCCAACAGAATTCACCTTCATACAGCACTAGACACACAAATACCGCAGTCAATTTACTTCACAGGAAATTACAGTTCAATAAATTTCCTATCAAACACCAGAATTAGCTATATTTCTAGTCAATTGAATAACTTGAATATTTAAGACTTGACGTTTATTCTCAGTCGGTATACGAATTCCAAAAATCCTACTCCAAAATAACATCAGCACAATGGAACGTTCCCATTGATTTCATTGTTCAACAGATGAGAACTGCACCGTTTCCAATGGCTGACAACTCGATATCTTCTCCATCTGTTTTGCGAAATACTGGAATCAGCTTTATGTCTGCTAACTACAACCAAAGTTCTTAAAAATTCAATTAAACAGTTGAAGACTACTGTAGGGATAATAATGAAGCAGAGTTTTTTTTTTTTTTTTTTTTTTAGGAAGAATAAAACTATTTACAGACTGAAAACTTCTCCTTACTGGCTTTTGATGAAATGGAATTGATAATGATTGTTATATTTCTCAAGAAGAACTTTAAACTAACTCAGTTCTTGTAATAATTCATAATAAGCAATAATGGCTAGTTCTATAATCATCAATCTCTGATGCACTGATAATTCACTCTTTTAGTTCCTTGTGATTACACATTAATAATTTGCACTGGTAGAAATTAATATTCCCTCTAGTTTAATAATTCCTTAATCTGATATGCACTTATAATTTCAAAGCACAATAAATAATAATGTTATTTAAAGTATCACTCATTAAATATTTATTTCATTCGAAGCACTAAAGTTCACAAAATAAATAATAAAGTTATTCCGTAACTTGATTCACTCTTTGAATCTAAAATAATAACTATTCACTAATAAGCTTTTAAATTTCTTTACTTAAAAGAAATTTATTATTTATAGTAGTCTTCAAATTAATTTCTTCTCTTTAGAAATTAATGTATCACAGTTATATTTAATTCTCCTCACGGGATTCTCTTTCTTGATAAACTTTACAATAACTGAAATATTCCTTTTCCGTTGTCTTCTAAATGAAATAATAAGTTTACTCAGTTTGTTGTTCACATTCTATCGGTGACTTTCCATCTGTTAATGAAGCTTTACTTGGTTTCTACGCTAATTCCGATCCTCCCTCTCATGCAATGGTTCCGCTTTCGCATTCTTCTGAATTAACGTTGTGAATTGGCTTTTTCGTGTTTGTCTTGTCGGGGAAACTATGGCTCTTCACAATTTTCTTCTAACTTCCTTTAACTTGACAATATCTGTCTTTACTATAATTTATTTCTTTTCGTTGAAGCTTATTCTTTACAGCCATGTGCCGTCTCATCCCTTTCAATCTTCGTTCGACGATACCAACTTGAATTTCCCGGTATTCTCACTGCTGTTTTCAAGATGGCGTTTGCTGTTCTGCATCTCATACTCTGGAACACATCCACTTCGACTAACTCATGCTGTCATACTGATACTCTCAAGCTCATACCAAATACCATAATGATATTATAGTATTATGTCATTATGGTATTTGTCATTTTGCGAAAGCTTTACTGATGCTCTCAAACGAGGTGCTTGCTCGTTCTTAAATGCATTTCGTCATCTGACATAATATTAAAATATTAATTAATTATTTCACTTTTAAAATCTTACTATTTAAATTATGTTTGAAGCATTATTAAAATAATACCGGGTAAAGTCCAGATACGGGTACTAGCCAATCAGAAGCGATCTTGGCATTTACTGCATAACGGCGAATTACTGCTTCCGGCGATTTGAAAAGCGGACGAATACAGGTTATGAGTTTTCAATTTTTGAAAAATCCCGAAGACTCTTAAGTTCGGCATAACTGTTATTTTTTTCCCTTTCTCCTAAACATCCTTCAGGATTTAATACCAACGATATCTCTGTAGTTCATGAACCATAATAACAACAGCAAAACACTTCGTTCTCTTCACGTAATGATTAATCTTCAACAATGGTATGCTGCTCACATGCTTTATAAGATTAATCTTACATTTCTCTTGTTCCAGTTTTATTATAAAAAAAAAAAAAAAATTAATTAAATGAAAGAGATGAGAAACTAATTTAAGATTTAAAACTAAAGACTTAGAAGCTTATTTACAAGTTCTTAAATTAAAAAAAAAAAAAATCTATTTTTCTTTTTTTTCAACAAAGCAAAACCAAAATATTGAAACCAGTTTTCGGCCTAAAATTGCAATAAACTACCCCTACTTTGGGAAAAGCAAAGAAACACTCAAGGAGGGTTTCACGGCGGATCTAAAAATCGGACGTATTCTATTTCACTTAAGGGTTTCCTTAAGTGAACATTCATTTTATTTTCATTTATTTTAATTCTCCGAAATGAATATTCGTCTTAAGGAAACCTAAACGCTACTTTGATTTTAAGAAGGAAGTTGGTGAGAACCATAGATTAAATAAGAATCTTATTTAATCTATGGTGAGAACCACCTGGTATCGAAATGTCGAACCATCGCTAAGGACCGGAAGAACGTAGGAGTATGTCTTTCAGGTGGTGTTGATATTGATGTGTGGTCGAAAAATAACAGAGACTAGTGTCGGTGTTACAGCTTAAGATACAGACACTTTATTTATAATTTATTTACAGTTTATATACATGTTTGGTGGATTATTAAGATCTGCTCGGCGCTTCCTCTTCGGTCGGTCACTGAGAGAGAGATCTAATCGGGTAGTTGATTGGCCTCCCGGTTCAGCCAATCACAGAGCAGATTAACTAACCAATCCGGAAAGGTTTTTAACTTTGCATCAATATGATGGAAACATCTGGCTCTGACGTCAGACGCACGCCGAAATCCAAACCTCAACAGCCGCCAAGTTCATGAGTCTAAACCTGAAAAAAACAAACAAACAAACAACAGATCCCGCCAACCTCTCAAACAATCACGAATTAAACTAAATTTGATCTTTAGCATCAAAGCCATACTAATATATGGATCTAATGGAAATGTAATCATTGTAGGCATGGGGGTTCGTTAAAATAAAAATAGACTCCTTGCATTTCCATAGCAGATGACGAGATTCATACCCGATAATAATGGGCCGATCAAAGTCTATCATTATCGCGTATGTGTTGGCTGTTTATTTTATTCCCAATGATTATACACACGTTAAATTTTATTTAAACAAAGTATGTTACAAATTTTGAAGTTGTGATGAGAGGTTTTTTTTTTTTTTTACTTTATACAAAACAGTGTTGAGGTTTTCCAATTCATGTCAATTGGAAAAGATGTTAAGATAGAATATATTATGTATTAAAATTAATAAAATGAGAAATGTTACATAACAAAAAAAAAATAGTAAAATATAGAAATTTTATTGATTTATGATATAAACTTAATATACTTTAAAAATTCAAAAAAAGAATAGCATAATGTACACAAAAATAATTTTAGAAACATCCTTTATTCAGAGATAACTATTTTTAACAATACAATTAATTAATTTACATTAATCTTGTAATTAAGTTAATTTAAGATTTCATCAAGAGAATAACACTGAATTTTAACTTAAATAAGTAAAGTTTATTTTAATAGCTTACATTAAAAAATTCAAAGAAAAGAATTTCAAAAAATATAAATTAAATTATTTAGTTAAATTAACTTTAAATACCGAGTGATTGTATTTAAAGTGCATTCCACACTGTCTTAAGCGATATGTAGCAGTTCAAATGCAACACATTTCAAGTGACATTTCAGGACATGCTGCTGAAATTTTCGAAAAAAAAAAAATAGTACCAAAAGTTACCACTATGCTGCGTGTGGCGCTGTAAGCAACGAAACGCAGTAAGCACAATTGCATAAGGGTGAATCTACGGAAAACCTGAAATTCGTGTCACAGAGCAATAAATTGAAAATATTTGTCATTTTTCAAAATCACACATTGAAGTACAAAATATACTGTAGTTTAGTATATTTTTTTTTTTTTTAATTTTATGGAATTTCCAAAAAAAAATTTTGTCCACATAATGGTAATTCGTCACTTCCGTGGACTGTCACAAGCTACAGTTGGATAGCTTCTAAAGATCCAAACTACTTTATTTTTTAATATTTTTCAAATAATATATATATTGTGAAATCAGAAAATACATAAATTTAACATAATATTGAGTGAAATTTTTTTTCGAATTATCAGTAAAAAAGTTTTGCAACCTAAAGTCTTGTCACAAGGTTTTGCAATCACTTTTGTGGACATTCCTAAACTTTCTAAAAAATCCACCCGATGCGCTGGTTGTCTTCCATTTCACTTAAAAACAAAAGTTTACTCGGCGATTTTGGATTGGGAAGTGATTTTATTCGTCCGAGTCGCACATTTGTCAGGAAAATATTACCTTTTTATTTATTTTTCGTCATTTGCACAGCTCATCCCGTCACTTCTGTGGTCATGTTTAGAACCTAATTTTTCTATGGAAAATTGATTATTTCTAGGCATGATAATTGAAATATGGTAAACTTAATTTTCTGAATGACTTGTGTTCCTAACCTCAAAATGAAGAGCACAAGGGTCAAGAAACATAAGTATTCGTCACTTCCGTGGACATTTGTGGTCCATGGAAGTGATGATCATCAACAATAGCGGCTACTATGTTTTTCACGAAGACTTGTCTTTCCCTTCCAGTCTTTGTTAAATGCCAATAAGGATATTTACAATTATATAAATATATATAATATAATATATGATATATGTAATTATATACAGTAAAACCCCGTTATTACGCTCCCACTTATAGCACTATCCCGTTCTTTACGCTCCTTTCATACGGTCCCTGGAATTTTCTATGTAACTCTGTATTCTTTTACCCTTTTTATAACGCTTCAAATCCCGCTTGTAGCGCTTTTTTTATATCGGAAATTTGTATCGAAAAGAAATGTAACAATGTAAAGATTCTTTTCTTTCCATGATAGGAGGGAATCTTTGAACTCTTTGAAGTGCGGGTCTGTGATACAGTAAGTTAGTGCAAAATGTCGAAGCGTAAATCCCTTTCTATAAGTGAAAAATTGCAAATTCTCCGTAAGTATGACGAGAATTCTACACTAAGTCAGAAGGATTTCGCAGAATCTCTAGGAATTCCCTCATCTAGTCTGAGAACAATAATAAAAAATAGGAATGGAATTATCAATGCAGCGAAGGGTGGTTGCAAACGTAAAAAAGTAAAGTGTGGAAAATGTGAAGATGCCGAGGAAATTCTAATTGAATGGATTCATCAGTCCCGTGATGCATCAGTGCCATTAAGTAGCCCAATCATTCAAGAAAAGGCGCGTGAAACAGCGGGCAGTGCACTAAATCTGCTCCGAAAATATATTAAGTGTTGCTCCTAGTGGTGTATCAATTGATGTTAATAGTTACTTGAACCGCATTGAAAATGTCATAATTCATAACAGTAGCACACACACACGGCAAACCACAATCAAAGATTTTTTTAAAAGAAATAAGCTCACATTTGCACTATATCTATTGCAGAATCAAGTATCTTTCCTGTAAAATGGTGTCTAAATGTTTCCCCATCTCATAAATCATTTCCCGTCTATAGCGCTATCCCGCTTATTACGCTTGTAGGTCATGGTCCCTTGACGAGCGTAATAACGGGGTTTTACTGTATTTACATTTTTATAGACGTTTAAGATTGACAGTCTGATTCATTTTTATTGTACATGATTTCCTCTTTTGATAAAAAGTTCTTTTAATTCATAAATTAGTCTTCTATTTATTTATTTCATAGTTTTTCCCACGTAAATTCACTATTTCGAATATAATTTATATTAAAATTCGACATCATTATTAACACAAGTCACTTCTGTAGACATAGCCTACCATCATTTTTTTTTTTTTTTTTTTTCTTAAATAACCAAAATGCGTTGACCTGAACCGGATGTAAGAACGTCAAAAGCAATCATCTCAATTTTTTTGAAAAGGAAATATTGAAATTTAAAATCTCAAAAATTTGTGACTGAAATTGCAGGTTTTCTGTAGAATCACCCATAAGCATACGTGTTACAGCCAAGTTCACGTGTTGGTAAAAGTGGCCACAACTGCTGGATGCCATTCGTATCAGCTACGATGCCCATCACTTTGCCGGAACGCACATTGTTTGTGAGGCTGTTTTATGAAAACTTGGCTTCACTTCGAGTATTCTGCTGTCATAAGCAATTACGTCGAGGACCATTGACTTCACAAGCTCTCAGGAATGATCAGTCGATTCGAGGAAATTGGAAGTCTAGAGTTCAAACCAGTCGAGGGCTGCAAACCTATCACTTTACAAGTCATTGTAAAGATAACCCGCGAGCTAGTCATCGTAAACAGTCAATGAATAACGTTGCAGGCTCCAGTATTGCATATGCAGTGTCACGGCAGTTGGATGTATCCTGCGGCACAGTGTGGAAGATAATGAGAAAGTGGTGCATTGTTATCCATATAAGATCCACCATAACCAGCTGTTGCTTGCCGCCTTCAGGGAAAGCCGACTGACATTTGCATTAACCTTCCTTGCCAGAATGGAAGATGAGTCTTGGCCATGGCAGATCTTGTGGAACGACGAGGCACATTTTCATCTCAGTAACTGTCGCATTTGGGACATGGACAACCCTCATATTTTCCACTAGATTCCACTGCACCAGTCCAAAGTTACAGTCTATCTTGGATTCTCAGCCACATTTATCCTTGGATCATTCTTATTCGAGGAAGCTACTAGCAATGTCCCTGTGACATTCTCTGTGACGGCCCAGAAATATCGAGAGAGCCTGGGATCAACCACTTTCGTGCAAGATACTGGATGCTGTGTATAGCAGTTTTTATGACATATTTCAATGGAACACTGATATTGGTTAATAAAAATGGATAATAAAACAAGATCGGCCTTGTTCTCTAGATCCTTTCCTTGTGATTTCTTTCTCGTTGTGAAGACACATAAAAAGTGCAGTATATTGAGGACATGTTGCAAGTTTGTCAGCCTTGAAAGACAGTATCATCACAAATGATCGGTTACGGTCGGCCTTTGAACACAGTGTAGGCTTGAACGGCTTCAGATTTTACACCTTCAGAATGGGGACTGCATAGGGCAGTATCTCTGTATAAAATGAGTGTCTTTTAAAAATAAAATACTTGTTGCTTGCAGCGCTATAACTGGCTTAATGGTGATTTTTTTTACTAGTTTTTTTTTTTTTTTTTTTTTACAAATTTCGATGCATTTGGACAGCTACGCATCACTCTCGACATCATTGAATAAGCGTACTTTAATTATGACCATCCATTTTGTCCAAACATCGAAATCGTTTAGTACACTCTTTGACAAAAAAATCGACACATCAAGAAGGAATTATCCAATTGAAACAAAATTTGATACGTTTAATGTACATGTACAGAACACGAAATGATCAGAATTTCAGAACAATTAGGTGATTTAACACATTGCCAACTATATTAGCACTTAAAGAATTCAACGAAAAATAAGACAATTAAGAGTTGTATAAGAACAGGAAATTTGAATGGTTCATATATTGCAAAACACATGTATGATTTAGGCCATATTGGCAGTTTTGATGTATATTTGGTCCTAGATGAGTGTAAAAATAATAATGGGAGAGAAGCTATAGAGTCTTTCTTTATAAATTTATTGGATTCTTATAATTATTTTGTACCTAATAAAAACGTTCAGCAATAATCATATAATAATAGGATTCCGAAATATGCAAAAAGAAAAAATTGAAAAGAAAAGAAGCACAAGATTAGCTAATTAGAAAAATTAAAAAAGAAAAGAAAAAATGTTTGTTTAAATATGATATTGCAATTAATTTTTGTTCTTCCTTTTTTTGAAGTTTTAGATTCTTCAAGGACGGCGCCTTTTTGGATAATCTCCATTCACTTGACGGGGTTGAAGATTGGGATGATCCCAATCCCAACTGAATAATTTGAATACGTTATTTGATTAGTTTTTGTAAATATGTAATTATATTTAAGTCAGAACCTAATGAAAAATCAGTGTGCTTGAAGATGATTCCCTAAAGATTGGATTCGAAAGTCTCCTTTTATTGTAAATATGTTTTTATTTTTAAATTGTGTGTAGTTTTTTTAATGGTAATTCAAAGAAATGGTAGCCCAGATCATAAATCCCAATTATCCGGCCGTGTGGCGTGTGACAGTAAGAGCGGAAACCTGACGATGTCTGAGCCATCTCCAGACACGTCTGCGCTGGTCGTCGAGGCTCAGTTCAAAACTCATAGACAAAACACAAAGACAATTTGTCCCCTATCAGCACAATTCCACGTTGATCGTGCCCGGCACCACTGCAATCGCTCCTCACCGTGCATAGTGGTCACTGATAGGCGGCATAATGGGCGCCGCAAGCAGATTTTGCTCCCTTAGTCTTCAATTAATGATCCGAGTGGTCACTTCAGTATTGATCACGTTGGATGGTTGATAGCAACGAATCCGGTGCTGTAATAGCTGCTCTGACAATCGGTCTATCTTCCCTTTCTGTCGTCGCCCTAGGCCTTTCCTGCCCTTTTGTCGCTGAAATCTACCGTTCAAGACCCATTCTGCCAGAATTGTCTAATTGCCACATAACTTTGACTTAAAAGCCAAGTGATTCGTCAGTTTGTTCATCCAGCCTCATGTAGTCCGATGGCGCATCCTCTATCAAATTCTGTCACGTGGTCGTAATGGCCGCGAATTCGATTATTATGTTTCTGTGTATTTGAGAAATGTTGTTCATTCTCCAAAGTGAAAATGGAAAATGTATTTTTCAATAGGAAAAATCCAGAACCATGTTCATGGGAAAAACAGACTTTTCCAAAGTAAGGATCAATAGAACAATCAACCAAGATGTTGGGCATAGCCTATTTTATAACATCGCTTCCGCAAGATACTCTTTTTTCCATGAGCAATCTTTAGATGTTCTGCGAAATCTAAATATAACCGGAAAATATTTATTTTTCTAAACTTTGACACGTCTAATTTATTTAGAATCTTAAAGTAACTTATAATAATTAATAATGATAAGAAGTAAATCATTTAGAAAGGAACAGCTGTATAAACTATAGTTTAATTCAAGCTTGTAATAGAAATTCACATGCAACTAATTCATACGCTCAAATATCTGTCTTTATAAAGTGATAAGGCTAGATATTTATATATGAATCAAAATAATCATACATTACTAGCTAAGCATTGTTTAAAATTTATTTCTATGAAGTAATTTGATGTAGAAATGGCTACTATGTGCCTTAGTTCTACATCAAAAGAAACTTAACAAAACGCTAGTGTTTGCTAAAACACTGCCTACAAACTGCAAATGACTTCGAAATCATCACAATCGGAAGTGAGAGTATGGGGGGGGGGGACACTCAACGTTACTTTCACAAATACTAATGGATATACGCCTTTCAAGATTTAAATGAGGAATGTCCAAGCAGAGTTATTAAGCTTCCTGCATCTGGGATTGCAAAGATGCTGTTGTCTCCGTTGTTTGCAGATAAATGTTGAGATGGATGAATGCTGAGATTGATACAAGTTGTATTAACAACAAATACGGATCTTACTGCCAATTTCAATGAGTAGACGCCGATTGCTGTGACAATATCACAGCGCCTAAGACCCATCTTATGAAAGTGATAGCAACTGTACTGAATAGACAAAACATTAGAGACACCTATCTATCAGGTTGGAAACCCTAAAATGTCGGTTTGTAATGAAAGAATTCAAACAATGTTTTCGCGTGTAGGGTGTAATTTTTATTATTCAAAACAGGCTGCCTCAGTATCTACAAAATCTTGCCAACGCTGTCTTAACCTATAAATTCCTTTCTTGCACATATCCGTGGTTTGGCGTGGCGGGAATCCTTCGATGTCCTTTTTGAGATCACAATCTTAGAGGTATCTCCTGCACTTCAGAAAGTTGTCCATATGTCTGAGTAGGTGAAAATCTGTTGGCGAAAGGTCCGGTGAATAAGGCGAATGAGGCATAATCTCATATCCAAATTCGTGAAGTTTCCTGCGGGTGAGGTCTGCCGTATGCGGTTTTACATTATCGTGAAGCAAAATGGGATCTTTTCGATTGACCAGTGTAATCTTTCCTAGCTTTTGGTGCATTTCAGTCAATTCCGTGAATTGCTGTAATGGTTTGGTCCCAGGGAAAAAAGTTCCAATGGATAATTCCAGCCGTGGACCACCGAACAATCAAAAGATCGAAAGAATTTTTCGTGGGTGAAGTGGCGGTTTAGGAGTTGCTGATGAATGATGATGATGAAGACGATGAAGGATACTTCAAAGTATCGCCCGATTATAAATTGTAAAAAAAAAAAAAAAAAAAAATCTGCAAAATGTATCACAATACATTTTAACCATTTAAAAAGATATTCTCGGAATTTTCCACTGAATTCGTTAAAAATAGTATAGAATTCACAATAACCTCAAAAATTTGAGAACACCCAACAAAAACAAAATTTACATATCTATAAATGCGACAGAACTTTTCTCATCAATTGGGTGTGCCGTCGGCTCCCGAACCCCATAGAACAAAGGCACTGTTAGAAACGATGATGCTAGTACTGGCGCCAGCATTGAGTTGCGCTGTTATTTTCGACAATGTTGCACGTGGGCCGGATGTTACGATGCATACCAGACACCACACTACGTTCGCCAGGTTTTTTTTTTTTTGGCCACACCGGTCTCGCACGCTGGGTGTTTTCTCCTTTTAATTTTTAATCCAAATGCAATTACATTGCTTGCAAACCACAACATTGACGATTAATTTGTCACTTTTCAATATAATCTCCGTCCATTTCCACAGTTTTGGTCGACCTTTTAACAAGGGCATGTATTCCAGCGTGGTAAAAGGTATTGTCTTGCTTCCTAAGCTATTGACGCACGCAGTGCCGGATTACCAAATAGGCAGAGTAGGCAACTGCTTATAGGCGGTGCCTTTTAGGGGCCCCGCGACAACGGATTCAAATAATATTGATTTGATCTTGAAAGAAAATTACATTCAAGCTTTCTTAAATTGTTTCCAAAAGGTAGATAAAAAGAATAAACTCAAAGAAATGAAAACTTTACATTGAAGACTCTATAGAGAAAATACTGTACCTGTTAACAACTTAAAGTACATAAACCATAGACATCACGATCACATTACAGTTTGTCTCTTAAAAGTTCATCTTCTCTCAACTGTCAGTTTTTAAAAAAAATCGGTGCAACCTACGTGCACGTAAACTACAGTAGTGAGGGTTATCTTCCTCTAGCGGTCGATATGCACACTATTTACTTCAATGTTATCGCATTAGAGCGCACGCACGAGAAGCCACCAGAAACGAAGCTTTCTGTGAGTTGTGTTGCGAGTTCCCGCCCACTCCAAATCCTAGTATAATATTCACGAGTAGAAGTTTCGAGTACATCGACGAGTATATATACTGTACACCCGATGTCTGCATAAGTTAGTTAGCTTTTCTCAGTGCGTTAGTTGGAAAAAAATATTAAATCTGCTAATCTCCGCAGCCAAGATTTCACATACGGCTCAGGATTGTTGATTCCAATAAAATTTATATAGACATGGTTTGGGATAATATTTCTGGGAACGCCGTTCCCACCCAATTAAAGCACTGGCTTTTCTGAGTTATAATAAAGTTCAATTAATTTCTCCGTCTAATTTCTGCTGTAAAAGAGCGATTGTCTATCTCTCGGTTTCGGTTAAAAAAAAAAAAATCATTTCCGATCCTGATTTCTGTTCGAAAACTGTTCAGTTTGGGTCCCCGGTTCAAGCACTTCTAGGCCTACTCATTTTTGGCTGATACTTAAGAATTCTTTCTTTTTCTTGAACAAAATGGAAATATTGTTTGTCGTCACTCTTTTGCAGAGGCAGAATGTCGGCGCCTGAAAAGAAGAGATACTAAAGCAGTGCTGAAAAACGAAAAAAAAAAAAAATAGCAAGACAAAAGCGAAGAAGCTTGATGAACAAATAAAAAAGAC
>JAFIDM010009631.1:78860173-78875364 GCA_023159025.1 Thereuonema tuberculata | reverse complement strand
TATACATGTTTCTTTCACACAATTTTAAAACAAAGGCTAAAATTTTTGTGGAGCAGCACCCCCCACTAATTTTTAGCTCTGTCCAAACTGCAGTCATCAAAGTTAACTGAAGTTTAGTGCACGCCGCCAACAGTCTTTTCCAACTTGGCTTTACTCGTCAGCCAACAGAGGATCAATCCGAAGCTTCTTCAAGTACTTCTGCCAGCGAAGTGATGGCGATTGCTGACCTTTCCCCTGAACAGATTGCTGAGGATGAAGATACGGTTCAATTACTGAGTGCAGCTGAAACTGAGCCGGAAGTTCAATTACATCATCAAAACAGAGGCCAGAATATCAAAATACCATTGGGTTATGGCCAAACATTTTCGATTTGCAGGATTTTTGGTGTAATACAGGCCCTGTGGAATGTCAACACTTTGATGGTGATTTTTCAGCTTCAATCAGGCAGTATGAAGATCGTAAAAGGAATTTTTCCCGTTACATGATCTTTCGAAGACATGTAAGTGGTGAACAATTCAAAAGAGAATGGCTCATGTACTCTCCGTCCACAGGAAATGTGCACGGTCCTATTTAGTGAAACAAATAAAGACCGAACTCAATTTACTGTTATTGTAAGAATGCCTCGCAGCGAATGAAAATGCACGAAGACAGTGCAACGCATCGGGCATATGTACAGACTGATCAGTGGACGATACACACACGATCGAATCGACAGCTCTTTGGAAATTCAGTTTAACAAAGAACAAGAATACTGGATCAAAGTTCTGCAAAGAGTAGTGTCAGTGATCAAATTCCTCTCATCACGTGGATTAGCTTTTCGCGGTGATACAGGACTCCTTGGTTCTCAACATAATGGCAACTACTTGAGAATTTTAGAGTTACAGTCTAACAGATCAGTCGTGACGAATGAGATTTCTCATTCTTCTAGAGTCCGAGACAATAGCCTCTTTCCGATGCTTCTCGCAAAATGTCGACACACTATTTTACAAAGCAGCTATAGGCAAAATTATATTCCAAGTATAGAAGAGTATTTTCAGTAGAAGAGCAAGTAGAAGAGTATGGAATTCGAAATTATTACTTATCATTTAGTAAAGCATCCAATTAAAGTCCCAACTTTCCTTTAAAGGACCTTTTCAGGTTTACCATATTAGACGGAAGAATTGTCAAACAGATAACGGAAAAAAAAAATTACTTTTTAAAATTTATAAAGTAAACAAAAACAAAACATCTTCAAAGTGAATCCCACGTTGAGCTTCCTTTAGCGGCCCAAACAGATGGAAGTCTGATGGTGCTAGGTCAGGGCTGTACGGGGGATGAGGCACGACTTCCCATCCAACTCGCGAACTTGGGCGAATTCGCTGAAGACGTACTTTAAGCTTTTTGAGGGTTGTGACGTATTGGACAGAATTTATTGTGCATCCTTGCTCCAAAAAAATCAACCATAATCACACCCTCTGCATCCCACAACACTGTCGCCATAACTTTCCCTGCTGATCGCCAGAAGCGTAACTAGAAAATTTTTCTGAGGGGGGCCAGGCCCTTTGTGTTCGAAATGCAAAGTAGATAGTAAATCCCATTTTGTCACATTTACGCATTAAAGAATGTCCTGAAAAAACAAACTACACCACCACCCTAACAACAAATATCAATTTCTCCACACCATTCACAAAATTATATCAATATTTAAAATATAAAATAATTATACTAATATTTTATTTTTTCCCTGGGATGGGCCACGGTCATTCTGGGGGGGGGGGCCACCCTGGCTCCCCCTAGTTAATCCTATGGGCTGTGTTCGCATAGAATTCTGGGATAGTCGATCGCTCGCAAGTTAAAGAATTGAAGAATTAATCCCAATAAATTTCTGAAATTCAAAAAGAAAATATTTCAGATTGATTTGCTAAATTTCTGAATGTGAATTTTGCCGTATTAAAGGCTTCAATCATTATCAAATTTAAAACTTTAAAATTACTTTCGCTGTTTGATTTACAGATGAGAAAAAGGCACAATATCATTCAATATCGTTCGAAATTCCTTCTTCAAAATGTTTTTTAGAGTATTTTGATGCATTAAATTACTATAGATCAGTGTAAAGATTGTTTCCTGTCGAATGATGATCTTTCTTATTACAATAATAGCTTTTTGATGGTTTTCAGTGCAATGGAATTGAGATATTCGGGGGAGCAAATACGAATGATGTCACCAGTGACGTATTTCAATTCTGTGCTTTTATTGGTTGGATTTCCGAAAGACATGCGTTGAATGTCCTGTCGTGTTCTACCCTGGCAGTCTCATCAAACACGGTTCCGCCACACATGTCTCACGAACATGTTGGATAGTGTTCGCCTAGCTTTACACATACGTCGTTTGCGGACGATTCCATTAACCACAAAGGTGTGGTGGCATGGAATGAATACGATAGCACCCTTCTCATTTTATTTGCCATTTCAGTGCATACAGGGTGATTTAATAAACACCGTTTATTAAAGGTTGGTCAAAAATTTAGCCGAAGGCTCTATTCATGAAACCAAACAAAAAAGTTCGTATAAACATAGGTCGGGAAATGAATAGTTTTCGTGAAAAACATCTTGTATCATTATTCAATGTAAGTGTGTTTGTTTCTTGTTTTGTTTTGTTGGCACAGTATAATGCGAGAAAACATATTGCAAATATTCATACATATGAAGCACAAATAAGCAAAATAGGGAACGAATGATTTAATAAACGGTGTTGTAAATCAAAACAAACGATTAATGGATCCAGAAATGAATAGTTTTCGTGCAAAACATAGTTTGCAGTAATCACTATATTATTATAAGAGTCAACACAAATAATGGAATTCGTCATAATAGATGTTCGAAATGACCTCCGTTGGCTTGCACGCATGCTTCCGCTCGCCTTCTCAGTGATGAACGAATTCTTTCACAAATTCTTTGCCGTTGTCCTGAAAGCAATTGGTTATTCGTTCCCGCAACTTGTTCTGACTGTTAACTGGACTGGAATTCACTAAGGTTTTTAAATATCACCAAATACAGAAACCCAGAGGATTAAGATCAGGGGAGTGTAGATGCCATTGCCGTGGGCTACATCTATCGATCCATCTGCCACCAAATTGATCATGACCTTCTTTAAAGATAGAACTTTGTTGCCCCGCGCAATATAGCAAAGCATATACCTCTACTAAATGTTTAGGTACATCTGAATTGTACATATGCTATTAGTAATCCCTGTTTTTAGTTGATAAACAATCTTGATTCCGGAAATTAAATGAAACTTTAATTAATAAAAAATTTCGATATAAAACATTAACTTCAACCTTCCATGTTCATTTATATCTTGCTAATCGCATTCTGGATAAGGAATTCAGAAGGAATTTCTTTCCGCAGTTTGTATAAAACTCGTTGCAGCTTCTACGATATGTAGTACAATTCTCTGGAATCATTATTTTCTGGAACAAAAGCGATCACAATTATCTTAAGATGGAAGCTCAAATATAAATTAAAAAAAAAAAAAAAGAAATCGTAGAGTTCCGATTCAGGGTATCCCTCGTCAGATATTTGTCCAGTAGTTTGGCATTCACTTGAGTAGAAAATAAACATCAGATCGATGGTAACGCATAGTGGGTAGATTATTATTTACTTTCTTTTCTTTATTCAAGATGTAAACAATGACCCCTCAAAGACAAAAAACAAGAATAAATGCAAAGCACTACGGCTGCCTCAAAAGATATTTGACTATAAAAAAAATCATAAAGGAAAAAAAAATTAAATTAAATAACAAATCCTTTAAAAGGGTAAACAGAAAAGCAAACAATTCATAATTGAAATTGAGGATGCCTATAAAGAAAAGAAATGTCAATTCCTTTCTTTATAGTAATCTGTTTTTAAAAATTTATTATACAGTATTAAAATATCGTTTCTCTTCAGTCTTAAAAAAAATGTGAAATTTTTCTTTCTTTGAATTTATTTTACAATGGTTCGTTTTAGTCATTCGTTATATGTATTGATGGAAAGGAAAACTTTTTCAAAGTTTCACACCATCAAGAGTTTATTCAGTAATGCATCTTGTAAGCATTAATTCAAACGCCCAAGTAACACCACACACACTAAAATCTGGCCGCTACCAACTTGACATTTTACAGCAGTCCCTGACATGCCATGACCGGTAACTTTTGAATTCACATCTCCCGATCTTTCTAGCTTCAGACTTGCTGGCCTGGTACAGTTTTTAGTACAGTCGAACTTGGATAATTCGAACGTTTTTAATTCGAAATCGTGAATAATTCGAACCTTTCGCGCGGTCCCTTGACATCAATATATTGATTTGTAGTCGAAATGACAGAGACTAACGCCGTGGTTTAGTCTAAAGCATACACACAGTTTATTTACAGGTTTATATACAAATGGGATCGGATTTCAAGAATCTCTCTAGGGCTCTCTGTCTGGTCCGTTACTCGGACAGCGTTAACTGCGACGCTCTCTCTTCGGTCCGTCAGCTGGTGAGAGGACAAGACACGTCGCTGATTGGTCCCCCGATTCGGCCAATCACAGGACATTGACTGGCCAATCGAAAGGACTTCTCAACTTTGTATCATAATAATCACACGTTTTTAATTCGAAATTTTAGATAATTCGATTTTTTTTATGGTTCCTACAGCTTCGAATTAGCCAAGTTCCACTGTAGTACTATAACAGTAAGCTTATAATAATAGTGGCCTTTGATTTAAAAAAGATCTGAAGAAAATCAACGTACAGTACACAAAAATTAGATTTTCTGGAAATTCCCTGGTCAAATTTTAAATAATTCAATCTTGTAGGAGTTGGACTCCTTGAAAAATTACTACAGAAATCATTAATGAATTTGCCTTTGTGACTCTAACATGAAGGCCCACGGTAAATAAAGCGATGCTTCTGATATTATTAAAGAAATTCATCAAAGGAATATGCTTTTTATTTCTTCTTCAAGCAAGTCATCAAATATAAGTAATGACTTAAAAAAAAAACCACTTACAATTTTAGGATCTTCAAAGTCTTAGTTATCAGGCTAACTCTCATCATTACAAAGAACAAAATTATTCTATATCAATATTTTATTCAACGGATCCATTGGAGAGTAATGCACAAGTGTTATGTATTTCTTTATTGTAAGATGTAGAAGTATTCTACAGATTAGGCAATTTATTATAATGTATTTTAATTCGCAATAATCGTTCTAAAAATTTACTAAATTCATTGTAATTTTATTAACCGATCATTATTTCTTATATCGTTTATTGCATCATAATATAAATTACATTTAATTATTATTAAACGTCCCTCAAAAATATACATACACTCGTTGGCAAGTAAAGGAAGCAGTATTTGAAATAACCTAAATATTTTTTTAAAAAATAAATTGCATTAATTCAGTTGATTCTTGCAATTCACTCAATTGCTTTATAAACTTACAACGAATTACTAAAGCCTGTGCAACAAAGAATACAGCTGACTGATAAGAATAAAACTATTCAACTAGATTTCTTACGAATAACACCATAGTGCCATTAGTGCGAGACTGTAACATTAAGCCCCGCGAACACCATGCAATTTTTCAGCAACTTTGTCGGCCGATTTTGACGTCACGAGTTGATATAGACAGTCTTGAACCCATTTTTCAGCAACTTGGCAGCAACTTTTGTCATCCGACTCGAGTTGTTCCTACACCAGCAACTCGAAAAGTTGCATCGAAGTCGCTGGGAATTACCCAATCACAGGGCAGCGTTGGAACACGTCAGTCGTGACGTCACGCCCATGGAAGATATGGCGTCCAAAATAATATTCGCCGATTCGATTCGAAGACAAGCGCGTAAACGATTAATATCAGAGTATTGCGAGTTTCTTTCATGTATAAATAAAGTTTATACTGAAATGCAGTAATTGTATGCGGCAGAATTTATCATAGAGGTTTCAAAACCTCGATTTTTTCGGATTTTCCACATGAGCTGTGGGAAACGCATTGCATTATGGGATTCCTTCTATCAGGGCCGACTCATTTGCGAGTTGCATGATGTTCGCGGTTGACAAAAGTTGGCCAACTCGAAGTCGGACGACTAAAGTTGTTGAAAAATTGCATGGTGTTCGCGTAGCTTTACGTTTGAAATTTATTGTCAGCCTCGTAAAGGCTTTACCTTTGACGGATTTTTTATTGAAGCCTTGTTTTGTGAATTTGCATTGAATTGGTTGCTTCACTGCCGTTGGATTTCGCTTACGTTTAAAAATTTATACCTGAAATTTAGGCCTATCCAGTTTCCATTCCTTGTTACATAGTCTAGACGTCATCTAGCAAAAAGAATGTAAAGTCACTGCAATTTATGGACAAAATTCACAGGCAACTTATGAACAAGTTATTATATTAGATGTGATTCAACTGTTTGCAAGATCAGAACTTATCCATTCATACAAGACGGGTTTACCTTATTTTTCATAAATAAGGTAAAAGACAGTGTGAAAAGTATTAGCACTAAACAGATCCTGATGCCTCCAAGGACGCTTCTGATATCAGCTTCACGTCTCGGTAAAACTATTTTAATAGAGTTAAGCAATTTGGAGTGTTTTCCTATAAGATACTGATATAACATATCCGATACCAAACTGACAGATGAGAACGATTGCTGAACGCTTCTATAAGGTAACTCATTTCTGATTAACGAGTTATTTGTTCATTGGATTTATAGACCCTCAGAGCAAGTTATTGCGGATGTTTTTTCTGAACATGATTTTATGTATGTATATATATATATATATATATATGTATGTATATTCATGCTCAAAAGGTAAGGGATCGGCAGCTTCGGACCCTTCTAGGCATCCAAATTCCACCAAACGTGGCAGAAAGATGCAGTAGATCTTAGATGTACTAATATAAAGTAAAACAAAACATAAAGATGGCAGCACTGCTGCGAGATAAAAATGCCGAAGACGTCAGGGTGGCAGCAACACCTGTCATTGCTCATTTATGCCATATAATGTACTGGGTGATTCTTGTAGTTCCAGCAACCTTGCTTACAGTTTGTCATGGCCTAGTGCATCCATCTGAATGATACAACAAAGGGAAAGTCACTGGGCGTGTGGAAACCGTTGATTTATAGTTGGAGGTGTCGCAGGCCTAAACAATTCGACCAGCATCACATCCAGATTGTAAAGAAGATTCCAATAGGAGGGAAACTTTTGTCAAGGCTTTGGACCTGGACGTCCGAGGATCACGAAGCCCCGGAAGGACCGATATCTCACGCTAAGTGCCATACTGCACAACCGGAGCATAAATTGGGAACTCCCCAGAGACCTGGCAGCAGCCACGGGACAGCTGTATCGAGACATATCGTGCACAGGAGATTAAATGAGACCGGACTGTATGCTCGGAGACCTGCGCGGTGCATCCCCTTGACATTCATCCATCAGACACCATCTGGAGTGGTGCAGATGACACTCATCATGGACACAGGTGCAATGAAGCCTTGTAATGTTTTCTGATGAGTCCAAATTAAATCTGGAAAATGATTTACGACGTGTCCAGACGTGGAGAGAAGCCGGAAGCAAATACAGGCCATCCAACATCCTCGAACCCGACCGATATGGAGATGGCGTATGTTAGGCGCACTTAAACCACTCCACATCTTCATCTGTGCCATAACGGACCAGGTATAACGCGACTTTACAGGAGGGCGTGTGGGCCTGAGTTCCTCTAGATCAGTGATCCCCAACCTTATTATCGCCGCGGACCAGTCAACGTTTGATAATTTTACCGCGGCCCTGAGGGGGGGGGGGGGGGTGGACGTTGATTGTTTATATTTTAGATTGCTTTGATTTAATAATTATAATTTTTATTATATGTAAACATGCCTTCAAAATGAAATATAGTTACATCAAAAAATGAATATAAAGTGATTTAACATTTTAACTCATCAGAACGCTAAATCAATGAGAACCCTGAGTTTGGGCGGCCCGGTACCAAATGATCTATGGACCGGGGGTTGGGGATCACTGCTCTAGATGAATGACATCGCCGTCATATAGGGCTAGACTGGTGAAGGAGTACTTTGTCTACGAGGATGACGAATGGATTGGCCAGCCTGACCTGAATCCGATCGAATATGCCTAAGACGCTCTCGGAAGGCCCATCTTGGAACATCAGCCACCTCCAAGGTCTATCCACGAGCTTCGCAGAGCACTGGTTTAAAAATGGGACTCAATGCCTCAAGTATTGCTGGATTCTTCGATTAGCAGCATGCCGGAACTTTCTGCTGCATGTATTGCAGTGCGGGGTGAACACACAACATATTAAATAGTGTCTGCATCACCGGCAGGCAGTAGAATGAGTCTGTAACTTATGCTGCATGTTCGCTACATAAGGACATTTTTGATCATTTTTTCCCCCTGCAGCAACGTTGTCACCTTTATCTTTTTTGTTTACTTTGTGCTTGTAGGACTACAACACATTTCCACCAAGTTGGTGACTTTTGGATGCCTGGAAGGGTCCGAAGCTGCCAATTCCTTAACTTTTGAGCATGAGTATACTTCATTACAAGCAAACCCTGCATAACTACCTCTGTTAACGGAGGTTACCAATATCAAGTCCTAGACCATTTGTCTGGAAGATATGCTGTTTCTTCAGAAACAACTATCTGACATTTCGAGATCAGTGAATCCAACAATACGGCACAATCTGAAAACATAATCAAACTATTCAGGGGATTTTTACAGAAATATTTTGGAAAACATGGTACCGTATCAATCTTCACCAGATGTCCTATATCTGGGGCTTGAGAAAGGACTCTATTTAGCTACACACTGAACTTAATAACAAAAACACAACTTCCTATCACTGGGTTGCCCTATATTGTATGACTGCATGATACTGTATCTGTAACTTGTGAGACCCCGTTGACCATGTTGTCCATTTGACACTCTATATATTGATGCAAAAGTTAAAAACCTTCCCTGATTGGTCAGTTAATCTGTTCTGTGATTGGCTGAACCGGGAGGCCAATCAACTACGCGACTAGCTCTCTCTCCCAGTGACCGACCGAACAGAAAGCTCTGAACAGCCAGTGAGCGACCGAAGAATAAGCTCCGAGCAGATCTTGAGAATCCACCAAACATGTATATAAACTGTAAATAAATTATAAATAAAGTGTGTGTATCTTAAGCTATAACACCGACGCTAGTCTCTGTTATTTTTCGACCACACATCAATATCATGTATTAAAGAAGGAATTTGGGTTTACTGAAGTCCTTCATTTCTTATTTTTGGGACATACTATACGAAAAGGAAGTTTTGTAGTAGAGCCTTCAAGATAAAATTTATATCAGCAAATTCATCAGAGATATTATTCTGTTTAACACATTAATTAATAGTGAACAGTAGTCTTGTATGCTAACGCCTCTTATCTTTTAAACTGAACTATCCATAACACTACGAATTTTTACTCTTCAAAAAGAGATCACAGCCTTTTATTCTTTCCTATATGATCAGTTAGAAATTTTAGAAATTTAATCAGCACGTTTTAATACAAAACTATAAATATTGACTTTTTGGATTGAGACTTAATACACTATCCCATTTTTTCTCAGAAACAGGACATTCTTTGAATAAACGCTTTACTGTAATATTCTGTTTCTCATTATTTTTTTTTATTATCATTATTGTTTGACTTTCATCTGTATGTAACATAAAAATTACATAACAATTGTTTCAACTGATAATATATTGGGTGAGTGCAAAAGTTCTACCCGTTTTATTACCCATAAAGAAGAGCAAATAAACGCAAAATGAACAGTACCTATTATTGTGCATAATCCCCATTGCTATCTAGGACCTCTTGCCATCTTTCTGGTAGGAGATGAATCCCACGGCGGTAAAATTCCGGCGGTTTCGAGTCAAAAAAGTATTGGATGGCATTTTCACAGCATCAAGATAATCAAAGATTTTCTGACTGAAGGAATTGTTCAACGCACGAAATAGGTGATAGTCAGTTGGTGCCAAGTCAGGAGAATAGGGAGGGTGGGGTAAAACCTCCCAACCAAAGCCCAGTAACTTTTGGCGAGTGATGACAGCAGTATGTGGCCTGGCGTTATCGTGATGAAGGATAACACAGCGACGATTGATGAGACCTGGCCGCTTTGCTACCAAATTTGAATGCAGCCTGTCTAACTGTAGACAGTAGAAGGCAGCATTGATGGTTTGGTTGAGTGGCAGGACCTCCCAGTGAATTATTCCCTGCACATCCCACCACACACTCAATAACACCTTCTTGGGATGAAGTTCAGCTTTAAGTCGATGCAAGCGGATCAGAAGGGCGACACACAGTCCTGCGACGCTTTACGTTACGATACATAACCCACTTCTCATCTCCTGTCACAATTCGTGTCAAGAATGGGTCATTTTTGTACCAAGCAAGGAAACACAGGTGGCGATTCGGTCATCCCGTTGATTAGCTGTCAGGTTATGTGGAACCCAACGATCCAACTTTCTCGTAAAACCCAACTTGCTCAGCCGTCTCTCGACCGTTGTCCGGCGTACGTTGAAGGTCTCCGCTAATTCTTGCACGGTTGGGTTCGGACTGTTCCTTATGGCTTGGTCAATATCGTCCTCTCCAACATGTGATGACCGTCCACCCCTAGCCTGATCTTGGCAGCTTCTGTCTCCTTCCCTAAATTTACGAAACCATCGACGACATGAGCTTTCATCTATTGCATCCTCCCCATAAACTTGACAAACATTGCGACATGCTGCGGCTGCCGTACTCTTTTTATCGAACTCGTATAACAAACAATGTCTTATATGCTCCTTCTCGCTTTCCATGTTACACCCTCTGATATTTTTTTTGAGATGATTAACTTTATGAGATACGATGCATTTATATGTGAGGCATCCACACATTTGATTGGCAGACGATTTGCGTCATTACAATGTCATGTGTGAGGGCAATTCCATTGCAAATTTTCATATCCAAAAACGGGTAGAACTTTCGCACTCACCCAATAATAGCGATGGAGGACGAAGAAATTTCATTTTTGTTAAATCATGACAAGACATGAAACTGTTAAAAAGAATTCTCTTGCAAAACAAACGTATCTTCACAGGAATTCTTTCCTTTCTTCTGAAGTATTAAAATTCGAGGGTTGAATGAAAAGCTTGTAATCGATCTTGAAAAAATACCGAGACGGATGATATATATTTATTTTTCGATAAATATCTAAGTCTCTATCGAAGTCAATACTTTTCAATAGCAATTCTGAAACATATGTATTCTGGTACCACAGAACTCGGAATTCTTCATGTTCAAAACGTCCTATGCAGTCTGCATAATCTTAACATCGGACACAAACTGGAGAATCTATCGTAATTTAATAGAACACCCTTCCGAAGCTTTCAGCGGCGTTTTTCCTTAAAATATCTGAAAAATGCTGCTTAGTAGTGTTCTGAGACTTATGCAACTTGCTTCTGGTAGTCTGTCAGTGGTATGATTTAGTATTAAACTGTCAGCAGTACCTTTCTGCAAAGACGTCTTTGCTTCTTTGATGTTGGAGATGAGGGATGTTACTACTTCACAGCTTGTTGTTTCTAGTCAGGGATGATCCATGTTTCATCAGCAGTGCCAAAAATTATTTTTCATTCTTCTGCAAAAGTCCCAAATGTCCCTATGAGCCTCTACTGTAGGTTTTCTGCGGTGAGCAATTTGAGGTCTTTCGAAATGAGACTATACCTCCAAGTATATTGACGAGGATATAATTTACCCGTTCCTGGAAGATGCTCAAAACATTTGCAATGTATCTGGTGCTAAAACGTCCGTCTTAAATCCTGAACAAACTTAATCTAGGATTTGATGCATCATCTGTACTGTGCCAACAGCTGCTGGCCGACCTGAACAAAGACGTCTTCAATGGATTCCTGACAATGACAAAAATCTGTGGATCACTTCTTGACTATGAAATATGATGAAGCAGTATAGCTCAGTGTCTGTACTATGTCCTCATGGATTAGTTCCTTGCATCTCTGACTATCATACTTCTAGGAGCTGGTCTGTCAAAGCAGTTTTGTCTGCGTTAAATTTCGGATAACTACCGAGATGAACTACCAATGATATCCTACAAAAGCAGATCTAGGATACTGCAGGCTACTTAACGACGATAATATTTTATAAAGATTCCTGACAATGTTTGCTGCATGTACACAAGTTATTTTGCAGAAGCATGTTTCCGGACATCCTTCTTAAGAAGAGAATGAAAACGTTACAAGTGAAACGTTTGAGGTATTTAGCTATCACAGCTAACTGCTTCCAAGACATTATGTCCATAAGTTATGTTAGAGACTAGTCGATAATTACTTATGAATTAATCTGTGTTCTAAACACTAAATAGTCTCCAGCATACTTGAACCTGGCGATCGTTAGATCCAAAACAAAATGGTTGGTCATTGTAAACAACAAGACACCATTTTGTGTTCAGTTCAATCAAGCACAGCATCACTCAAGACGTTGGCGATAGTGAACAATGGATAGGGGCATTAAGTACATCATTTACTGCTCTCGTAATAGTAGCTAGAACGTACGTGAGTTAATGCAAGTTTGTCAATGGAAGAAACGGTCTTCCTGTGGTAAGGCTTTAGTTCCAGATCAACTAACAAGGAGTCGACACACCCTGCATCTTTAAAATCTGAGTGCCCTTTAGTGAGATGAAAGTAAGTACACACTAAGTACTTCTGTATATATATATATATATATATATATATATATATATATATATACAGTTGGACCTCGATATAAGGTCACCCCTTGGAACCTCGCGAAAGTGATCTTATAACCGATTCATACGCATTTGTCAATAAATAAGCATTATATAAATACAGTATTATTCTTTGTAAAATTTAATACGTACAAAAATATCAGTTTATTAGATTATAATTTTTTAATTTAGTTGAACAAATTAAAATTAATGGAATCAGAAAGAAATTATTTTTTAAAAATTTTAATTCGGAATAAAGTTGTAAACAAATAGTACTTTGCTCAAGCACAGTACTGATGTACAACTGACCTTACTTCAAATAATCCATAATACAGGACTGTCGCGATTTTGGTTTCATCCTTTATATAATGTTTTCTAAGTTTTGTAGTTTCTGAAAATGTTCTTCAACTCCCTCATGGCTCGTAAAAAAATGTCTTATGACATTTAATGCTCTGAGAGCTTCTGCTTGTGTCACCGTTTCATTTTCAGTATCACTGTCGTTATCCTCACTTTCTGCTGCATTGGAATCTAAAACTTCTGAAACAATTTCGGAAATCGAAGCTTGAGAAGTGGGAGTAATTTCATCATTAATTCTCACATATTCACTTTCCCCTTCTATAGCACAGCCGCGATTTCTGAGATCTTGTGTTAACACAGCTAAAGGAATATCGTCTTCATCATCTTCATCTGTTATTTCATCCACACTATTTGTAGAAAATTGAAAACCAGCATGTCGAAAGCAATTTGAAATGCATGTGTTTGACACAAAGCTCCAACTTTTATGAATATAAAAAATTTCATCTACACAGACAAGTGAAAATTTTTTTCTCATCAATTGCTGAAATCAAGTCTTTCAGAAGGAGCTTTTTGTAGTTCATTTTCAGAATTTGAATGACTCCCTCATCCAAAGGTTGCAAAACACTGGTAACATTTAGGGATAAGAAAACAAGCTTAATTGATTTCAACTGAGGTATGTTGATAAGAGCAGGGCAACTGTCTGCGATGAAAACAACTTTTCTTTTATTTTTCAAAAAGTGTCTATCGAAACGCCGTATAGTTTTCTCAAATATGTTAGCATTCATCCAAGCTTTTTTGTTGCACCATAATTCAAAGGTAAAGACTTAACGTTTTTAAAGCAATGTGGCTTTTGAAATTTTCCGATAACTAGCGGTCTCAGTTTTTCAGTCATCCATATTAGCTCCTAAAAAATTGTCCGTCTTTCTTTACTTTTTTTCCCCCATATACATTTTTTTTTCTTGAAAGTAAGAGTTTTGTAGGGAAAGACTCGGAAAAAAAAGTCCACATTCATCAACGTTGAAAATTTCGCATATTCATATCCCTTCAGAATGTCATTTAACATGGATTTCTTCCAATCACTTAAAGCGCTATCATCCACGTCACCGGCTTCACCGCACACTGTTTTAAAAATTAAGTCATATCTTAATTTAAATCTCTGTATCCATCCATTACTCGCCATAAAATCGTTCTCTCCTACTTCGGCAGCTATTTGTAGAGCGTTTTCTTCCAGTACTAAACACGATATAGGTACATTATGTGCTCTAGCAAATTTTATCCATTGGAGAAGGCCTTCTTCAACTTTCTCATACGGTGATAAACGCTTCCTTTTTCTCTTTCCATTACATGTTTCTGTAACAGTATGCGAGGACAGAATATTGTTGAGAGTCGTACTTGGTATCCCACGCTCTTTGGCAAAACATGCTTTCGATACAATAGATTTTTCAAAATCTTCGAAGATTTTCTTTTTCTCTGATAAGACAACGTTTTTCTTTTTGTCGACATCATAACACAAGCACAAACACGGTTAGAATGAGATCCTTTCCTTCGACTTCCTGGTGAACAGATAAACACGTGACGCGATGGGGGCGGAGAAATATCCTTTCCACTCGCTCCAGGCGAGTTCGTTCGCTGCAGCATTCGAGTGTCTCTTTTTTCCTAGAATTTGAGGGGATGAAGTGAAAAAGCTCTCCCCTCCATCAGTAAGAGAAATGATGCCAATAAAAGATCGTACCACGGAAAAATTCTTGGAATTCAATCAAGTGTGGCACTGAAATCACAGACAAAAGTAACCTTATATGCGATTACTGTATTTAAGACCTGATCATATATCCGATAATTCATATCATAGAATTCCTATTCAATGAACCGGGACTTTAGAAAAGTGACCTTATATCGAGGTCCGACTGTATATGTTGGGGCCAACGCTTCACAGATTTCGAGATATTCGGCGTTATTTTCGTCGATTTTCAAGTAATGGCTTATAAGCTCACTGTTGTCACTAACAAGGAAGTGTGATGGTGGCGCAGTGGTACCGGAGGTGCCTCTGAAGCCTAGGTACGCGCGTTCAAACCCTCTGCGTGGTAAGATATTTTTTTTTTTTTAATTTCATTTCTTTCTTTTTTTGTTTTTACT
>JAFIDM010009631.1:78817407-78857657 GCA_023159025.1 Thereuonema tuberculata | reverse complement strand
GCCCCTCCCGAAATAATGAATGTAAAGAAAAAAATAAGTACCGTAATCTGAATTATTTTAATGAATCATGCATTTGTGCAATAATGAATTCAGCATTCAGGGCAGTCAGCGTAAAGTACCCTCTGAATATGAGCAGCAAATATAAAGTATCATGGGGTGTCTACTTAAAATTACTTAACCTAACTTTACATTAATCTTAGCCCCCCCCCAAAAAAAAAAAATATATGTTCTGTATTCGCCACTGGTTCAGAGCATTAATACAAACCAACATTGAAATTTTAAAATTTTTGTTTTGAAGGAGAAAAATCCCATTGTCTTTAAGTTAGATTACAATCAAATCCTTTGTCCAATTCTTTTGCTCTTCAGAAAGTCACCAATATGATACACTACATGGCAAAAGTATCCGAACACCAACTGTTGTAGAATCAGAAAGTCATGTGGCACGGGCCACCTTTAGCATCAATCATAGCCTGCACTCGTCTGAGGAAACTTTCCACCAGATTTTGAAATATGTGAGCAGGAATTTTCTTCCATTCGTCTATGAGAGCTGCACTGACTCCAGCCACTGAAGAAGAGCAGTTGGGCCAGATGCGTAATCTGAGTTCCAATTCTTCCCAGACGTGTTCCAAGGGATTCAGATCAGGCTCTATGAAGGCCAGTCCATTAGTTCAACACCCAATCTGTTCAAACCATGGCAGCATAACCTGCACTCTGTGGACAGAACAGTTATCCTGTTGATACAGAAAAGAAAGTAAGGGACCCAGGCCGAACCACGAGAAACAGCCCCAAACCATGATACCGCCACCACTAAACTTGACAATTGGCACAATACACTGGGGTTGGTAGCGTTCTCCTGGCATCCACCAAACCATCGGACTGCCAGGTCGTGTAGCAGGATTCGTCACTCCAAAGTACTTGTTTCCACTGCTCCACAGTCCAATGGCAGGTGCTTTGCACCACTGCAACCCCCATTTAGCATTCACCTTGCTTATGTTGGGTTTGTGAGCGGCCGCACGACCGTGGGAACCTGTGTTTCAGCTCCTGACGAACAATGCTGGTGCTAGCGACAATATGAGAGGAGGCTTGTGGAAGGTGGCTCGACCATATATATTGGCTATATTGGTGCTAGCGACGACGTTGCTGTTTGAAACTGACTAGTAATCGTTGCCAACGGGAACTTGTGATTCTTCTGCGCTACCCTCTTCAGGGTTAGACGGCTGCGATGTGTAAGTTTCTTTGGTCTACCACTGCGATTTCCTGCCATTGTCATTCCCAGACGTTTCCATTTTATAATGAGATCACTTACAGTTGATCGTGGCACCTGTAGCAAAGCCGATATTGCACGAACCAATTTGTTGCACCGATGGCATCCAATGATCATGCCGTGTTCGAAATCACTCAGCTCTGCTGACTTACTCATTGTCCGTTTATGACCATCCGATACTGAGGTGACCACTTTAATCTCATTCTACGACATCATAGCACGCCACAACAGCCACATCGACTTCTAATGAAGGGTGTCCAGATACTTTTGGCCATATAATGTATATATAACCACATATAATAGGGAGGGGGAAGGGATCAAGGAAAATTAGATAATATGTCTTTCCTAATTATTTCTGGTTGATTATGAATGGACTAGGTTTCAAGAAGAAAAAGATTAAATGTTTACGCCTAATCCAGATTCAAACCAGGACATAAATGATTGGATGTTAATCTCTAAATTTTAGCTTTCTCTAAAAGAATACAGTAATAACCCTTTAAGGTATTATGTGTCTGATTGATCAACATAAATGCTGATAGTAGTTAATTTGGTTTCGAATTTCTCAAGTTTTTAATGACTTGCTTGATATTTTAACTATTTAAAACTTTCTCATAAATTGCTATTATAGAAAACTATAAAATGTTATTAGTACAATGAAAACGATTAATCTGCCAAATTAACTCACAAGGAAAGGGATTTTTGTTTTAAAAAACTGAATACAAAACAACTTTATCCTTAGATGTTTTATTTTTTCAGTCCTTAAAAAAATCCCTTCCCTTTTAAGTTTGTCTTTTTAAATGTACAGATCTAATCAAAGGGATTTCTTTCATTAACTTCAAATATAACTTTCTCCATAATGCTGAATTTTAGAGGTAGGTTATTTTTGTGTGCGACACAAGGATGTAGCATTTTCAATTTCTAAAAGTTTCAAGCAAAACCAAATAATGGCAATCTGTCATTTCAAAATATCCAACAGGAATCAGCTTTTTCTTACTGCTCTGTACAACAAATCCTTCCTCTTGTATGGCACAATGATAAGAAAGATATATAACTCTTGAAAATGCAAATATTTTTAATAATAATAATAAAAAAAATGCATGTTTCACAGTGTAGGAAAACAAAGCAAATCAAAGTATTGGTTAAAAAAAAAGAATGGCAGATGTCACCATTTCACACAGCTTTAATAGTATTATTTAACACTATGGGTGTATTATTTAACAAGTCATCAAAAAAAATTGTACAGAGATATAGAGAAACTCTCCAATTTTTTGCTCCAATTAAAGATGCTCGATATGTGCACAGCTAGTGACTCTGCCTCTGCACACATCAACTCTGTAATCCAGTTCTTCCCACACTCGATGTAGCATGTCCCTGTCAATTCCAGCTAAAGCATTGCAGATGCGAATCTGCAGTTCTGGCAGATCAGCTGGTAATGGTGGCACAAACACTATCTTTCACATACCCACATAAAAAAAAAGTCAGAAGGGGCCAATAATAAAAGTCAGGGGAGCATGGAGGTCATGGTAGCAGTGTGTGAACATCATTCCCGGTACGACCAATCCATCGGGTTTTGCAGTGTACAGTTCAAGAAGTCATGAACATCATGATGGAAATGTGGCAGAGCACCATCTTGTTGGAAGATGAAGTCCATTCTGTCTGTTTGGCCTGAATGCTCCCCTGACTTAACCCGTTGTGACCTTTTTTTTTGGGGATATGTGAAAGATAGTGTTTGTGCCACCATTACCGGCTGATCTGCCATAACTGCAGACTCGCATCTGCAATGCTTTTGCTGGAATTGACAGGGACATGCTACATGAGTGTGGGACGAACTTGATTGCAGAGTTGATGTGTGCAGAGTCACTAGCGGTGCACATATCGAGCATCTTTAAAATGGAAGAAAAACTTTGGAGAGTTTCTCTATGTCTCTGTACAATTTTTTTGATGATATGTTAAATAATACACCCACAGTACAATCATAAAACCACTCCAATCATTTGTACACACCCTTGTATTTATTGATATGTTTCAAATGTATATTGTTCTGCATACATTTCACTTACAGTAACGAACCTAGTGTCAAACAGTTGTAGGAAGCTAGGAATTTGAAATTTGATTGAAAGGATTTTCAATACAAATGCGTATTATCGTTCAATATAATATTCACTATATGGTCTTGCACCTTCTTGATGGAAAATTGCATCATTACTATACAGCCATAAAGTACTGAAAGTTTTAGCAATCCCTATGAGCCCGTATCAGTAATAAGTATCCGAGTTCTTATGGAAGATTGGTTCAACAATTCTTGCTGTTGGGAACACATTACTTTACTTTTCTCTTCATGAGTGTACCATGAATCCATCGATATTTATAAAGGAAAACTGCTTTTCTTTTGTTTTCTTCTGCCCGCTACTTCTCCGAAACGGTAAGAC
The DNA here is from genome assembly GCA_023159025.1 of Thereuonema tuberculata. Classification (NCBI taxonomy): domain Eukaryota; kingdom Metazoa; phylum Arthropoda; class Chilopoda; order Scutigeromorpha; family Scutigeridae; genus Thereuonema; species Thereuonema tuberculata. The sequence goes on along the minus strand of JAFIDM010009631.1, from coordinate 78,853,964 downwards.
ACAGAAATACAAACAAGGTGTCAAATGTAAGATATAATATTGAGGATGGCTACATTTCATGTTTCATTGACGTGGGTCAACTGTAAGTCACATGAGGTAAGCTGAAAGGCTAAACTGTTCATTTTTGGTTGGCTTCCCGGCGCAACACACTCACCAGACACACACATATACTGTCTGGTCACTTTATTAGGTACACCTACCTAGTAGTGTGTTAGGTCTCCTTTAGCCCTCAAAGCAGCCTGAATTCCACAAGATGCTGAAAACGTTGTTGTACCATGCAGACATGAGTGTGTCACGCAGTTTCTAAAGATTTGATGGAGATGTAGGCCTGGAGTGAACGTTCCAGCTCATCCCACAAATTTTCAATCGGGCTGAGATCCAGGGACTGAACGGGTCACTGCAGCAAGGAAAAGTCCTTGTCATGTTCCTAAAAACCATCACATAGTGATGCGGGCTTTGTGCACCAGCGCATTATCCTGCTGGAAGTAGCCATCTACATGAGGATAAACTGTTAACATGTACGATTGCACTTGGTCAGCTACGATGTTTAGGTACGCTCTATCATCCTAATATGCCTCAAGAGGTATCAATGGATCAAACGTGTGCCAGGAAAAAATCCCCCACACAATGACAATGCCCCCACTGTCCGTACCATTTGTGCACACATAGTGGCCGGACAGTGTATATAGTGACCTTGGATTCCGAGATCATTTTCTCAAGTCAGCAGGGAAGACACTAAAATTGTGCGGGTTGCTATGTATGTAAAAAACAAAACAAAACATGGTTTGTTAGTATAGTCATTAAATAAAATCAGCTTTATCAAAGAATATAACTGTTGATGACTCATAGTTGGTTATTCAAAACTATGAAATGAGTCACAAAATAAACTCGGCCGTCCTAAGGTAAAAGGAAGTAACTGCAAATTTTCTGATTTTGCGTTTTCTGCATTTTCTACGTAAGGAAGTATCTACACATATTCTAAGCAATTTGGTAGAGATCTGCTGTTAAGTTTGGCCTCTATTTCGATGGTCAAAGGGAGCAACTGACTCAATATGCTTATATCTGTGGTCAAAGGCAGCAAATAATCAGTTTCCAAATTGCTAGTTGCTTCCTTTTACCTTAGGACGGCCGAACTGCAGTCTTCATCATAAGTCAAACTTACATAAGAACAGTTTTTGTCATTTCGAAAAAATTTGAAATGAAAGTAAACAAAGTTATTTAGACAATCTGTTATTGGATTTTCTTGGATTATGCATAATGCTAAACATCTGATTTGAGGTGGCATATAATCATTCATCTGCTTACAGTTCTAGCCTTGTTTTCCATTGGAGAACCAGTCTTTTCAAACTTTCTGCAAGCAAACTTCATTCATAACTTATGCTACACTATTACAACACTTTCAGCTTCATAAAAGCATTTCACAGAAAAATTATGGTTAGTTGAACACTCCAATTTATTAGCCACTATGTAGCAGCTTATTTACTGTAACAGTCACTAAGGGTCTCTTATGCTTTCAGAATTACCATCAAATTTTTAATGTAAATGAAATGTATAAAGAATCTTAGATATTTAAAAGGGTCTTTGTTTCTCTTATAATCTTATATTTTCCATATCACAGTATCTTAATGAATGATGAGGAAAAAAATTTATAAAACTGAAGTTTTAAGACATTTACTATCACAAATTCACTGTAAGAAAAATGTATTTAATGATTTACAAAGTATGAAGTTTGCTTTATGTGATTCTGTAGAAAAAGTTTAATGTGTAAAGATATCACTCAAATAAAAGTTTAAAAACTGACAAAGAATAAAAATAATTTCAATTTTTCTTTTCAACGTATTCCTTGATATTTCTCTTGAAGAAATCCTAAATAAGCATGTATATGGTGTTTGTAGCTAACGACAATTAACACGTTCGCTACTAAGCCATTTTTTTGTTCTTTTTTTTCGCTTCAGCCTACTTCAATTACATTAAAGGATACCATTGAAAAACTTTTTTTTTTTTAGTTATTCATTAAGAAAATATTATAAACAACTCAATTACCGTATATGCTCCAATAGAGGCCCCCGGCATTTATTTGCAAAACTAGCCTCGGCTCCCGGTGCTTAATAGAGACCGGCTGCTATTAGGGGCCGGCCATTATTAACAAAAACTTTCAGAACGCAATATTTTTACACGTATATACTGGCTAATATTACAAACAGCTACTTTATTTGAATTTCACATGCTACATAAGACTGTTAAAGATAAATGGCAATGTCTTTCTGTACCTTTCGCTGCTATTTGTCGTCCGAATCCGCAATGACGGGCGGCCGCCTCACCGGAAGTTTCTTTCACGTATTCCACCGCGCGAATCTTAAAGGCAATGTCAAATGACCGTTTCGGCAGCATTTTGTAAGGCGATGTACCGTAAGGTATTACGCACGACTATAAAGATACGGACGCTTACACTAGTACCGGTAGGCAAATATCAAAGACCCGGCTACTGTTAAGAGACTGGCTACTATTTGCCCGTGTCCCCTCTGCAGCCCGCCGCTTATTACAGACAGGCGACAATAAGAGCCTCGGTGTTTATTGGAGCATAAACGGTACATTGTTTTTTGGCATGACATATATATACGTCATTAGTCTATTAATAAGATTGAGTATATACTAATGACAGATAATGGCGCTTGATCTAAAGTCTTGATTGTGACACAGGTACACATCAAGAGCAGGATTTAAAGTTATTACATGACATATATATATGTCATTAGTAGTGAATGTGTTAAAACAATCTTCATTCTTGAATATATTCATGGGATTTAGTGATGGGAGGATTATGAGCACAAAACTGATAGGACAAATGTTCAATCTGCCCGTCAAGTTTAGGACTAATTTAATTAAAAAGCACCACTAGTATTTTGCCATGTGTCTCAATGAATCTCTATGAATTTGAGACATCACAACTGATATGTGACACTTTCATCATCAATAGTAAGAGTTTCTTTATGTAGATGAGTTCCTCCATGGCTTTGGGTAAAGGTAGGTCTACTTGTAATGCAGTGTTATCTTTAATCGGTATTCAACTTCACTGTAAATTAATCTTTATGGCATTTTTGTTGGGGACTTTATATAGCAAATTCCATTTTCTCTGTTACATATTATTTTCCACGTTGAGCAAGGTCTTTATCCAAATACAATACTCTTGTTGAATAGCAATTTCTTCTTATGGTGTTTTTTTCCTTCTTTGATCCAATCTGAAATAAAAACACTAACTGAAAATGAAGTTTTTTTAACTTCTCCATTACTGTCAGCATCTTTTTCGTTTCTATAGCCAGTGATATATTGGGCTACTAAAACAAACAAAATCCCAAGATAGTCCCAAGATGAATATATGTAATCTGTAATTCTTCTCTTTAATCTGAATTAAGATTAATGGAAGCATGAATATTTATAATAGCATGAAACACAAAATCCAGAAATTTCTTTATGAAATTATCACAGACTGTTTGATGAGTTATAGTTGATTCAGTATTTTCTCTCACATGGAGTGATGAAAATAATGATTAATTAAAATAACTCTTCCACAATTTCAATATCATTAGATTTTTTAGAAAGCTATCCACAATCAACTACTTTGGCTTATGAGATATTGCTCATAAGATTAAAGAATATATTGGGCACTTATGATGAAAACATACTAGTTGCTGTTGTTGTCGCTGTTTTCATTATGTAAACCATCAAATGCAGAATTTCCTAAGGCAATATTTAAATATGGTTTTGTTATATGTATCTTCAGTACAAAAATTTTGGCTGTAATGAGAATCTTAAATATCACTAAAATATATTTTTCTTAAATTACACTTCATGAACTTAGTATGTTTTCACTATTAAGTTTTAAGCATGGTACTACAATTCTTTTATTTATTTTCAGAATAATATTATTCCTGAAATACCACCACAACTATATTGGTAACCCAAAGATTATAGGCATGATCTTAAATATTTGGATAAAATATGAAGTAATGAAATTTTTGGGTACCTTAAGAATTTGTTAGCAGGATTTACAAAGAATTAGGTATATTGACAGCTTTCATGACACTTTAATGTTTGTGGCTTCCAAGTTTCTGTGATGAACAATTGTACGAGGGTGGATCAAAAAGTAACGCACAATAATTTTTTGTCAAAAAAGTTTAATAGGTAAAAAAAAAAAAAAAAAAAAAAAAAAAATCACAAAACCATCTTTTAGCTACTTTTCTACAAAGTCGACAACTTTCTCAACACATTTCTCCCATTGTGATACCAGTTTCAATATACCCTATTCATAGAAGTCCGTTCGGTTGGAGTATAGCCATTTGCGAATTGCTGATTTCGCTTCTGCATCTGTTGCAAAGTGTTGGCCGGCCAGGAATTTCTTCATGGGACCAAACAGATTAAAGTCTGACGGTGCAAGGTCTGGACTTTATGGTGGATGTTTGAGCACCTCCCAACCAAATTTATTGATTTTCTCACGAACTGAAGCCGCAACATGGGGGAGGGCAAGTTTGATATCATCAGCATTAATGTTATGGCGTTTGTCACGAAGGGCACGATGCAACTTTACCAAAGTTTTAGAGTAGGCTGCAGCATTCACAGTGGTCCCGTGTTCAGCAAAGTCCACCAATAAAACACAATGGATATCCCAGAACACTGTCAGAAGCACTTTCCTAGCAGATTGAGTCACTTTTAATTTTTTCTTTACTGGGAAGCAGCATATTTCCACTCCTTAGAGGCCTGCTTTGTTTCGGGCATGTAGTGGTACGCCCACGACTCATCACCGATTCCTTCCAGAAAGTCATGCCCTTCTGTGGTAACACGTTAAGTGATCCAAGCTCGTCATCATTCGCTGGCCTTGTGGTCGTCTGTCAGGTTCTTAGGTACCCAGCGAGTACTAACTTTGCGAAATTTCAATACGTCATGAACAATATCGTACACCGTTCCGTAGGAAACGTTGAACTGCTGAGATAAGGTTCGCAGTTGCACACGCCAGTCGTTCAAAATTGCCACCTAAATGGCTCTTGACATTCTGCAGGGTTGCAGCTGTTACCGGCCTTCCGGAACGTGGCGAATCACAAAGGTTCACACGGCCCTCTTTGAAGAATTGACACCACCTGGAGACATTGCTACGGTCCATACAATCATCCCCATAAACGCCACACATATCCCTGTGAATTTCACTCGGTTTACGCCCTTTGGCCCACAAAAATCGCACTACACTTCGCTGCTCTTCACAAGTTGACGATAGTAAAATGCGTGCCATCACTGTTGCATAGTTCACGATTCTCCCGCTAGAGCTGCACATGAAACCAAATTAGTATCTGTAGTGAAAACTTCAAACTATATCTTGGTGAAATTTCATCATTCTAGCTGAAATACCAAGGCAGAAAAAAATTATTGTGCGCTACTTTTAGATCCACCCTCTTAAGTCAGAAATTACTTCTAGTTAAAGAGCAGTTGATATTCACTGAGGAAATTTAGTGAAGATCTGACTGTTTAGACTATTCATAACGTTCACTATCAAAGATTAAATCCCAAAACGAATTGCAGCAAAGATAAAGAAATAGAAACAAATGGCAGAACTATGTAATATGATAAGTACCAATTCACCTAACATTAACAGAAATACATTTCCAGTAATATATACATTACTATAAATAACAGTAACACTAGTCAAAACAATTAGGCGATATTACAAAAATAATAGGAAGGGACAATCAATATCATCATTTTTCAGTGAAAAATATCATCAGTTTTATTAATGAACTATGTAGGGATAAGCAAGCATATGCAAGAAGAATTAAAGTCATTGGAATCTGCAAATTAGAATAGCATACCATTATCACAGGGAATGACACTGTTGCACTGCTATAAATATTGGATTCATTGGATAATTGTCAGTCAGCTAAAAGTTGCAGCTGAGTGCAACATCTCTGGACATGTCCCTTCAATGTGATTTGTCTCAATAAACAACTTGAACAATAAGACTGGAAGCTGTACTTTGGCAGTGGCATTGGAACATCCCATAGCATCATAAGTCGACTATGGACCTGCTTCCAAGTGACAGTGAAGAAAACACCAGGACAGGGCCGGCCCTCATTCACAACACCATGAGATGATTGGTACTTGCATATCTTGGTATGAAGAAATTGCTATGCAGCTAGGGGATCAGCTTATTGTGGCCACAGAGTGAAAAGCATTGCCCCTAGGGACCAGTGGTCCTATGTTTTTTGTTTGTTTTTTTTTGTCTCGGATGAGTCGTAGTTTAGCCTACAACCAGAAAATTGTAGTCTCCTGATCTGGAGTGGATGAGGAACACAGCAGAAAACAGCTTTTGCACATGAAAAGGACTCCCTCAGTATTGGAGGAGTCATGGTATAGATGACATTACTATTGGCAGTAATAATCATCTGAAATAAATCCCTGATTGCTGTAAGATACTAGGATGAGATTCTTCAACTTGCAGTTGTATCCTACAATGGAGCAGTTGGAGAAAACTTTGTTTTTATGGATGATAATCATGCGCCACCATGCACAGATAGTGAACAGATCTCTAAGATTGAGCATTTGAACTTAGCTCACCAGACCTAAATCTCATTGAACAAGTTTGGGATGCCCTTAAAAGACATACTGTACAGCATCAATCTCCTCCGACGATGCTTTATCAGCTGGAGGTGGCCCTCATCTAGGAAAGGGCATTGAATTCCACAAGAACTGCCAGACAATCTGGTCTTCTTGAATCCTTGTTGCTTTCAAAGTTTATTGGAGATCTCATGTGACCATACACCCTACTGAAGAGCTGATATGTAAAACTGTTTTTCCATGTATACCAAGGCAATTTCACTCCAACCTATCATTGCATAGTAGTCCCCCGTGATAATGGGCATGTTCTGCTAACTTGCATTTTTAATGACTTTACTTCTTTTTGCATATGCTTATCTTACAGTGTTCATTAATAAAATTGTAATGTTGATTGTCCCTTCCTGTTATTTTTGCATTATCTCCTAATTATTTTGACAACTATTTATATATTAATAATAGCAATAATAATAAAATCAGACCAATAATACAGAAAATACTTAAGATATATTTTGACTTTAGCCACTTATCTTTCTCAACTGAACTAAATAACTTTGAGTTTTCAAGTGAAGTAACAGTTTATCAGAAAGGTTGGACAAGTTTATGTTGTTTCAATGGGTAAATATAAACTCTCATCATGAATGAAATGGAGTTTTCATTTTCTTCAAATCCAAGTTTTGATATATTTTAAATCGACATTAAAAAAATTAAAAGTTTGTCATTACCCCCCCCCAAATAAATAACAATCATGAAAAATATCACTTCATTACCACTGCCTTCTATCTCTACCCACTTATAGTATAGTATGAACTTTTGCATGTAGTGGAACAACCATTATTTCATCAAAAGATTCAAAGCTATTTATTTCAATGGCTTAAGTATATCTCATTGTATTTGAAATATGTTTGAGTTCAGTAATTTTCTGTATTACTGATCATTTTTATTATTATTGAAAAAATATTACACATTTCCACACATCATGTTCATTTTAATGTTTAAATTAGGCCAGATGTTAGATGCTACTTTAACTCAATGAAATGGTTTTATTGTATAAAATAACCGAATATACTATATATTGTAATAATTATTTTTATTATAATTACTGTAATTAGCAATGCTCAGGATTTTAAAGTAATGCAATTCTCCCCCCTCCCAACATAGTACTGAAGAGGAGTTTCAAAACTTTCAGTATTCTGTAAATGCCCTTTCAAGATAGAAGAAAGGTGTCAAATGAAGTTGATATATAAAGCAAATTGAAAACAAATATAGAAGAGAAAGGAGTGGAAAGTTACAAGCCAAGCTTGGAAAGGTCCTAGTTATGCCCTTGCCAGTTATCCTAGGGCATAACTGATGGTAGGAAGAGATAAGCAAAGCAAAGAAAACAGTAGATAGGTAAAGGAGCAGCAGCAGGATCTCCCAGGCAACCAAAAGAGGAAGGTTCAGGAAGGACTATATAAAGCTAAACATTTGTATTTTCAGAAAATCTGCTTGCATTTTTTTCTTTTTGAATATTAATTAAATATGCACAATTATATTGGAATTCTAATAAGCTGATAATTCAGTTCATCATTATTTGCGAAGCACCCAGATGTTCCCATCTATAGTTCTTGTTTATATCATTCTACTAATATAACTTATAACTTATCAAGGCGAGGCCATAATGACCTTAATAAATAGCTGACTATTAATCACCCGAACAGTCAGATCTTCCTTTTATTGTCAAGGAATTGTCGTTAATTATTATTCTTAACTGATCAAAGGAAAGTCAATATTCACCTTCAAAAATATAAAGTATAGTAATACAAATTTTAAGTCTTAACATTGTAAGTCAGGTTAGAATATTCTCTTCATAAGGATAAAAATATTTTACTTATTCTTTTTCTCTTACAGGGTTGAATTATCAATTTGCCTTGGTACTAACTAATGTTATAATCATAGAAAAAATGCGAGAAGGAAGACTCCGATGGTATGGACATATGGTACGCAGTGATGAATATTCAGTGGCGACGACTGCCATGCATCTCGAACCTCATGGCCAACGACCACGTGGCCGGCCCAAAAAACGATGGATGGACCGTCTTAAAGACATGAAACAGATGAATGTTGCCCCCCAAGACGCCTTGGATCGAGCCAAATGGAGACGGATGTGCCGAAAAGCGGACCCTGCCATAGCGCGGGACTAACGCTAGGAAGAAGAAAAGACCAACTAATGTTATAATGTGCTGATAGTAACCTGAATTATTTGCTATTATTTCCAGTTGTTTGATGAGCATTGTTTGATTATAAGAAACAAAGTTGTGAAGAAACCATATACACTGCTGGACAATTGCTAAGGACGGATCACAAATTGCGATGTATCATAACATTACGCAGGGTGGAGGCCCAACAGGATACAATACTGTTGCCACATTGTTTGAACATTAGAATAAAGATCATTTATTGTTCTGGAAAATATAGAAGGTTGTGAAACAGCTGAAAGGAAAAAAGTGTTCATTTGATGCTGTGTACGGAGAAATGGAAAAATGCATATGAATGACAGCAGGCACCATTGAGAACGGTGTCAGTACGGGATATTTCCACCGTGGAGGGTGATGCAACATTCCACACAACATGTCGTGCTTTGCACAACATTATCCAGCAGTTGTTGAGGCAAGTTATCCCACTACTCTGTCAGTGCACAGATGAAGGTGGTTTTGTTTGTTGGAGGATATTGTCAACCAGCAAGGCATCTTCCCAAAGCATCCCAAACATTTTCAATGGGGTTTAGATCTGGAGAACGTGCTGGCCATACAAGGCGTGAATACTCTCGCTGTCTAGACAATCCTATACAGCAAGTGTTTGATGACATGGTGCGCTGTCTATGAACAGAAATGTATCATCGACAGTACTGTGGAAAAGGCAAACATGAGGCAGTAGAACTTCATCAATGTATCGTTGGCCGGTCATAGTCCCAGTTGCAACCATATGTAGGGGCGTGCGGCCATTGATCATGATGCCAGCCCATACCATGATACTGCAAGTCGGATATCGGTCCCTTTCCTGGATATTTTCTAGACGATACACAGTACCACTCTCATGCCAGACCAGTTGGCGTCTACAATCCGATGACAGACTGAACCTACTCTCATCTGAGAATAGTACAGAAGCCCATTCCTTTTTGGTCCAATTGTGATGCTCACAACACCATTGCAACGGGCGGTATGGTGCAGTCTGGACTATGGGACACACACAACAGGTCTGCGAGCATATAGTCCTCCTTGTCCCAGACATCTGGCTACAGTTTTTTGGGAGATCCGCTTTCTTGTGGCAACAGGAAATCATTTGCCACTTGCTGAGCTGAGATGCGCCGTTTCCGTTTTGCCATTAGGGCAATGTACCCGTCTTCTGCAGGCATCGTACCTTTAACATTATCTCCCTGTGACGTACACATTCCAGTTGTTGTAAATGCTTTCCACAGCCATTAACGTTTTCCAGTAAAACTTTCCCTTCGAACAACAACTGTCCACACGCGTCCAATACTTCAAATCTCTTATCAGCGCTGTCAGGTGACGCACAGGCGTGGCAAAGCAAAATTTACATATGCACACCTCTTTTTACTGTATCCTGCACTTATTCCAGTGGTTGTCTTGTGGTTCCTTCCATTTTGTTGTTGCTAGGGGTGATAGTGTCATCCGTCCTTAGCAATTGCCCAGCAGTGTATATATATGTATAGAAAGAGAGAGACAGAGCAGCATAGAAAAATACGTTTCTTGCTAGATCTAAGATCAATTGCTTACATAATAATTCAAAAGATAAGATAGCTATGGCTAAAACATGGATAAACACAAATAGTGTTATTGTTAGCATCCATTATACAAAAAAAAAAAAACTCAAAATTCTGTACAAACTATAAGCTATAATGCTGTTATAAAATATTAAATGAGTCCTATAGTAGAAACTCTTATATGAGGTAAAATCAGAGAATACGTCACAAGGGAAAACCTTATCAGATTGATATTAGTCTCTATTATTAATTAGAAGTGCTCCTATTTTTCAAAAATAATTAAGGACTATTATTTTTATGTTCCAATGCCTAAATATATTGCTGCAAAGCAAGAAAACTATAAAGATATCTTTGATTCATCTGGATTAATTCAATCAAAAAGTCAGAAACATTTTGTCATACTTAAGCACAAGTTTCATTTCACCTCTTGGCATACATCACAACTACTGCTTTTGTAGCATAAAAACAACTAAAGCATCAAGGAATATGAAGTAATTGTCAACAATTGTGAACAAATTGTGGACAAATGCTTGATTTTAGTTTGTTTATGGTCATTTCAGAATGCCTTTGGTCAACCTTTCAAGAAAATAAGAAAACATTTTTTTAAGGAAACACTCACCATATAAATGGCTCTGGTTTCTTTAAGTTATTTCACAAACACATCTATAGACTTTTTTTTTATGTAAAGTTCCATATTTCTTTTGTAGATCCCTCCTTCTACAGCCTCTACCATTAAATATTTCCAACATCACAAATTTAAATGTAAAAAAACTACATTTAATACTAAAAAGCAAATTTTCAAAAAGATTACGTCTTTTCTTTTTCAAGCCTAAAAATAACAATAAAAAGTTGAACAATTAAATTCCTCAGAAAATATTAACAATATCATTTACTTACAATCTTTGACATGATATAGCTTAACAATTTAGTTCCTTGATTGTAACCTTATTATTAAATTTTGTGGACATTTTATCTACAAAACTTTTAGCTAATCTTATGAAATATTTCTCTATTTCAATACCATCATTCCTATTTATATTTTTTCTTTTTGTGTTCCGGATAAACATACTTTCTATTATCTTTAGCTTGGTGTCTCTTTCAATATATAAAATTTGTATCTCGTTGTTAATGCAATGATTTCTGTTCACACAATGTTCTGCCACTTCTGATTTTTTAATGTACTTGTTCCTAATGCTGGAACCATGTTCGGTCATTCATTCCCTCACTGTTCTTTTACTTTCGCCCAAATAGAATAAATCGCAATTCTTGCATTCTATTTTGTAAATTATACCCATTTCATGTTTCTTAACACTATTATTCAATTTGCAACATAAAATGTTTTTCAGTTTGTTATATTCAAATCCAACATTGAAGCCAAAACTTTTGCAAATTTCTTTTAAAGTCAGACTATTTTTGTTTAAGTATGGTATGAAATATCTTCTGTTGTTATTTGTTGTTAACTCTTTAATTTTCAATGTGTGGTATTTCTTTATAGTTTTATTTTTGAATTTCTCCTGATAACCGTTTTTACTAAGGATCCTTTTCATATTTATAATTTCTCTACTGAATTCATCTTCACTACTCGTGTTGACGTCAATCCTTTGCATATAGTTCTCAATTATGTTTCTTTTTATGTTTATACCATGTCCTGATTCATAATTTAGTATGTGTTCACTTTTGTATTTTTTTGTATAATGTTTTATAATTATCTTATTCTCATTTCTAGTTAAACATATATCCAAAAAATTTAGACTATTGTCCACTTCCTTTTCTACTTTAAATTTGATTTCATCAGTAATTTTGTTAATTTCTGAGAAAAACTTGTCAAATTGTCTATCGGTCCTGTACCAGATTATTATTAAGTCTGCGTATCTGTAATATTCAAGTTTATATTTTGTCTTTTCCAGTAATTTGCACTCCCAAAAATTCAAAAATATATCACACAAGGTTCCTGATAATGGAGATCCCATCTCTGTTTGAAATATGCTTTCTTTGTGATTAATTCAATGGTATTCATCAATTCATTATTATCCAATTTTTGTTTCATGAGCCATTCTTTATTCTTAAATGCCATACTTTCTACTATGGACAATGTCTCATCCACTGGAATGTTGGTATACTCATTTATATCTAGGGAATACATATGAAATTTCTTATTATTATTAAATAGATGTGCTATTTTTTGAATCAAGTCTTTGGAGTTTTTTACTATTAATTCCTCTTTTGGAAGTTTGAAGTTTCTTACAATTTTGTTGATGAATTTGGCTAAATTATGTACAGGAGAACAATAGGCGTTTATTATTGGTCTTACTGGATTATCAGGTTTATGGGTCTTTAGAGGAATTTAATTGTTCTTCAACTTATTATTGTTATTTTTAGGCTTGAAAAAGAAAAGACGTAATCTTTTTGAAAATTTGCTTTTTAGTATTAAATGTAAGTTTTTTTACATTTAAATTTGTGATGTTGGAAACATCTATAGACTGTCCTATTGAACCATAAGACTTGACCTCCATTATCCCAGGATTGAAAATTACCCAATATTTTGAATTTAACACCTAACAGTTTCTGTTCACTAGAGAACTAACTAGAAGACATAGTTCCAAGTTGATGACAATGTAAAACTAAGCCTTCAATGCTACCTTGTACTAATAAATTTTACAACTATGGGTGTACTCTGTAATAATGCAATAAATGATTTGGATAGCATAGTAAGGTAATTCAGTTAATCTGGACTTGCATATTTTAATGTCTTAAAATAATCGTCTCCTTATTTATTGAACACTAATGTAAGCAATAACTTTCATGATCTCAGTGATTACATTAACCTTAAAATGGATTGAGCACAATAAGTGTATAACACATTCACTGCATATATATAATAAACTTATATGAGGGTTTATGTCTCTTAAGAAAATAGTAAAAAGTGTAAGCATTCATCTTGGATTTTTGGCAAGTTTATTAAAAGCTAATCTAAATCAGACTCCAAAACACTCTTTTTAGCTGTAATTAAATTAATGTTTTAATTTATTTATTTATTTTTTTTTTTACAGAAATTTATGTTGATAATGTGAATAAGTGTTTCAGAATTAACGAATGAAAATACATTAGAAGGTACCAAACTCTTGATGCAACATAACTTCTGTTTCTTTTGAGTTCTATTTCTTTTATATTAAGTGTTGTATTTTGTATTAGTTTTATTTGATAAATTAAAATTTAATATTTTTGTAAGTCTTACAATCCCTATTCTTAATAGAAGCATCATCTTAGTAAAGATGGGGAGGATCTGTTAATCATAACTAAATACATTTATCCGTGTTTTGTTCTAATTCCATCCTTCCTTTTAATTTGTGAGAAAGCAGACATAATAGGGGACGTTATTTTGGTTATCAGTATTAATTCTGTATAACTTAATAAAAATATCAGCTTTGTTATTAAGAATTTATATAACCTCTGATCATAGTAAATATTTGAAGTGCAATTCCAATTCATCAGATTATAATAATGCCACAAGTTTAGAATTTTGGAAGTTTAAAAGATACTTTAGTTATTTCTTAAAAAATTGTTTGATGGTGTTAACTTACTGAATTGAATTGTATGAATAAATAATCAAGTTGTGTAGGAAAGCCTTATTATCATAACTTTAATTTAATATTTTTAAAATTAATTTTGTAAGTGTTCTCCTAAATAAAGTTTGTTAGTGATATTTATTTTCTACAGATCCAAAACAGCTGAACTGCACCATATAAAATGTAGTCAACAATGTTGTCATAAATTTTTTGTTGAATAAAATGTTAAGTGTGTGCATGTGAAAAATACTGCAGGATTTTAATTTTGTGTGTTAATAACTGCCCATGTTTTTGCAATGTCCTGGTTATATTAAGGAAGTGCCACAGGCCCACCAACTATGTTAAAAGTGGAAGGAGGAAACTTAATGTAAATTGTCCTCTGCTAATGTAAATGAAACAGATAATATATACCTGTGAGTAAAGTTAACCAATGTAAATTCAGAAAATTAAATAATTTGTTTTCTTTCCTGATTAAATCTTTACTCATCAAATATTCTCGTTCTCACTCATATGGAGATTAACAAATTAGTTTTGTATTTCTAAACAATATAAGGAAACACCTATAAATATTTAGTTAAAAAAAAAAAGGGCATCCCTTCAATTCCCCATATCATTGGTAGATGTATCTTAATAAGTAATCTGCTTTTTTGTTGAATTTGCAAGCTGTGTGGCATTTCCTTTTATATGAAAGATTATATTACCAGAGTCTTTACAGAAAAATACACCAGGATGTGTTTTAGTTCAAGTGAACTTCCAGAATTTATTCAAATAATTTTTGTTTTTCTCATTTAAACAATATCAATGAATCAACCTTCTGAAACAAAATAAGCATAGCTTAGAAACTGCTCTATTGATTGATTTCCAAGTATTCTTGCATTTTAGATTTTGACCATTGAGGCTTCATTCGTGTTACTTATGGTGATTTCATATCACCTATCTTCCACAAATTGTATATAGACCTGATAATCATCAGATGCTATCAGGAATAGAAATTAAAACATTGCAAACAGTTTGATAGAATCAAACTGCCTGGCTTAAAGCAGAAATTTTTCAACTATCTTAACACTCTATGTCTATATTATTTATTCATACAATAAAAATGTAACACAACTGTTACTACATTTTATAATACAATATCTTGAATTAATTAATTTGTGGTTGAAGAGATATTCTGAATCCAAAAATACTTAAGGTTCCAAGACAGTGGGAACTTTTATGATCATCATCTCCTTGACACTTTCTCCCTTTAGGTGCAACTGAACATTGATGACAGCAAATAAACAGAAACAAATTCATTAAGACAAAACAATAAGCTTGAAAACATTCCTTATCCCAAAGATAACCAATAATTCAAATTAGTTCATCTATAAAAAGCATTAATATACAAAATTCATCAAATATGTATTAGTGAACTGCTTACTTCACTAGTAATTTAAAAAATAATTAAAACTTAACAACTGGCTGTAACTTCAGCCAATTTGTCAAGTTGCTTTCTACTGTGCCTTAATATCTACACTGACAAGGGAAAAAAACTCAAATTTTGCAATAATCTATTGCACTGAGCCCCTGTGAAAATGTAGCCCAGTTAAAGGCAAGCATGTTAAAACCAGTATCAAAAAGGAGAATGGGAAAAAAAAAATCAAACTTTAAATTAAAACATTTCATTTTGGAATACAAACCTGCATAAAACAAAGATATGTTTTATATGAATTCTTTCAATAAATTGATAATGAAGTTTCTTATCAGTATCACAGACACTGTCTAGATACCATTTGTTAATTTTCACACAAAGTAAATAAAGATATATCAAGATCATAAAATTAAATCCAGCAAATTTTTATCATTTTTATGATGTATAATTTTCTACATTCAATAAACAAAATACAGTTGACTCAGACCAGCAAAACTTGCTACATTGCAAGCTATAGGAAAATAATTAAGGACATAAACATACTCTATATATAAACTTCAGTCTGCTGTAATATAATAGTAAATTACAGTTTGTAATCAAAAATTTCCTTCTGAATGAAAAAATAAAAAGTTGCAAAAATTAATAAGCTGCTTATGCCACAGAGAAGATTAAAACTTGATATAATTACAAAGCTAATGAAAGGCATTATAATTCAACTTATTACCTAATGATGAACAGAACAGCACCACATCACAGACATTTCCAGATAATGCTAGGATTCACTGCTGTTTTTGTGTCTGCAAGGGAAAATGTGTCCAACTTGAATTCCACTCCACCGATCAAGTGACCCACTCAACTGGGATTATGGGAGTATTGCAGCAGTGAGTATTACTTACAGATTTATATCAAATCCTTAAATAAAATGCACCTAAGAATATTTTTACTTAAGCAGTATCAATTAAAATTTATTAAAGTAAATAATATTTTTTCAACTGATTTTTCCCTTAATAAAACAACAGTAGCAATTTTACATATAGCTGCAAATTTCATTTCAACAGTTACAGTTAGCTTTGTCTTTTACTTTTGTATATTAAATATATAATTTTCTTTAATGCATCTTACCCTAAAAGATAACTTCAAAAACACATCTTACCCTAAAAGATAACTTCAAAAACACATCTTACCCAAAAAGGATAGTCAATAAATAATTTTTAAACAATGAAGTAAACTACCAGCTCTTTTTGCTGGTTAATTAGGAAATCTTAAGTACTACTACTTAACTGGTAAAACCACTCATATTCTTAAATCTATAGATTTTTAAAAATCACAGAAAATTATAAAACAATTAAAAAAAAATGTTTTAATGATGGTCAAATATTATAAAATATAGACCAATGTTAAGAAAAAAAAATGTGGGATGCCATGAAAATCAAGCCATTATAAAACCTTGATCAAGTGAGAGTATTACAAAAAAAGAAAAAAAAAAAAAAGAGAAAAAAAAAAGAAAAAAATTAATGTATTTGAATTAAATAAATACTTGATGAAATACAAATGGATTATCTTCTGCCAAAAAGGTAATTTTTAGTGAACATAGAAATTATAACTTTAATCATTTTTGAGCTGTCTAGCAATGCAAGAATTTTGTTATGGTTTTAATAATCACTTATTTTTTATTTTTTTAACCAAATGAAAAATATACCATCAAATGATCAAAGCTTGAAAAAAAATGGCAACAAAACTAAAAATAATCAGTTTGTTAATAAATTATGTCTGTAATACTGCTTTGTAAAATGTATATATATATTTATATATATATATTTTTTTCTTATTCTTGTTGATGTTGTAGCTACTGTCTGACTTATCTGTATATGAAAGTTCACATGCACAAGTTAAATAAAAAAAAAAATTACATTGAAACAAAACATTTAATGACTGTCCATTGTTATTTTATTGTTTCTATACACTAAATAGAAACGTTTTCAAATTGTACAGATTTTTTTTTCTTTTGTTGTCCCCTGGCCAAAGTTTTCACGAGAAGGATATTTCCCAAAACATCAATATAGCATTCTATAAAAACATTGTTCATATAAATAAAAATAAAAAGTACGGCACATTTGAAGAAAATTTTCAAAAAGTAAAGTATTGTTCCTAGGGACAATCAGAAAACTTTACAGTTTCTCGTGTATAGTTAATGGCCAAAGACCAGGTTAGGATTACTGATGATGTCCTAGAATGAAATTACAATCTGCAAAACCTGACATGTAGGTAGTACATTATGCAGGATGGGGAAGAGAGGAGAGGAGGAAGTGGGTGGGAAGTTAAAGAAAAGGGTCAACAGATACATTTATCTACACCATGAAACATTTGCTTGGAAAAATTAATAAATAAGTAATTGCATTTTTATCACAAAGACGAACAATTGCACCCACTCTGCTTTCTAGAAAACACCCACTATGCTTAAGACTTCAGCAATTTAAAGATTTTTTTTTCATAAAGGAAAAAAAAAAATACATTATAGGATTTCTACTACTTGCTGCCACTCTCACCTATTAGCAGCACTGCAAAGTTTCATGGAATAGATCTAATTTACATAGGCTCCACAAAATGCATAATTACCTAGCGCTTAGAAAGACAAGTGCTAAAGTTTTTTTTTTTTTGTTTTTTTTTTTCTGTTATTGTTGGATTCCCAGCAAAAAATTGTCAATGGTATTTTTTTGGTCTCTATGCACTACTATTGTTGAAGAACTATGTTACACCACATCATTAGTAGAAAAAGAGGAAACACTTTGTAATCTCTTTTCAGGAGATAATCACACAGCTTTGCATTTAGTCTTGTCACTTAATTTAATGTCATGGTCAACACCATGGTCTGGGGTAAAGTTTATTATTATTATTTCATTATATTTATAGTAGGTTCATAATTTAAATTTAATTCTTTACAATTACCTATTTACCTTCTGTCATTCATTGATGACTAATAGATTTCATTCAAACTGCTGCACCACAAATCACTATGATATGTTCACAGCATGATATCATCTCGCACTGTGGTAAAGTAGAATTCAGTATTCGTTTATAACCGTAGAACTGACTGGACATAAATAAAATAAAAACCAAAGTTTGTGTTACAGTTCATCACAAATATTTGTTACATATCTTACAATATTAATGAGATTGGTCATTATCTAGATTGTGATTCCAATTCTGTAGGGTTACTTGTATCTTTTTTCTCCTTTGTGTGCGGAGTTTCATCCACAGGATTTGTGGTAGTATTTAGTTTATGGACAGCTGGTGAGCTGCCTTGACTCCGCTGGCCTGTATGATTTTGATTATTAGCAGTAGCTGATGGTATAAGAGGTGGAGGAACTCCCACAGAATTTAAAGGAGAATTACTCTTACTTCTAGCAGTAGATGTAAGACTATTGACCAGCGGACTAACAGTTTGTGAAAACATTGCTGAGAGGTAGGGTTGATCTGGCGGGCGAAGAGGTGCTAGTTTGGAACGCTCATAAGCAGCCTGGCGTTCCCTTTCTAATGAGAACTGCTCTTCCAAATGGCGTCGAAAGTCTTGGGGTTCTCGATCACGATACATCATTGCTGCCAGAGGGTTATATCGATGAAGTAAATGCTCATGGGCTCTTTCTCTCTCCATTTCCAATCGATGAAGATCCATGCTGCGGAAGGGGTCTCGTAACTGCTCAGGACTCCACACACCTAAATGTGGATGTGGAGGGCCGGGGTTTGGAGCTCTCTCAAGATTGGCAGTAGGAGATGGTCCAGGTCCTGGAGCTGGAGGGGCTAGTCCAAAACCTCCAAGCATTCTAGTTCGTTCCAACATTGATACATGCGGTGGTGGTGGTGCAAGGGTTCGGGCAAGATAGTCATTACTAAGAGGTGGAGGAGCAGCAGTACTTTCAGATACACGAAGTCGATCACGTTCATTTTCCCGTGTCCCTACAACCAACACTTCCTCTTCTTTTTTTGGCTCTTCTTTTATCCTCACATCTTTTGAAATGGAATTCAAAACACTGTCAAAGGCACTATCGCTCTTGGAAATGGTATCCCTCCTCATATCATTACGAATAGGAGAACGGGAACTGTCTCTTCGAGTTTGAGGTTGGGATTCCAAAGATCTATCACGATCACCACGAGCAACACGAGCTAGCTCTTCACCATTTCTGTGTTCTCTTGCATCATAATTAGGAGTTGTTCTTTGTAAGGAACGATTTTCCCGATCCCTGAAGATATAGGAAAAAAAATAAAAAATAAAAATAAAACCAAGTCTTTTAAGCATCTAATAATATATCTTAGAATTTACCAAAAAAAAACCGAAAATGTAAGTATTTAATATTTAAACTTTCTGATAAACTGATTAAAGTTATTGAAAATAGGAATTCAATTCTTTTCTTTCAATGAAAAACATTTACTGAACATTAGTTGAAAACAGAAAACTAACCTTTCTCTTTGTCTTTCTAATTCTTTCTCACGTTCTTTTTCCCTGGGGAAAAAAAAAAACCAAAAACATTATTTATAGTTAAAATCATCTTTAGGACTACTAACTGTCTGATAGCCAAAAAATCTTACAATCAAAATCATTAATTCAATTTTGATGATAAATGTGCTATTACTGCAATAATAATTTTAAGGCAAGTATTTAATGACATAGTTTCACTGATTTCCAAAAATTTACTTAATTACGAAGACAAAATTATTTGTTACCTTTCTAATTCTCTAGTTTTTTCAAATTCTTTTTCTCTTCTTTCTTTGTCCAGATCTGTTACTGATTTGCGATGCTGATCTCTTTCCCTCTCACGTTCACGTTCTCGTTCCCTTTCTCTTTCACGTTCACGCTCTCTTTCTCGTTCCCTCTCACGTTCTTCTTGCTGACGGTCAACTTCTGATTTTAAAGGCCAACCTGCAGGAGGGGCCGGAGGTGTTGGGAAAGATGTCAGTGTCCTATGAAGCCTGTTCCACTGGTCATGAGCAGGGGAGCTGGGAGCTGCAAGAAGATCGCGGCTTCCAAACATGCTGTTGCCTGTTAATTAATAAATTAAATAACTTTAATAAATGGCAACAACATCTGGAATTATTGTTACCAATAATTTTTAAATACTTTAAATACCCTTTTGTTTAAGCAAATTTAATAATTGTAACTTTAGAAACAAATAAAAAGTATTTAAGAATGACAAGTTTTTAAATCCTAATGTTATTTTTTGATGTCTAATAACCAAAAATTTTGGTTTGATTGAAATTAAATTTAGTTAAAAACCAACTCTGAAACCTAAATATCAGATTTACTAACCTAATGCTCCAAGTCCTCCAAAGCCAGCGGCTGCACTACCAAAGCCATGGTAAGCAGGACGAGCAAATGGCGAAACCCCAGGACCTAAAAAAAAAAAATTAATTTTTATTATCAATTTATAAGAAGAAAAAAAATAAAAAAAAAAGTTGGAGAGAAACAGAAATCTTAAGAAATAAAAACACAATAATTCTGTTAATCCATGTAAATGTTCAGTTCGAAAATGTTACTATTGAGGCAACAAATAAATTACAACATTTATAATCCAAAGTAAATATTTTGGAATTCTATAATTAGATCATGATACAATTCTGTATAATCAGCTGTACTGTCTAAGCCTCTTTTCAAGCTTTTAATTATCAACATTGCTTTAATGAATATCATTATGTAAGTAGAAAAAATCTATGGCAACACCTGTTACTTTTGCTTTGTCAATTACTAAAACCACAGAAATTATTGGCATGAGCATTCACAGATTTCAAGGGCCCCATAGAATTTTTTCCAGGCCGGGGCAAATATTTTTGGTAATGTACTTTACACTGTAAAATTATACGAAATGACTGAAGTAAAAGGAAAAAAAAATAATTTAAATAAAATTCACTATTTTTTTTAATGCATGTTGTCTTCTTACGAGAAAGAAATTACATAAATTACAATATTGAAATTGAAATTACAGGGGAAGGGCAAATGCATTGCCTGTATGTGAGAGCACCCATGACTGATATTCTCTCCCTCCCCCTTAAAAAAAAATATAATAATAACACTAGCACAGGGTCTCTAACTTACAAGAATTTTATAAAATTTTGTAATTACTTCTGATAAAAAGGAAGTATAGGCCTATGTTATCTCAATGAAACTTATAAATTTCTTGGTTTCAAGACAGTGGATGTAATTGACTGGCGATTTATCAAATTTAAAGGGGATCTGGATACTTTTAACCAAGCATTCTATATAAAAAATAAAAACTATCAATCTGTGAAAATTCAGAAAATCCATTTTGGAGTTGCTGTGGAATTGCAGTAGATGCCCTTCTTTAAGTTTCATCTGAAAACTTACATGGATTAATCAGCAATTTTTTCAATACAGTTGACTCGCGATAATCCGACATTTGACAGTCCGACACGCTCGGTAGTCTGATGCAGGTTGGTTCGAAAACCGACCCAATTGAGGCGGTCACGGAGGTGAAATGCACAATCACTTGCGATGAAGTTATGTCGGCTGCAAACACTTTGATACGTTGGTGTGAGGAGAGGGAACTCGACTACGAGAACATTTTAATGTTAAAAGATATTCAAGAAAAAGCCATGACAGACTCTTTACGTAAGAAGAAAAAAAAAAATGATTACAGATTTTTTTAAGCCTTAAATACATATGTACGTATTTTTATTTTAAGACATAAAATTATATTTTATATTATATAGTGTAATTTTATTTTTTTAAGACATAAATACAGAAATAAATTAGTATTACATACATACGTATTCATTTGTGTAAAACTATGCCTAATGAGTTTTTTTTTTATATCCTCAATGGCCGTAAAATATGTACTCAATATGTATTCTAACAATATACATACTGTAGTACGTACAGTACTGTATACACATAACTTAAATTTTTTTGCCTTAGAAGTCAAAATTCAGTTTTAAAAAAATCAACCTTTGGTAATCTGACATTTTTGATAATCCGACCCCCCCCCCCCATCACCCCGGAACTCTCGGATTATCGTGAGTCAACTGTACGTATCATTCTTTTAGAATATTTTCTTCCACTGAAAAAAACTAATACATTATGAGAGTGGCATAATAAACTTACTAAATTACTGAGATGCAGTTCAACAGAGAACTGTCTACTAGGACCAATTAAAGAATTAAGAGAAAGATGGTATTTTTTTAATTTCAATTTTAACAATTCCGAACTTCACCATGATAACATTTTTTTTTCTTAATTGAACTTAAACAATTTTATTATTATTATTATTTGACTGATAGAGAGAGCCCTGTTAAAAATAATATTTTCTATTCATGGAATCTCATCAAGCCTCTGGCAGAAAGCAGACAGCAATCTTTAATTTTTTTTTTATTTGTCCTGGATCACAGTTGAAATTAGTAAAAATCAAGGATTGCAAAAACTCAAGTATCTTAAACAGAACATTAGAATATACTAGTTGTCTGCTAATATAAATGAAAGCCATAAATATGATAATTAACAACCATTATTCTGCTCATTCTCAGTAATCTATATAGCAACCAATTTTGTGAATTATTGTATAATAAATAAATTATATTCAATAGAATTTGTAAAATAGTAGTTTGGATAAGAGAAATGCTCTGAAATGTAAGCTAATAAATAACTATTATAGAATATATTACACAAAAGTAATATTTAAAATAGAAAATAAGAGGAAAAAAATGCAATTGAAAAAAAAAAAATCTTCAAAAACAGATTCATTAAATATAATATATTGTAATTTCCACATTTTTAAATATTCCAATTATGATCTTTAAGAGAACTTCTCTTAAGAAACACCTAAAAATTTCAAGAAATTGTTTTCAAAACCAGAAATGTGTCAAAATTAGTTTGTTCATAACAACAACTACATTCTTTTGAATAAAGAAATAAATGCCACAGAAAAGCAATTTTTCATATTACAATTTAATGAAAGTTTCTCAACAATTATGGGAACTAAAAAATTTTAAGATGGCAATATAAAAAGCTTTTAAGACATCCTTTCCCAAATTATTATTATTTTGATATTATTAACTTCAAAATATAAAATCAAAAACCTGTAAAATGTAAATTTTACAATTTAAAAGGAATGAAAAAGTTATTAACGGCAAAAAAAGAGAAGAAAAAAAAAGCAGAGATTAATTTAAAATACTTAGTGCAATATTAATTTTGAGAATAAGAATTAGGCCTACTCAAACTGAAATGTAACTGAATTCCATATTTTCAAAAATTAATAATTTTTATTAGTCGTAAACCAAGGTAACTGAAAAGTGCTATTATGAAAAAGTTAGACTGAACAAAAGCTATAATCCGAATGCACAAAATTCTATTTTACACAATTTTATAATTTAAAGCTAAAATTCTTCAGACACAATCATGCAAAGTTTTGATTGCTGTACTGATAGAATACTTTGCAAACAATGACAAATTCTATCATGACACAACCACCTGAACACTAACAACTAAATAAAACTACTTGTAGTCATATATCCATTTTGAAAATTTTCTTATATTTTTATGAACTATGAAGGACAGTTTGAGCTACTTCCACAAATTTTCTTCATCCATCCTTAAAACTTATTTTACTAATGCACCAAGTTTGCAAATAGATATTTCTCCATACTGCATCATCAAAATGCAGTGGAACATGATGCAGAAATGACTTTTGCAATAAAACAAGATAGGGATAGCGATTAGTAAACCAATCACAATGCTTGCAATCACTGATATTGAATTAATGCTTTAATTTCCTTATTAGTATAAATGTGATTGCTGCCAATGCAAAAGGCGCAATTGTTGCGATTGTTGTGCTTAATGATAATTTAATATTTTAATGATACTTGTCCACAGACAGACAAAGCAGGATTATAAGGCTTCTTATCAGAAGCCTAAAAGGAATAATCAATTGCTTCTGCAATTATTTAAAATTTACATACATATTTCCATCTTATTAGCGGCTACATATTCATATATAATACTGCATTTTACAGATGAAACTGTTGAAATGCCCTAAAAGAACTGCATGAATAGTGTCAATAATATTGCTACTGTAAAAGCATTATCTCTTTAGTTTTAACAGAATCTCAATTGTGTTGATGTTTCAATTGGAGAAAATAAAATTATCTGGAATTAAGATTATAACAAATAACAAATCTAAGAGGAAAAAATTTCTCTCTTCCTTTTGCAATTTTCATTTCAGCAAATTATTAAATATTCCTTAAGATTTACAATCAGTTTGAGTAAAAACCTGATGTTATCGAAACAGAAGATACACTTTTATCACTATCGGCTAACTCATTTAATAACTGGGTTTACTATTTGTAACCTTACTTTCCTGGGATTCTTTCTTCTGTCTTTGCAACAATTAAGAGAAAAAATATTTGCCTTTGGAATCAACAGTATTTATTTTATTTTTATTTTTTTTAAGGAATTTCTTATAAGTGGAATGATCTTAAATGGAAGACAGATTCCCAGGTTTCATGGAAGTCTTATATAAGCCTATCAAGGGTTCACATAAGCCTATGTTCCTTAAATTTACTTAATGGATTCCTTAACTTAAGAATGTTAAATCCCATAATTTTATATATCAAGATAAAATCGGAAACTGAAACTTAATTACTCATGTCTGTTCTAAGATCAGACTTTTCAGATGGCCTAGGAGTAGAAAGAAAGAGGGAGTCTGACAGAGAAAACATCTTCACTTGCCAACCTGCCATCTTTGAGGATCATAATATTAAGCAGCATATGAGCTATCTCAAGAATCACAAAATTTACCCAAGTTAAAACTGATGTGAATCTTTCAAATGAAAAAAAAAAAAATTAAAAAGAGTATTCTGAACATTAACTTTATAACAAACATTGAACTCCTCCCCACCCTTAAATTCAGAAATTGTGTATATAAAACAATTTTTCACTGTACTAGTACAATGTTTCTGCTTTTCTTCTTAATAACTTCAATAAATGTTAGATTATTATTAAAGCAGTGTTTTAAGCCAGTCAATGTTATGGCATTTATACCAACAATCTTTCTTTCTAACAGCATCTTCTTAGCCACACAGCTGAAGATACAATGATTAAGCTGACTGAATCTTATTCTGATTTTCTACTAATAAATTTGATGGATCCCTATTTCAACCCATCTGTCGTTTAAGTCTCCCTCTCTAGTTGACTTTCTATTCTAGGTGTGAAGTGAATTGATGGGTCACTGTGGGTCTTCTCTAATGATAATTCTTGCATCTTGTTTTAATCAATAGTAGTCCATACCATTAGAGAATTCTCGTTCAGACTTTGTTTGACAACATTCCTCTCCTGAGATGAAAAATTTATGTAAACGAAATTCTTCTAACTCTTAAGATATACTTGAAGATATTTTTTGGATTATCCCAAGCTTTATGTTAATTTATTATTGCTCCGTAATTTACATTCACGTTGTATTTTTCTTCATCCCACATGAAGCTGTTGAATTTTCAGAACTGAGTACTGGCAACTCCCCAAGTTGAATAAATTAATTATCTTAATATTTCTAATAAGATGCCAATATCCTTAATCACTTGCATTTTACTCAAAATATTCACTGAACTTCAGAAAGTTTCGTTTATTAAAATTTTAATGCCAAGAGGGGGAGATTGATATTTGCCTGTAGATTCTTCATTCACTTACTCTAGTTTTTCTCTTCATTTATCATCATTCTGTTACCATCCTTTGTCACAAAAATCCAAAACTCAATGAAACAGGTTTCATCGTAGATGATTTTAGTCTGTACTTAATGGATTCAGCTATTTAAATCACTTAATGAATCAGAATTGGAAGCATTTGAATTTCAAAGAATGGCACAATTGGAATTCTGCTTTTATTCAAGAACTCAATAAAAAGTGAAAGACATTTCATTTCTGAACATTAAACAAGTTCTTATTAGAATTTAATTATCACAATAATTATCTCTTAACTTTTCTACTGCTCTGTGCTTCATCCCATGAACTTCATCTTTATGATTTGTTAACAAAAAGAACAGATTTCAGTCAGTTAAAAAGGCATCTAACTAGAGATTAAATTGTAATTTTGTAATTGTATTACAAAAAAAGGAACTTGCTTTACTTTTAAAAACCATTTTTTTTTTTAAGATTATTTCCACCTTTACAACAATGTTGTGTTGCAGATCAAAAGGTCTTTCTCCTATCCACTGTAACCTTAATTATGTATATATTTTCTTGCAAAAGTATCTGAACATCTCATATAATATACAGATATCTCAATACTTTAGGGAAAGAAATTGATATATTCTAGTCATTATACATCTACAAAATAGGAATGAACTCCTCTACTATTTTGAAAAAATTCTGTTATAAAATTTATTTTCTAAACTAACACTTCAAAATCTTTTTTATTTCCTCACCATGAATTTTAAGCTGGTTACCAAAATATGTGTATTTGAATTATGGAATGTTCATTACACATTGATGCTTTACATAATACATACATATACATAAATACATACGTATATAGTCCATTCAAAATATCATAATCATCTCCACTATTTCGCAATTGGTCACTGACAAATGGCTCTTCTATCACAGTGAAAATCAAGATGTATGATAATGGGTGAATGTTATTTCCATCTAAGCTGCTGATTAACAATTCATGGAATAAGGTAAAAGTTGAAGACTGGCATTATCCAGGAAACAGTAAGTAGCTGTCTATGGTTGAAGGCTGTTTGCTTACTGCTGATATTTTTGTCTTGTGCAAACTCATAGATGAAAAATTGTGGAATAGAAGACCACAATTCAAGAACCTCTTCTCTTTATAGGACTCTGGTAGTGGCTTAGTAAACAATGTTTAAGCCTAAACATTGGAGAGTTTACATTTGAAATATATCATCAAAACCCCTGAAGACTTGGAAGGAGGGAGACGGAATGCCTTTTTGAATAAATCTTGTTTCCAGCTGTGCCATGTTGATATTAGATGAAGGATTAGGCATAAAAAATTACCCAAATTTCCTAGTCCTGCAGAAATAGTCAGTTTTGTATGGGGAATGTTTCCTGAAAATCTTTTGAAGTCCTAATACCTGTAGATAGCATTAAAAATGCTACAAAGTATCTAACCTTAATGGTGACTGTCTTCTAACTGATAATGATGTGTTCCACCATGATAATATACAGTGCTGCTATTGTCTGAGTGTGTTTTGGTGAACAGAAAGATGACTTCTAGATGTTATCATGTTCATTGAATTCACCCAATTTGAGTCACATATGATAGTTGTGAGATCTGGGCATTCAAATCCTTCATCATGGACAACTGCAGATCACTAAGAACTAATCAAAACACCATGGATTTCCTAAGTTCTCTATTGAGTTCAGTTATTCATTCAATAAACACTGGCTCTGTATACAAGTTGCTGTATGGTCTGTCTCCAAACTTTACTGTTCTTTAACATGGCCTTTCAATGTTAATTCAAATCACCTCCATATTTTTAATACTACAAGTTAATATACCAGCAAATATTTTTTATTCAGTGACTGAGTAGCTTATTATAGTGTGTAATAATTTTTTGATGCCTGCCTTCAAAACACATTTTTTGCCTATTATTCATCAATTCTTAAAGGAATTGAGTTTTTAGAAAACAGTCATCATGAAATCATAAAGTTCGACTGTCAATTTCAGCCACCCAAAGAATTCCAGTGGCAACAGTACTCTGGTTTTACGCCACTTCTGTTTGATATTTTTCTTCATTTTTGATATCTAAATAAAGGGTAATAGGTGTGGAAAATTAAAGAGTTCAGGCCTTTCAACATTAATACAAATGTCCTTATCAGGATTGATGAGCAAATGATAAAGGAGGCAGCACAGTAATTATGGTTGAGAAAAGTAGTGAATAAAGTGAAACAGCAAAACAAGTACAAGAGTAAAAAAAAAAAAGGCTGGGGAAATATTTTTAATGTAAGTTCTTGAATGGGACTGTAGTTAGGAATGGTAGTATTTCTCTGCATTCACATAGGTAAGGGTATTTTGCCATCTTTTCCATCTCTATCCTCCTCTATGGAATCCTGACTATTGTCACTTTCTGTCCCTTTCCTTCCCTTCTGTGTCTTCAGTCCATTATTTTGCTCCTAGCTCTTCTTTGATCCTCACCTTCATTTGTCTTTTACCTTTTCAAACATATCTGCTCTCTTCTCTTCACTTTTTCTGTTTTCCCACATTTTTTCCTCAGACTTGACAAGGTCATCAGTATCAATACGGAAAGACCTCAATTTTCTGCTACTACTCTATTTGGGAATGAATCCTTTTTACTAAGTAGTTAACTTGAACTTTCAATTTTTTTTAAATTTAACATAATTAACTAAAAACAGTAATAAGTAGTTATTAAAATGTTATTTGTTACAATGGTTACAAGACAAAAACAGCATTTGTAAGACTACTGAAACATTTAAGAAAAGGAAATTCTACAAATAAAGATTGCTCAACAGTATTCACATGAAATAATGAGAACTGCAATAGCAAGGGAACCAATGTAAAATCATTCAGTTTAAAAATAAGACACTGTCATAACTTGTGAACCTAAAAAAATAGTCCTTATTTACTTTTAGTCTTATTTTAATGTAAAACTTTCATTTTTAAAAACTTTGATGGAAACACAGTAAAACCTTAACCAAACTTTGGTGAAAGTTTATTATTCCAACTTCTCTCCATTCTATCTCTAATTTTTGCACCAAACACCTCAAAAATTTACCAAATAGCTTGGCAAAAAAATTTTCAAACCTTTGAGCTACCTCAGTTACTGAGTGAATCTCAGTTGTCCTGAGGCTTTAAAAAGGTTTGAAGAAAAATTCCCAACTGCATCAAATGGATTTCAGTAGTGGAATTTTTCAAGGAGTCCAATTTAGAAATTGTTACAGTAACAAACCTAGCTTATTAGAATAACACAGGATTGTATTATTCTAATCACTCTACAGGATTGTAGAGTTGGTATATACATGCATATTTTTTACTCCAACTTTGATTTCACTAAGATTAATCCCATCATATCTTATTCACCTCATCCAACAAAAAAAAAAAAACAAAAAAAAAAACAAAAACAAACCCAGACTGCCTAATCTTATTCAAAGTAGTAGTAATAATAATAATAAATAAATAAATAAAAATAAAGATCGTATTTCTGTTTTACAAAAATGGAATTGGAAACTTTGTAACCAACTCCAGCTTGGCCAAAAACCTATAGGCCAATGACCGATTGCCCTGCCCTGGTTAGATAGCTGTCAGCAAGCCTGTCCTGTTAGCAGCTATCTAATCAGGTACCCATTTTTATTGTAACCAAATTTTTGATTCTGATGTATCGAAGTCAGCTTGAATAACACAAAAAACTTCATCAAAGTTCATGTAAGGGATGGGTCTTTCCGTATCGTATCAACTAAATCTGAAAATGTTGGTTGCTTCATAGTCTCTTTTTCTAAAATTTTGTTTTTGTAGATATTGCACCCCTGGAGACAGGAAGAAATGCAAAGCTGATTTAAAAGCATTGGTTTCAGAGAAAAAAATTATCAAAGTCCTATGCTTCTCCCAAAAACTTTCAAAACAGCAATTATATCTTTTTAACATACTACTCTAATAATATCAATAATTTTTTTTAGAATTACATCATAATACATTCAAATAAAATAGATTCATTAAGAAAATTACCAGAAAACTGTATTGTATTTAAATTTTTCTATTTTTTTTCTATTCTACATAAAACCAATTTTTTGTATTCAAAATGAAAGTTCTCAATATAAAATACATAAGTTAAGAAAATGTAGTCCGAGTTTCAAATGCACTTATCAATGTTTTTTGGCCCTTGAAAATTGAAAACCTTATCATAAACTTCCATTTTGATAATGTAGGCACGGTTTAATCATTTTTAATTTTTTCTCTGTAATAGAATATTAATAGATAACTGACTAGGTAAGGCAATAATTTTAGTCATTATTACATTCAGAAACTTGTAAAACAAAATAATTAAAAATAAAGTTATTAGATGTTATAAATTTTGCAACTCAAATTTACCATAATTAAATATCAATTTCTTATAAAAACATAGTTTTCAAGTTGTTTATTTTATTTCCATGATGTTTTTAGCACTGCTCAATTTAGAATGTATTGAAGACAAAAGAACTGATTCAAACACATGGGGATATGTGTTAAAAGACAACGAGCTCAATTAACACAATCCTAGACTTGCCCAAATCCAGCTTGCATTTGTTTTTTTCAATTTGTAATAATTCTATTAAGTTTATAGAAGATTTAACACTATTATTTATTTTTTATTATTTCTCAGAATGATTAGATCTAATGTAATTCTTATACATAAAATTTTCCAAAAACCTTCTGCAATGGGAAAGTTGATCTGTTTTTCAACTCTCACTGTTTTCTAATTTGTATAGTTCCTAAGTTAGGATCAGCAATAACAAATGTTTACACTATCAATTATTTCTTAAAGTTTATGACGAAAAAAATAATGAAAATGATCAAAAGCATGCCCATGCTATGAAATGGCAGTTAAAAACTGAAGTTTTTCTTGATTTTCAAACATTGATGATCATTTGAAAACATGATTTTTTTTTTTTAAATTTAAGTATTTTATAATCAGTAGTTTACTTAAAACTTTATTGGTTCTATTTACATGAAAGAAAAATATCAAATTTTTAGGAAATTCAAAGTAGTAAGAGTATTTATATTATTTTCTGGCAATTTCCTGAAGGATATTTTATTTGAGTACATTTGGATATTAAACATTAAAAAAATAATTAATAATAAATATTAATAAACACTAATGAAATAATATTTAAAAAAATCATTGGTGTGACTTCATTAGAATATGATTCATGTAAAAAAAATTGCAATACTCTTTTCAATATTTGCAAGAAGCACAGAATTTTGACAATTTTTTCCTCTGAAATTAATGTTTCAAAAATGTGAAACTGTAGGATTCCCTGTTTCCATTGGTACAATATCGATAAAAAATTTCAAAAAAAAAATCAGAAATTATACAGCAACCACCCTTGGTTGATCTGACTTGGATATACAGAATGTGATGCAATTTACTATCAGTACTGTTGCGAAGAGATTTCTGCAACAACACAATGAAATATGTGAATTAACCCACCACAATATTAATAATGGACTTGGAAATAACAAAAATGCTATTTTAAGAAGCTGAGGATGCAAAATTTTATTATGAATACTAAAATCAGCTTTTAGAACTTTCCTTTAAGGAACATGATTTTTTTAAAAGCTCTTTTAATATATTATTCCCTTTCAAATTTTAAAGTCTTCTGCATTCTAAAAAAATTTTCTAAAAAAAAATTATGATGCACATTTAAAAAAAAAAAAAAAAAAAAAAAAAGTGCAATATTACTGCAATCTTTGAATGTTAAAATCTCTTCATTTCCAAGATGAATAATAAATAACATCACATTCATTGGTTACTTTTCATATGCAAAATAAATATAACAACCTAGAAAATTTTAGGATTTTTATAAGATAACTTCAATCAATTTATTTATGAATCTCAATAGTCTCATTCATTATAAATTACCTATAAAAATAGAGAACTATATTTATCATCATAGTTGTATGATGAATAGTCAAATAAAAGTGAATTTTTATGAAACAGTTGACTTTATTTATATAGAAATATTCTGTACTAAAGCTATAAACACCCATCTTGCTTGTACTTAGCTTACTTAATATTTTCATAGATATTTACCAGTGAAAACCTTCAAGCACTTTTTAAGCTCTTCAAATATGATGAGATATAAGGCCTGTAGTACGATGTTCATCATTTGGCAATGAAATTTGTATTTTAAGATGGAAAATACCAAATACCTCATTCAGTCCTCAGTATTATTTTGTAAGAAAGATCACTGAAATCACACATAATTCACTGCTTCTTTCTGCAAGATTCTGTAAGCATTCTATATGCCACATTAATTCTATGAACTGAGAATTTTTTTATAACCTGTGATTTTCACGGGTTATAATCAGTTATCATTTCATTAATCAGTAATGCCATAGAGTTAATTTAAAAGATTACGCAGAACCTTGCCAGTAATGCATGTAAACTTGACATTCCCAGGTTGAAACTATAGTACCTTGATTCATCACCCTTCATAATGCAATGCTGATATGTTGACTTCCAATTCTGTAACAAATATGTGACAAATTTCTACAGACAGGATTAGGGAAATCCACTGGACACATACTAAGGTTAGATACTTCATATGATAGTACAGAAAGGTATGTACTGAGTCATGGTGTATAGTGAATGCAAATTTCGTATATGGCCGCTTGTTGATTTGCCCATTTTGGTGGTATATACTTGCACAACTGTACTTAAGAATGTGGTGAAATGTATTTGGTATGGTTAATCATAACAGTTTTTCTTCAAGGAACTATCATTCATTACTTCGCTGCTGATAATGACATTATTCTCCACAAAAGACAATGGCAGTGAATTTTATGATGTCCAAATGTAGACTCCTGCTGCTGTCGAAAAATGAATCAAATTGTTGTTGCTGTTCTTTTGACACATTCAATATTCTGTAAGAGTAAATTTATACCTTTTTTAGGATATTTTAAGATGAATCCATTCGACATCAATGGAGGTGGCCCACATTTATACTAGTGCTCCTAGTAAATTTATGTCTATCATGAATGGTATAAGCCATAGGTAGATCTAATATAGATTATTAAATCTAATAAAGACTGAATAAATAAAATACTTTGGTGAAAGACAAGGAATGTATAGAATTGTCCTTTCTTTTGAGTGAAATCGCAATTTAAGATTCTTTTCAGCAAGACTTCCTCTAAACACACAATATCTAGAAACTGATTCATCTTTAAAACAAATCAGTTTTGTTTTTCAATTTTTATTTTGATCTTATCAAAGGTTAGTCACAAATAAATGTACTGTCCTTATTTAACTGTAAATAAAATAAGTAAACTGAGTTAAGCCTAGAAGTGGCATTAGTTGTATAACTGCTTCATGCTGGTTGGTGTGAAAGTCAGGTCCTGCTGAGCAGTTCATTTTGTCTAAAGACAGGAAAAATTTCACTCCCATTTTCAGAAATAAATTGCTACTTTAACTGTATTTTTTATATCTTATTTTTAATTATTGGGAATGAAATCTCTTCTATCACAGCATTTACTAACTATGATCTACTGGGACTTGTAAGCTGATTTAAGTTTACTGGGAGTTGTACTGATTCTTAATTGACAAATATTAGATTATTACTTGTAAATATTATTAACTTTGTTTGTGATTTACTTTTCAGCTTTTTTTTTTAATCTATCATTTAAATTCCTTAAAGGCTAAGTATGTAGAGAGCCAGAGAATTATGTTCTTCATTTCATTAGCATTTTTTCTTCTTTTACAAAAGGAAACTTGTCCCATTTTTACAAATAAAGATTCCATATAACAAATAGCATTTATTATACTACAGTGATTCAATTTATCTTAAAAGATACTGATTATTTTGATGAAACTGATGGCTCTCAAAATTGAAAGCTGTGTCCATCAGGATAAAATTGGAAGTGTGTCCATCAAGGGCACAAAGATGATGCTCTTATTTAAAATTGAAAGTCAAGTTATTTTCCATGATGTTCAGAAAATGTTTTGCTATCTCCCATAGAGTTCAATAACATGATGCCAAGACAGTCAAAAATAAACTTATGACATAAAACACATTACAAAAGTCCTTCTACTCTTGAATTGCTGAATTTATGTAGAATATTCATTATCAAACAATCGTGCAATGAACTAACATTTCAATGAAGGTCATTTAGAACAAAGAGTTGGGGCATCAGTTTTTGTCAATCATTTTCTTATTGGACAACAAGATCAGAATCTAAATAAAATTGTGTTTTTATTGCACTTTGATATATTAGAAATAAGATGATGAAATCAGGAGCTTCATTAAGTGTTCGTGAAACTGACGCTGCAGATAAATCGAGAAGGGCAGTATAAGAAGAGAATGAGAAACAGAATGAGTTATTTCAAATTATCAAAACATCTTCATATATGAGCTTTGAGAGGAACTAACAATGCATAAGGATTCAAAGATTTAAGCAAGGTGTTGGAAGAGAACAAAGAAGGGTGTAGATCTTTATAAATCTACAACAATCTGGAACCTTTCAATTTACATTTCTTCAGAACTTTCAAATTGAACTAGAACTGCAGTTTGAAAAATGAAAAAAAACTGTGACTAGTTTTGGTTCAAGTTTTACAACAGAAATACAGATCATTTTGTTGCACAAAGCTATATTATAGTTGTGAAGATTTTACAGAAAAATAACTGCAAGTTTGGATGTCTCTTCTCTTTGAATATCACAAATTATGTTTTCTGATAAAATATTAAGCATTCATTTGTTCAGATCTTTGTACATCTAAATAATCAATGCTACACTAAAATTTAATAACCTTGTTATACATTTCAACTGAATAACACAAAATATTTGCAGTGAAATCTATAGAATGCCCATCTTCCTTGAAAGGGAGCTAATGATCACATGCAGTGATGATGCCCGAGAAGAAAAAGTGAATTTCCATTGACCTTGCCTAGGACTAAAAACAGCTGGAATCTAGAATTTAGAGAAAGGCTTCCCCAGGCATATCTCCTACCTTTGAACAGATTGGTAAGTGAAAGAACTGCCCAATTTCATTCAGAACTTGAATAAGATAATATAGTTCTCTCTGAGATAATGATGCCATGTTATTATATTGTTAGGCAATAGGATGTAATTTTACAATTTAAATCAAAATCAGTTTGTTATAATCAATGCTACAGAATTCTGATATTTGGAGAATTTCAACTAATCTTTTTTTTTTTTTTAATTAACTTTTTTCAACTTGAAAAAGAACTTATCATCACATCAATATTTAAGTAAAGGTGATCATAAAAAGTTCAGCAAATTATGTTGTAATTGCCAGCCAAAAAGACCAAATGCTCCAGTATGCCTTCAAGTGTATCATTATTCTTTACGTTATTAAAAAATATGTAACAGAATGTTACATAATACCTTTTTTTTTTGCATCCACTTTAAAAGATGGTTCTTATTATTTAATGTTCATTGTGGTATTCTCTTCAATTACTATATCTAACACAATCAACTTTTCAATTCTACTTTGCTAGCCTTTTTCTTTATTCCAAGAGTACCACTATATAAAAGTTGTCAAGATACAACAATTAATTCATAAAAACAGGTTCCAAAAATAATCTATCCATTTATAATGTATCTGCAACTGAACTTTCAATAAATTAGAAGTCAATTCCATCAAACTAAGATTCAATTCTGTTTTCATCTATAAATTCACATTCTGAATGTCAAAGACAATAATGCAATATTAATTTAAATTTGCTTCTTTCAGATAGCACTGGAAAGCAATGCAATTCAGATATTTTGTTTGTGGAATCAGGTAAGTAATTTTGCCTATTGGAAAAGAGTTTAATTTAAATTAAAATAAACGAACAAACCTGTAAGGGTTTTTCAAATAATTCCTGTTAATAAATTATGACCAACAAAAATGATCAATTGGAGGAAGACATCAAAACAAAACAAAGCTTTTACTTCTGATAATTACAGTTTTGGTGGAAAATTCATTATGAATACTGAATCTAAGTGATTTTAGCATCAAATTTTAAGAAGATTATATGAAGTAGAGGCAGGAGTTTTTTTTTTTTAAAATCTCTCCTAAAAAGCAACTTCTGCGGTCCCTCCATGCAAGTAAAGATAATTTTTGTTGTTTGAATGAAACTAAATCAATATGCAAGCAGACTACACAGTATTCACTGTAAGACGACTAAATACTGAGAATGAATAATTTGAAAGACTTATAGTAAACAGGCACATTACTCACATGGAAAAATAAGTGCTAAAAACTTGGAATGAACTACTTGGTTTTGTTTTAACCTTCCTTAAATCTGTTCAAAGGAAATTGATTTGACCATTGATGGAAAGATGTCATGATTACCATTATGAATCCCTCTCCCTTATTCTTCTTTTTTTTAAAAAAAACAAAAAAACAAACTTAATTGCAACCAACTGAACTGACAAAGTGAATCTCTGAAAATTTACTTTGAGAGGAAATTCACAAAATGAAAGAAATGTGAATTGTTATTGTGGAAAGTGACGAGATTAAGATCTAAATCTAGCTTAGAAATGCCAAGA
>JAFIDM010009631.1:78757414-78817007 GCA_023159025.1 Thereuonema tuberculata | reverse complement strand
AATTATTTTTTTACATATTTAAAAAAAAAAAATACCTCTCAAAATTTTTTTATTCCTAAAATGTTTTGCCATTCAATAACTTTTCAAATGTCATTACTGATTCTTAGTTCCCACGAAAATCTGTTCTCTCTTTCCATATCCATTACAAATTCTTACCAAACATGGGCAATGAATATTAAAAATGCTTTATAGCTAGGACTACAACTTGAAGAAAGTATTTTAAAGCAAACAAATTAATAATATAAATTTAAGTTTAAATAAAAACGAAAACATGCAATATTTTTATTTTGTATTTTTTTTATGTTAAAAAGCTTAAACAACTGAAGAAAAACAATTATTTTTTGATAAAAAAAAAAAAAAATAAAAAGTGGACAGTGCAGCTCAAAATGAACTCAACATATTAAAAATGGTCTTAAAAATGGAAGTTAAATCAATCGCAATGTAAAGAACTTGATTTGGATAAAAGGTAACTCAAAGGTATATCTGTAAGTCTATCATAATTTAAATAAAATAAATAAATAAATAAATAATGAACTCTACATTTTATATTTGTTTCATTATTTAACATATTCCATCAAATTGCAAATGGTAAGCTAGAGTCATAATATTAAGCTGCTTTTCACTTTTCTAAGCTTTGCATTGTTCTTTCGAAGAACTACTACTGTACAATTTATTTGAATTTCTTCAAATATAAGTTTTCAAAATAGCATAAATTAACCTTGATGAAAGATGATGAGTTTCTGTTTCTCACCTCACTAATGCTATACAGTTAGCAAAACATTTCAACTCTGCTAAATCAGTTTTAATTTAAAAAACTTTTTTGTTTTCTTTGTAAGGGGCAGGGGATTAACCAATAGTTCCTTAAAACTCTGACAATGATATTGTAAATAAGTTTATATGCATAAAAGCATCTTTCTACTATGTTTGAGGATATTTATATTACTATACTATGTATTTGTATTAATATATATTTATGTCATCATTTAAACATTCACTTAATTCTTCTTAAAAATTCTGTACCTGATGTAGACATTCCTAAATGGCTTGTATTAGGATTTAAGAAACTATTATGATGAGGATTTGCTTCAAATGGAGTACGAGGATGACTTGTGGCTACAAAAATAAAAGAAAATAAAAAAAAATAAAAAATAAACATTTAACAAATATTTAAAGCTGCTAATTATGCAGCATGCCACAAAAAAATTGTATTTTTTCATAATAATAAGTTTAAATTATGAAAAATCTCTGAGGGCTGTTGAGTTTTATTTCTATCTTTACCTACTTAATGTTTAGTTTCAAGAAGACAGTAGAATAGATAGTGATGCTACTACATTAATAATTTCTTAGAGAACTTGGTAATTTCAATATCAATTACAAAGCATTTTCATTGGTGTTTAAGGGGCTTGAAAAATTCTACAATTGGAATATTCATAATTTTGACCTTTATCTTGGGCATAAAACGAGATACACAATTTTGATATATTTATTAAATTTCTTCAAAATTATTAAAGTAAAAACTGTATCTGTATTTGAAAATTGGAATATGGCAATTTTTAACTATTTGTAGGATCACATGACCAGGTTGAAACTGCTGCTGCTTCCTTTCCATTCTTCCTTTTGACTGATTTCTGGAGCCACATTAAACAAAAATGCTTGAATATATATGGACTATTTCAAAATAAAAGCATTTACATTTATTTTTGCAGATACCTTTAAAACAAATCAATGAAGCAGTGCATCTACCAAACTTTAAATTTCCATACTCTAAAAGTTCCTGCAAAGAAGAATTAAGCACAATGGATATTTAAATATCCATGTAAATAATCTATATAATGATCACAGTTTGAAACCAGAACCCTGCATTCTTTAAATGCAATAGAAACAAGATAAGCAATAAAGACCAGCAATAGCAATCTGGTCATACAGCCCTACAAGCAGACATATGTACGCATCAATTTTTAAACAGTCTTTTCGACTTTTGTAGCCAGATGAGATCTCTTACTGAGAAATAGAAATATATTGAGATAATAATGTTAAGTATAATATTATTATTAATCATTATGAGCTTATATATGTAATTTTTACATGTTTTAATTTTTGTTTGGTGAGATTTTCTCTCTTCATTCCCATGGCAATTTAATTATGCCATATGCTATTTCATATAGTGGTGGCAATGAAGCTGCAATGAAAAGGCTAATATTAATAATAAAAAAAATAATACATTGAAAATTAAGTGACCTAATGTCATAACAAGACAGTGCTGAATTTAACTGTTTGTTACAAATTAAATATTTTTTAATCAAATGCTTGTACATTTTATGTAATCAAGTTGTACTTCAGCTTATTAACTATCTTTCCTGTCACATTGAATGACTGAATGCAACAGTGCAAATTTTATTGAATGCAATGCTTCCTAAACTTTTCAAATGAAATTACTTTAATCTATTATTTATTGAAGATATAGTTTTCAACCATTTCTCTTAGATATATAGTATTACATTTATAGATTACATAGTTGTAAATCAACAATTTAAGAGATAACTCTTACTGGCAGTGTGCAACACATTTTACAATAACTTTATGAAGATAGTGATTGTGCAGAAAGCTGCATGAAAGTACATTTAACTTCTGGATTTGATAAATAAAAATCCTACCTTCATTTTCAGCTTTTAAAAATATCAAATAAATATAAATGAAAATTAAT
Source organism: Thereuonema tuberculata (assembly GCA_023159025.1). Taxonomy (NCBI): domain Eukaryota; kingdom Metazoa; phylum Arthropoda; class Chilopoda; order Scutigeromorpha; family Scutigeridae; genus Thereuonema; species Thereuonema tuberculata. Next base: position 78,814,303 of record JAFIDM010009631.1, on the reverse strand, counting down.
GATAAGTATAATCAGAATATACCTGGTCCTAACAATGAAGATGATAAAGATGGTAGATCATGAGGCCGATGTAATGAAGGAAACAGATGATTAGGCGGTCGGATTAAATCAGAAGGCTTTCCAGCCCCTCCCTTGTGGGCTTCAGCTTGGGCTTTCTGCTGATGGTTATAAATCTCCCAAGCAATACGTACATGCATTGCACACCATCGACCAGATTTCTAAATAAAAGATAAAAATAAAGCACATCAAGTATAATTGAAAATTTATAGGTCTGTGGGATTTTAGTTTTGAAGGAAATTTTATTTTTAAAAATATTACTTCTAATGTAACGTATATTCTTTAAACAACCAAAACTATATAGAAGAAGGCCAATATTATTTGAACAGTTTTAACAACTGTTACTGAAGATAATTTTAGCATCACCTTTCAATGAAAGCGAATACAATAATGTTGTACACAACAATCAATATACTTCTTTGTGGTTTTACATAGATATTTCCAACATTAAATTAAAGAGCACAATTATGTTAAGTATTATAATAATTAGAATAAAACAAATATAAAATACTCCACTGAAAACTGAGAAAGCTACAGCTATGGTAATCTACAAATAAATGTACTAACCACAAGTCAAGAAAGTATGCATTCATTGTTAACTGTAAGCTTACTTTAAAGGGAAAAGAATAAAAAATGAAGTAATAGCAAAAGCTGAAACTGATCATATGATTCTATATTTCTTATATTAATTATTTGTTTATGATACGATGCTTTAATAAAATCAACTGCTATATCTATCTTTCTGTTAAATTTATTTCCATATATATATATATGTATATATATATATATATATACACACACACACACACACACACACATCATAAGCTATTTATGATGTTAACTAAATTAAAATGATATTCCTAACTACTATCTGAAAACTCAATATTACACCCGTCATTGGAAAAAAAAAAAAAAAAAAAAGAAACTAATAATAAACTAAAAAATGGCCATCATGGTATAACAAACGACTTTAGATTTTTCAAGAACTAAAATACATTCCAAATTCAAAAATCAAAACAAAAAGTGCTAAAGATTCAGAAAACTGAGAAATCTATTAAAATATTGAAACTGGAATTTAAAGATCCTTCTGGCTAAATAAGAATATCAACAAACTTTGATATTTCACTGTGACAATGTGCTTAATAATTAGACAAAAGCTACAAAAAATATATAATAATAGGCAGTAACTAATGGCTTTCAATTACTACATTTCTCATGTAAGAAGATTTGTTCCTGAACAAGCCTTAACCTTCTCATGGCATCATTGCAATATCTCATGTATTGACCAAATCTCATGTATTGACCAAACAAAGCAAAATCTATACTTTTCAATAACTCTTAATGACATGTGGAGATAATATAAATGATTTTTGTGTTTATGTGTCCCATCCCAATCGCCTATTTTGTTGACAATGTAATATTTGACAATCAATGTTTACAAATTTAAAGGTTAATATTCGATTATAAACTCATCTTTTAAATAAAAATAAATAACTATATCCTATCTTCTTAAATTCAGGTTTTAAGAAATATCTGCTAAAACTGTTATCAACTAATCTGAATTAAGATACTGAGTAGTTTATAATCTTTTATAGCTATAATACTACAGAAAAGAACTTTTATTCATTGCATCTAAGTTAATTGCAGCATCAAATAAAATGTAAATTTTATCACATTTTCAAAAGCTTTAGGGAATACTTCATCTGAAAAACAAAATTAGTCGACAATTGAATGACTAACCTCTGACCCTTTACTGGAGGATCCTCCAGAGATGAAAGCCATAGTAACAAATAAATACTGTTTCCATGATGATCCACAAATTGATCCACATTAAGCCATGGTTGATAACACAAATTCAAATTGTTAAATAAATTCAAAATGCTATCATAAAATGTTAAGTGAATTCAATTCTTTATGATTTCTCATAACAGCTCTGCCTAACACATGATTCTTCCTGGACACATTGCACATGGCCCAATTATTTTTAAGGCTATGCTTTTCTGATAGCCATCAAAGGTACGGTAGCCAATAACTTGTTACTTAACAAGTAAAAGGCTTAATTTCAAAAAGATAGTAAGTTGTTCTTTATGTTTGGAAATTACATCATTGCATTTTCACAAGGTTATTTGTAAAACAAACAACCCAAACATCTATTGGTCAAAGGTAGGAATCATTTATACAATTAAGAGGAAAAATTGAAATACAGTCTTTAACAATTCTTAACTATTTTAAAATTATCAAAGTGAGCTACTCATCCAAATCTGATCTTGGTAAATCTTTAATATTATGCTGCTGATCAATTTTGTAACTGAAAAGAAGATCATGCAATTAGACAGAGCAAACAACATCCACAATAACAACAGGAGGACTGGGGGAGAGTGTATTAATTGCAGACTTACCTTACTATTTATGTTGACACATGATCTCGTAACATGTATGATTTATATTACAAAAATGTAATATCTCTTATTTTAATAAAATAATATAATAATAATAATAAACCTAAATAATCTAGCTCAAAAAAAAAAAGGGGGGGGGGGGAGCAATTATCTAAAGACTTTAATACTTTGATAATTTCAAGATGCAGAAACTGATGAAATCCAAGTAAAGATAATTTTTTGTAACACACACTATCCATGAAAAATATCAATAATTCTCAATTCCAAGTAATAATAACAGAGAAGACTTTAAAACAACAAATATTTTTCCTGACAAAAAAAACTAAAAAAACTAGAAAATGTATAGAATGCAAGATACAAGACCATTCTGGACTAGTAATCTACTTGAGAGAGAGAGATATAAAAAAGCAATCAACTAAACTATACCTCAAAAGCACAAATGAGTTTGAAACAGTAATTTTTGTTTTAAACTACTGTAAATGGGAAAATAAATAAAATTAAACATTATGAAATACTGGAGCTGCTGAAAATTATTTCAAACAGTTATAACAGCAACTAATTAGTTAAAGACTACAGAACAATCAACAAAAAGGGAACACTAAGATAGACTATCTACCCAAGATGGACATGTATAAATGAAAATTAAACATTCGCCCATATACTTTATTCCAAATAAGCTACGCTAGGCATTCAAACTCAAAAATAGAAATACTATTCCATTTAACAAAAAACAACAACTAATATTCCAATGAGGATTTTTTTCCCCCCTTTACTTGCACAGATTGCTTGCTGAATATTAATAAGACAGATTTGAAATTTATAATATGTGGGGGAAAAATAGCCTACATTAATTATGAGATGTTATTTTGTTCATTTTAATTAGTTTATTTTTTTATATATAAAAGTTATTTAAAAAATATAATTAATTCTAGCATTTTTTCTGTTTATTCATAAATTTCAAATTACAAGGCCACTAGAATACCAAAGCCCCACAAGTTGAACAAGCAGCAGTTCACATCTTCAAAATAATGGGCTGTGTCATGCATAACTACTTCTTCATCACACATCTTGCTGTAATCTCTTTTGGCATGAATTGCATATTTCTAAGTGCCAACAAGACAAGGTTGGCAAACGTGGATGGCAAGTCTGGTATGCTCCTTCACATCATAGATACACCCTACTAAGGTTCATCTATTCTATGAAATGATGACAATTAACACAACACAAATTGTGTCAAGGAAAGATATGGCAATCCATTTCTCTCCATTATTTTGTCTCAAGAAAGCAATAAACTAGTTAAATTCCACAAACTTTCTTTCAATCATTATGAAAAGCAATCAGTCTCCACTAAGAGCTTACAGCAGTGATTCCCAACAGATGTGCCCTGGCACTTTAGGGTGCTGCAAAATCAGCCAGGGGTGTCATGAGATTTTGTAGGAAAAACTTTTAAGTCATCTCCCATTGTAGTTGTCTGGTGTTCTATTGTACTGATTCCCAAGGCTGTTCTAAAACTATATTAATGTATTTTATTCCAGTGTTTGTTATTTAATAATGGTAATGGAGTATTTTTAAAATATGAAAATAACATGTTTCTTTCTTGGGTTTAATTCCCAGAGGCAGAACATATTTATCTCCTGATTAAATTTAAATTAAAAGAATAAATCAAAAACACAAATTGCAAAAAATTCAGCAAGGGTGCCGCAAGATTCTAATCTCATTCTGAAAGGTGCCTCAAACAAAAAGGTTGGGAACCCCTGGCTTACAGTGAAAGCAAAGTTGGCTCATTAAGTTTCTACCTGTAATAGGTAACAGTTTCACACCCATTATGCCATATATGCTTACTTGCATACCAAACTTTGATGTTTGGGTTTAGTTTACACTTCAGAGAATTAATCATGATAGATTTAAATTGGTTAAGTTTTTAATCTGCAAAAATGAAACAAAGAATAAAAACTGAAGAAGAATAAAAGTGTGTCATATAAAAACATAAATGTATGGACAGTTAAAATCTCTTTTATACAGTTTTCCAATCTGTCTGTGTCAACACACTTCTGCAATGCACCTTCTCTGTTTGAAAAATAATTTTAATTTCCTGTGAAAACAGAAATAATTTCTACAATGAAATGTTTGCAATTGGAATCGAACCAGCAACCTTCTGATTCAAAGTCAGACATCTATTAGGCCACACTGCATTCTAATTATTGCTAAATATCTTTTATCACTCCCTCTGTGCGTGTTAGCCTATTAGATTAAAATTTAAATTTTAAAGTTCATTTTTTTAGCCTATTACAAGCGCAGGCCAGATAACGCACTTCCTCTGTGCTTGAAAAATAATTTTAATTTCCTGTGAAAATAGAATAATTTTTACAATGAAATGTCTGCGACGGAAATTGAATCTGCAACCTTCTGATCTGAAGTCAGACATCTTTTCCATTAAGCCACGGGGACTATATTCAAATTATTGTTAAATATCTCTTATCACTCCCTCTGTGCGTGTGATGCAATGAGAGAAGAGCCAGAGAAAAAGATAACTCATTAATTTTAGCCTACTAGATTAAAATTTAAATTTCAATATTCATTTTTTTAGCCTACTACAAGCGCAGGCCAGACAAGCATTAGATACATAAGTTCGCCCTCAACGACGAACTGAAGTGTCGTTACAGACATTTCTTGACATTAATGAAGAAATTACAAATGACGAGCAAATACAACTCTCAACTTAAAGCCTTCATACATTGTTATCCGTCTTTATTGACAGGGCATATATACTAGTATGAAATATTGCCTATCATCAGATACCATTTTTTTAAGTTGAGTGAATCTACAAAGAGACGTAATATACATCAGAAGGGAGAAAGATCCAATGAAAAAGAATATTCAATGTGCTCTCCTTATTATATTCATTGGCACAACAGGCTCTTCCTCCTTCCAATGCGTTAAGCCGCCCTCACCTTCAAGATGGCTATTAGTACTTAAGGTTTTTATATATTTTTTTTTTTGACATACACTTTCATTCTTTATTTTACATTTAGAATGTTTTGAAACATAAGTTAAAAATAATTACAGTGGAACATATTTGGAAATTTATTCTGAGATGGGAAAGAAAATGTACAGTATAATAATTTATTTTATTTCTTTATTTTAAGCATTTTAATTTTTAAACCTGTCAAAACCTTATTGCCATCTGTTTTTATTCTAGGTGGGCTTCTATTGATTGTTAAGCAATGCCTTCTTGCATGAAAGTATGAAATTTTGTCTTAATTATTTACAAATGGCTTTGTGCTATACTTGCAATATATACAATTTTTAATTACAAGAAGAAAAATAGAAAGTTTAGCAATGGCACTGCTATCTCTGAAATGGCCCTCCTAAGGCACTAATTTGAATGGCATTAACTTAAATTTTTAGTTGCTTTCTTCATTTTTGTGTCAGAAAAAAAAAAGGTATTTCATAATTTTTTTTATTTCAAAAAAAGTAACTCTTTGGCATGCAAAGTTAAATGTATTTATTGGATAAAGAATGTTTTTGTTTCATTGGATAAAGAATGTTTTTGTTTCTGCATTTAATTAATATTTGTTAGTTAATCTGTACAAAAATCTATTAATTTAAATATTAATTCACTAAATTCTTGAAGTCAAGAGTAAAATAAAATATTAAGTTTGCACATTATTTTCTTTCAGGATTGAATGAATTTCCCTATTAATTCAGGCTTTGGAAATTATTTTTTTTAATATCTTAAAAAATTACAAAAATGGTATTTTCTTTTTATTGTACTGTCTTAAAAATACTATACTAAATGACTTAATTTTATAAACTTTTATGTCTTTTTAAAATTAATTTAAGTAATTTAAGAATTTTTCATTAACACTTTCAAATTAAATATCAAACATAAAAATTAAAAACAATTTATTTCTTAATATTTGAATTATATTCTTTATTAATACAAATAAATGATATGTATTACTTAGAAAGAGAAGAATTTGTCACACCATTTAAATAAAGTCTAAAATTGATCCAGTGACATAACTGCTAAAAAGTGAAGATTTCAAATGGATTAATCAAAAATAAGGATGTCCCAATCATGCTGCCAGTATGTCCAAGAAAATTTGACATTCCCCCCCTTTCCAAAATAGGGAGAGACCAAACATCCAAGAGTCTTATTCTTTTGATACTGTTGCAAAATTTACATGCAGGAATGTCCCTAATTTGATACATTATTAGTGGATTTCTTTTTTTTAAAAACTGTTTTGGCCATATGGGACTCAATATAAATTTTTAAACAAATATCCAAGCTATGCAACTCCTTTACCCTTCCTAATGATATTGGTCAACACCACAACCATTTTAGAAATCTCCAAAAGAATTAACATTTAGCCTGAGTCTTATTCTAACTCACTAGGAGAAGATAAGGGATGTTATCACCTTGTTAATTACTGAATGTAATTCCTATGTTATTGACAGTTATACGATGGTATATTAAATATTGGTAGGTAGACTTACAATCTTACTTACACCCTAAGCAAGAGATGGATCATAACTGTTGATGTGCAGAGTAAGGATAGCATTCTGTATCCTATTATGCTAGAAAAACCAGGAATATTTATGCCCATATATGATACATAGCATAAGGACCCCAGTTTGCTCTCACTTCAATAATTTCAGAAAGTTATTTATTAAATTTCTATAAACGGAATTATGTATGAGGTGAAATGGAATATGTTTTGTATTTATCAAAAACACTTTACCAATTGAACCTCAAATCTACCTTAAAAGAGCAGTGGACATAGAAAAATTTGGAAAACTACTTTAGCCTTTCATGGACTTTGTAGAATATAAGCAATAGTTTATACTGAAAATAGGTAAATTCTGGGTTTCAAATAAATCTGTCTCAGTGAGAAATTGATAAAGACTTCCCTCCACACATTATTATTTAGCAAGTGTTACCTATTGAGCTACTTCCATTTTAGGATTATTTTAAGCATACCTTATGTCAATCTTTTATTTTCCACTTTCTATTGAGAAATTAAAAAGAAGCAATTTATTTCAATACTAAAAATAAACTCAAAGAAAGCTATGAATTCGACTTTTATGAGATCTCAAACATATGAAAATTTTGTGTATAACAAAGAAAAATGTAAATCTATTTTAGAGCTATTCTGTTAAATGAACATTTAAAAAAAGGAGAAAGTAAGTTTTAAATTAATTGATATGTCCATCACCCTATATAACATTAACACAACTTAATGGAAATCATTTACTTACCTTAACTACATCTATAGCTCATTTGACGATTTTAATGAACTTGATATTTTTAAATTACTTTGCACCATAATAATGAACTTATTGAGTAATAATCATTTTCAAATAAACTAAAGTGTTGTGAAGACAGTTTCTTTTAATCACTTCTTAACATGTGACAGATTAAGAATGATAAAAAGTAAATGTCAGTTTTCGTAACCATATGTTTGTCAAAGATTCAAGTTGTGGAAAACAAAAAAAAACTTCCTTATTCAATAAAAGTACAGATAAAAATGCTTCCAATGATTACAGCAATAAAACTATTTATATAAAGGGGAAGGGGGGGGGGAAGATAATTGAACTTGGAAAGCTAAAAAAAATATAGAAAGAAATGACTTAATTCATAAATCTGACTCTTGCAAAAAACACTAAACTTTAATCATTTTCAAATACTACTACTACTACTACTACTAACAATAATAATAATAACAGTAATAACCCCAGACTTGTTTTATACTATTAATAGCGATTTTTTATAAACAAAAAGTAAATTAACCAGCAAATGTCAATTTTCAAAGGTAAATATATAAATTTCCTTTTTAAATAAACTGATTAGGATGGAGGGAGGGAGGGAGATATTAAGACAGCAAAGGACAGAAAACAATCAATATTATATTAGGTGAGGAAATATGTATATTGTATGCTCTTTCCATTGTTTTTTGATAAAGACTGTATTTAATTTTATAAACTAAATAACAATACCAAAATGGCATTGTGGCATAAGTAAAAATATTAATAAGTTAATAAAAATAAAACATCAATTGGAACTATAAAGGAATTTTAAGGATATCTTAATTTCGAAATTGTGATAAGATTATTTGATTTTATATATATATATATATATATATATATATGTGAACTACTATGAAAGGCAAAACAATAGAACTCAATTCTATATCAGCAGTTTTAGCAATTCAACCTAAACTATAAACTATCAAATACATAAGTAACACAAGAATTTGCAAAATTATACCTTTTAAACAATATTAAAATGTTTCAGAATAAAATGAAAGAACTGTGGACCAGAATAAATTAAAATTTCCTCCAAATATCATCACTGACTTTCTTTTCTATTTACGTTATATATACATGCAAAAAAAAAAAAAAAATTTGCTTCTAAATGATTTTTAAATTATCTGGCGACTTGTCAATGTGACAGCCTGACCTTCAAAAAGTGAAGCCATGATACAGTTACTCTTAAGTGTGCTTCCATTTTCAAAGTAGACTGCAACCATATCATAAAACACAAAAGAAAATATATATTTTGCTTATAGTTCTTTCCATTTGGCATAGAACCTCCCAATATGTTTGAATACAAACATTTTGGTAAAAGATGTAGAAGTAGTGTCCTTGAGATATTAGGAACAATGAATACATACTTGTTTATTTTACCTTCACAATAACCACCATTAACTTTTGGCAGTTAAAATATGAAATTAAGTTTACAATATAAACTTAAATCTTTTTATTAAAATTACTTCAAGCCTTAATTTTTTTTTTTTTTAATCTTGAAAGGCTTTTGGTCTCTTGGAGTTTTTACAGAACTGATTGTGAAATGTGTGGGTGATGCTAAATTAGGAAATGCATTTAAACTCTTATAGTAGAAATATAAGAAGGTATTTTAAATATGAAAAAAAAAATAATAAAATTTAGAGTTCTGTAAATATTGAGAATTGAAACTATGACCTCTTGGCCATTTTTTTTGTATCCGAGAATGCATGATACAGCCTTTGATTAATGTGTTAAATAAAGTTTCCAAGATTTTTAAAACTAAGACAGTTTTTCAATATCATACCTTTATAAAAATTTAGAAAGTTCATTTAAGATTTGTTGTCCTCTACATAATGAAAGTTTTTAGGAAAACTTTCATATTGTGGCATTGTTTCAAGGAGGATTAAAAGGATGAAAACATTCTGAAATTTTATCCATTATTATTATCAACTAAAATTATGTTACTTTAATGATAGCTGATAATAATAAAGTCAATTTTAAATCTTTCAATCAGATTTCAGTAACTATAGCAACAAATAATATTCTTTATCATTCATTGCATTTAGCAAAAGATTTAAGGAAAAGTTGAATGATACAGATACCTTTATTTATAATTATTATGTTTAATAAAAAAAAAAAAATAATTTTCATAGATATCATTAATTTTTTTTCATTACTTTTCAGTTATTGAGAATATTTTCATAAATGAATTAGCTTCAAATTATTATATATAACTAGAGTACAACCTTCATTACTATAATTTGTAATAGCCATTCTGTGCATCATAGAGGGGGAGGGGGATTAAAAGTTTTTATTTGTAATTATTGTATTACTCTTTAATATATAATAAAGATTTATTATGAAGTTTATAATAATGAAAGAAGTAAAAAAAAGGAAAAAAGAAAATATAAGTATAATAACATCTGGTTTTATAATATTTTGATGGAGTTTAATGACAATTCTAAGATGTTTCACATCTCTGTAATTTGAAAAATGATTTACAAGTTTCATTTGAATTTAAACAGAATAAAGTGAATATAATAAAATAATTTCATCTTATTATCTTCAAAACAAGAAATAAAATTTTACCCAAGTAATTTAAATAATTAAATCTTTCAGGACAGATTTAATTAAGTGTAAAATTGCAAATTTGATTGCAAAAGTTTAAGAAATTGACAATGCCATTGATACCTACAAGAATCAGCCTCTTACAACTTACAATGTTCATCATGTCGTGATCATTGCTAACAAAACCTTTAGTTGGAACATTAAAAACAAAACTTCAGGCAAACTTTTGCAGTTTTTATGCAGTTCCTCAGATAAAATATTATAGATTGTCAATATTAAAATCAACCAATCATGATACAGCAATCAAACCAGGACCAAGGAACTAGTAGCTCTTGATCTACAGCTCTAGTTACTTAGTTAATTGCCCAGTTGATTGAAATACTCAGTTCAGTAATAAGAAATGCCAAATAACTTTAAACCTACTTCAACTTAGAATAAAAAAGCATGGGTTGTGGCAATTTCTATTATTACTATTATTTATAGTAATTTGGCTAGAGAGTGAGAGAAGTCCATAGATTACAATAAAATATTTGGTTGCTGGCATGAATTATTTTGTCAACCATTTATTTGAATTTTTTATTGTAAAAATGATTCCCATTCAATATTTAAATTATGCATAAACTTTAAATAAAAATTTGATACAAATTTTAATATCTAATTCTGATAATTATTGACTTGAATAATAAATTAGGAGTGGAAAATCATATTGCTATTACATTAAAATAATTAAAATTTTATAATTGTAGAGTAATAAAACAGTAAAATCAATAGGGCAGTTAAAAAGTAGCAGGTGAAAATTAACTGCCTTAATTTTTGTGATCACAAAGCATTATTCAAAGGCAATTTTTAAGAGTTCATCCCAACTGGCATCCATGGCTTTATAGTGGATCAATACTTCCCATAATACAAGCAGTGAATCTAGAACTATGGCTATCACCCCTCAGGATCTTCCAGTAAAGAGTCAATTGTTATGAAATGAATATATTAGTAACTTGTTATAATTAATGAAAATAAACGTAAGTATACCAAATATGTATGTCATAAGATTATCCTAAAACCACAAAGTTTTTAATAAAACTGATAAATGATATTTTTTTACTTCAACTTAATGCATCTGCCAATTTAGTGAATATTTCTAATGAGGCTGTTCCAATTTCATATCTGTAGTAAGAATAAACTGCATTCAATGCTTTTATAATAATTATCTATGTATCTGTGATTTTTAAAACCTTAGTGTTATGCATTTAAGTATTTATTTCCAGAATTTAACATTTTCATACAAATGCCAGAAAGAGGAATGAACAAGAATTGATAAGATTCTTCATATTTTTTATTGTTGACAACAATATAATGAAGTAGAAGTTAAAAATGAAATTCTATCTGGCCTAGTACATTTCAAAGAGTAGGAGAATGCAGAAATGCATTCATCACAACTTTTAATAATGCTTTTTAAGGCCTCTTTCTTTTTTTGGTTATCTGGATTTCAGCTTTTTACATGGCTAATCAAAGAGGCTTTCTTGAATTTAATTGCACTTCTCTTATATTAAAAATAGAAATGGAGAAGTGAGAAGGCATTTTAGAATAACAGTAAATTATGACTTTCTTTAAAAAGCAAAAAAAGAATCACTCCTTGCCTACTGACGAAAAATTAATCTGTTTTAAAAATTTATATTGATATGGGCTTTCTCTCTCTATCTGCCAAATTATGTATAATCCCTACAGAAACTCCAGCATTAATAATTAAAAAGATAGTGTGCCCAGTATTCCTAAATCGTATCCAAAAATACTAACTAAAAGGCTGTTTCAGTGTTCATGTTTTCCTATCAACTGCTTGTTACTGCAAATAAATTGTTGATTTGGCCAAACTATAACTCTCTAAATAAAACAAATATCTTAAATAAATACTTCACTAAAAAGATAAAATAAACTAACTAGCAGCAGGTAAAATTTTAATTTAATTTGATTTGTCCCTTAAACTAAATATAAAATATTAGCAAGCTTGTATTTCCGTGTAAGAAAAGATTAATCTTTTTTTTTTCTTAAAAAAAAAAAAAAAAATAAGAGGTAAGATAGAAAAGTAAAAGAAATCATCCTAATTAATAAAATTAGTCAAAAGTTTTAGTGAAAATTGATGTTTAAATTGCTTTAAGAGTTTAAAATAATATCCTAATCAACTTTAAAATTTGAATCAGAGAACTGATTCAATTAAAACATTGTACTAAATACATTATCTGAAGTGACTAAATATTTCTCAAATCTGTTGAGCGTTTTGGCAGGAGATGTTAAACATAATAAAATCCAGAATTAAAGCTTTATAAAAGAAAGAACAGACAAAAGGAAGAAATAAAATTAGCTACACATAAATATAATCAATTAACTACCATCAATTACAGTTGGGCCTACCTTTAACGAAGTTTCAATTTGAAATACATTATAAACTGAATAGTTATAATGCTACTAAGTGTTCTATTATTTTTTTTCCTCCCCATTCAAAAAAAAGTACACCAGAAAATGCCAATAAATATCAAATGAATTATTTTTTGAAAAATTTGTAATAAAAAAACATAATTAAACTCAAGCTATTTGCTTCATTGAGATTTAACATTATTAACCTAATTTTGTTGCCTGGCTTATAAAATGAAAATGTGTGAATTAGTCTAATGAATTAGAAGATAAAAGTTACTTAGGCTTAACTTAAGTGATCTTGGAACTGAGCATAGATTTCTTTGCTCAAACTGGCCAATCCCTTTTTAAGTATTCTTTTAAACTAAATCATAAACTTTCTGCAACTAGTGTAAATTAATATCATCAAACATTACTAATTACTGAGCTACTTTTGTTACTAGAAATTTATTATGTAAGAACTAAGTATCAAAGAACTTGATATTTTTTATTACTTAAACCCCCTCAATTTCATTACAAGTGGGCCCAACTGTACTGCAAATAAACCTTACCATATTCTTGCTCTTCACTAGGGGGCTCATCTGCAAAAAACAAATTTTAGAGGACTTAAAAAAACAAACTTAAATATTATTATTTGAAAGATACAATATTTATAGCAAATACTTGGATGACTTCTGTTTACAAAAAGAATAAATTCAACAATATAAATACTAATACTAGAGTTAAGTTTAAGGTATAGCATTTAGAGAAATATACATTAACAGAAGCAGGAATTGCTTTCAGTTTTCAAAAATTTAGTACTTCAAAATTGGTGGGTTTGATTAAAAACTTTTTCCACCATTAATTTTGAGACTATCACAGTTTTTCTATGCATTATTGAGCAACAAAATTAATAAGCAAATTTAAACTACCATTCGATTTATGTGTACACTGTTTAAAAAATAGAGAAAGGAAAGAACAGTATAAAAGATATACATGACCTTCCAAACTGCTCAACCGATTTGCATCGATGAGTATTTGAAAAAAAAAAACCCAACTAACTTATGGCAATGATCATATATACTTCCAAGATATATAAAGAAGATTTAAATATAATTTAATTTACAATGTTGATTTATTAAATCCAAAATGAAAGCACAAACTGGTACACGAAGCTCTGTCCCTGTTTGCCAATGGTTGTTTCAAAAAGGAAGATATTTTACCTTAGGCTGGAAGGCGGCCAAGTGATTTGGTGGATTGAATGGTGTTCCTGGAGTAGCACCTGCAGGTGGCAGTAAAGTTGACAAGCCTGGGTAAGTTAACCCCAACTAGACAAATAAATTTATATACCATTATGAACATATTAGCACAATCAGGAAAAATTAAATCTAAAAGATTTTGTTATTCTTAACTTCCTTCTTAAGAAAAGATATTAAAAAATATATATATTTAGCTCATTCACACTTTTTTCCCCCCTCAGAGATAATTTCTTTTCAAAACAAAAAAATGATTACTGCTTTTTTTTTAACACATTTATTACCAAACTGTTGTGATATATTAATAATATATCTGTATTTTAATGCTCTTAAATTCTGTTAATTAAAAAAGTAAGGAGAAATAATGACAACTCAATAGATGCATATGATTAAAAACTGATTTTTTTCGAATTAATAAGTAATAATACTTACACCCCCTTGTCTATAAAATGGAGAATCCAGCTTGGGTATTTTTTCAAACTGAAAAAAGATATTAAATCAAAGAGATATAAATTAAATATTTATTTAATTGGTACTTTGTAATATAAATGGTTTTAATGTTAAAACTAAATTGAACTAATTTTAATTTAGTACTTTTCAGTTATAATATATATGTATTTGGTGCTAATAATGACAGAATCAGACTTAAGCACACTAGTCCATATTTCTATCATTAATGGGAAAAAGTCAAATAAAAAAAAAAAACATTATCGTCTAAGAAAGAGTATTTTTCTTTTTCTTTTCATTTTGTATTTAATGTGATTAGCAAGTATCTTCTCATTTTTACTTATTTTTTTATTATTATTATTTCAGTCACAAAATGTGAACCAATCTTTTTTAATATCTATGGTTAATCCATAGATATTAAAAATCCTTTAATTCAAAAACGTAACAAGATAAAATTTCAGAAGTTTTAAATTCTTCTTTGTATAAAGACTTGAGATATCAGTCAGTAATTTTCAGAACTTTTCAGTTTGCCGTTTCGACAATTATGTCATTTAAAATATAAAAATTGAGTCTAAATTTTAATAATCTGCATATTAATTACTTATGTACTTTACAAAGAATAACAACTAAAAATAAACTAGAAAAAAAAGGCAAACATCCTGCCTTAAACATTAAAATAAATCTGCTGTAATTTCATCAAAATACATATATATATATATATATATAGTAATCTTTGTGAAAATATATTTAGGATCTTAATTAAAACTTCTAAAGATTCCTAATACTGTAAATGAAATAAAAAATGAAGCCATATATTCAAAGACAAAAAATAAATAAATAAATATCATCAGAGGAAAAAAATGTAAATTCTGAGAATTCAATAGTTTATTAGTGTGGTAGTAAAGAGTTAACTTTCTATCAGACATTATTATTATGATATTATATATCAAACTCCTCACACTGTTGGGAATATGAATACTGAGACTTATGGAAAAGTCTTTGAGCCTCAAATTCAAAAGGACTGATTACAAGGTACTGTTGTTTGTAGTACTAGATATGTCATCTACTTAAGCTATCATTTGGCCCAATCCCAAACTATTCCTATAGTAATTTTTCTTCAATAAACAGCGGTGCATTCCTGCACTGATAACTGACATTTCTTGCTATCTTTAAAAAAAAAAAAAAAAATATGAAAAGATTTCACAAAACAAAGGTCAGATCCAGTCCAGTAACATGGAATCGCTTTCTTGCATAGATGACAAGCGAACTAATGAGACTAATGGTAAATGAGCTAATGGCAATGAAAGAAATTAATAATCAGTACTATACATATTTTGATGGGAAAAACAATGCTTTCATTCATCTAACAACTTGAATTTAGATTTAGTATTTATCTAAATGCTTACAACCTTGAAAAAAATACATCCGGAATAGTGCACCTTAATAAAGTAAATGCAAGCCAATAAAAATAAAATTATATAAGTTTATAGCAGATAAATTAGCATCTCAGGAGCCATTTCCACTCCTAAATCTTACCTCAACTACTTTCAAAGAATTTACAGAAATTACAAATGAAAAATGATTTACTGTATTTCTATTAAATGTGCCTCATTAAAATGAAACTATAAATGGGTTTGTTGATAGGAAATAATCTGCAAAAGGATAAATGGGTTAGCTAAAAAGGGAGCAAAGGAATCACAATCCTTATATGTAAAGCCATTTTTATTTTAAACATTTTAACAGCTTGACTTTAAAAGTTCTCCATTTTTCAAAAGGATATCTATTAAATACAAATTGTCACTATTTTGATAAAGCTGTTAATGAATTTTATTTCTAAGTAGTGATTGCTCTTGATATAAGCTTTTAGTCTTTTGAAGGTTTTCAGGTAATCAGTTTGTATTGTATTAAAAATTATGGTCACTTTGTATCTGATTAGCTACTGATTTTAAGATAGCTGTGCATATATGTGTTTTCTGTTAATAGCAATATGCTGCTCTTTCCTTTGTTTTATCAAAACTTTTCAAAAAAATTTATTTAAAGATAAAAATGGACTGGAAAATAAATAAAGTGATAATTGTAACAAAGAATAAAAGATAACTGTAAAGGTATTACTACACAGAACTAAAAAAAGAAAATGGGAAAAACAAGCAACAAAAAATCTTCAATTTTGTTTACTGCAGCTGAAGAAACTGAATAAGATAAAAAGGGATAGAGTGGTGTGAATATGGAAAAAGCACATTTCTGCCTCACCCTGAACTCGTATTTGCATGAAACACCCGGCACTGGCCGTGTCTCGTTCAACGAATGCTGGTCAGTGTTCTTGGAATCTGCAAATTTCTGGTAACGGTCTAATCCTAGGCAGGCGTTGGTAGAACGGCTCACCAGGTGAGGCGCTGGTGGGGGCACAAGAGAGCTGCCCAGAGTGGGTGGTATGAGATGACTGTGTTGGTGTAGATGTGTATGATTATGCTGATGCTGATGCATCTCTGTACGCATATATGGAGGTGGCGGGATGCTCAGGGTCCTATCGTGAGACGCAAGAAATCTGCTGTCCAATTCACGACGTAGGATATCAGCTTGATCTGCAATAAAAGAAAAAAAGCATGAAAATTAAAAATGATTTACTTTGTAGTAACAATTTCATTTGTTGTGTAATGAAAGTTTTTTAAATTTTATTGAAAGAAATAAAAAGAAAATTCTGTTTCACTTAAGATAAATATTAATTTTGGAAATTTATCTGCTTTTTAAAAAATTAACTTCAAGGGACCATGCAAAATAGTAACTTTCACAGAAGACAACTTTAACTTAAAATTTTGATTTCATCAGAAAATTAAAAATCATACTTACTAGTTTGGGAGAAAAGTGTCTCAGCGCCAAAGGGTGCAGGGGCACTTCCTGCAAGTGGAAGAGTTGAGGGAGTTAGTGTTGCTGGCGGAGGTATAGGGGCAGCAAACATCCCGTGATGGGCAGACACTGGAGCGTGAGGATGCAATGGTGCTGGTGGAGGTGGATGAGAAAAAGGAGGAGTATGATGGGTATTATGAAGGGTAAGGGCAAGACTAGGATTGGGAGGTGGTGGCCCAGGCGGTGGTGGTGTTGGCCTTGGTGGTGGAGCTGGAGAGATGTGTGGACCAGGATGACTGCTCAGTGTAGGATTACCGCTAGAACTAAAGAAATAAGTTCATTTAGTGCAAACGTTTTGAAACAAAACTAATTTTTAAAGAATACATATTTAAACAAGTAAATTGATAATGATTCTATTTTAAGTAAAATTGAAATATCTTACAAAAATGTGGTTACATTATCATGAGTTTTTCTGTACTATTATTCAAAATGAATACATTATAATAAAGAAATGAAAGATTTAATTGAAACAACAGAGGAAGTGAAAATATCAATTTAAGAAAAATTAAGTCAATGCTTATTTTAATATTTATATTTCAATTGTGCACAAGAAATAAAGACTGAACTTTGATATTGGAATAAGCCAAGGTATCAGGAACACATGAGTATTAAGTTGTACAGTTTTGCACTGTGCTCCTCATCATGGTATCCAAGACCAAAAACTTGAAAACCATTTGAATATGTTAGTCAATAGGCTACCTATAATGCTGCAATCAAGTGATAGTGGTCGTTGAAGGTAGCAGAATGAACTCACATCAAGCCACATAGCATTTGTAAAGCTTAAAATGAATCTAGTCAAGGGATAAGAGAGGAAAAGTAAAAAGTAACTTTTTGAAGTGTCATTTCAATAAGGCTACCAATTATTTGGAATAAAAATACATTTTGTATATCTATTAGGATACCTTGATACTGTTGGCAAGTAAAGCAGACAAAATACTGATATATTTTGAAGTATTTTCTTTATTTAATCTATGACTAATTCAAAAATAGTTTTTACTTATTTGTCTTATGTAGTATTCATAATATAGAAGAATTAAGAAGCAATAGTATGTTCATGTTCCACACATTCTGCTGGCCATAATAATTGAGGGGAAGAGTTGATAGTTGATGAATATCTGATACACATTGACAAAGTCATGAGACAAACTGGTCTGTTCCTGAAATTGGAGTGAACTAAAATTATCTTTTATTGATAAAAATAAATGATAAAAATCCAGGTCTTAGTATTAAGTGGTGATTATATTTGAGTAGATGTATCATTCACTACACTAGGATGCAGGTGGAACACATCTTCTTTCAAGGATTTATGTAGAGATTCTTGTAAATGATAAAAGAGATACCTTCCTGATGGTCAGTTATTCTCTTATGCTGACATCCAATAATACTGGGAGAAATAATACGCATATAAGAAATTTCTATCTTCTATAAAATACACTTCATACACTTCATAATTCAGTCCTCCCAACTGTCACTATATTGCTGCTAAGTGGTATGAGATTAAATTTAAAATAGAGAATTACAATGTCTTTACTATTTTCATTGAAACCAATGAAAATCAAACAAAAATCACTTTATGGAAAGCCACAGATGGGCGACTGTGCCAATTTTCTCCTAACTGTTCATCAGAGGACAAAGACATGATAGACAATGGACTGTTTAGGAAAGTATATTTCAGACGAGTGAAGCGAGTCTCTCCATTCCCAACTAGATCACATTTTGTGAACAGTTTTATTCAACATCTGCTAGAAATTTGGAATTTTGCATGCTCACGTAGAAATCCATGTAGAAGTGCACTATCGTATTCTCAAAACTTAAAACTGTAAATTTTATAAGAGTGATTTGTTTTTAAAAACTTGGAAAAAGCCATAAGAAAAGCCATAAAGTGCCATTAGTTCTGAAACCGAAAACAAAAATTTATAATTTCTAATCTTTTGGCATTAGTTGAATGCGTTCTAGCATTAGTCACTTTAAAATACCTTGTCATACACTAAATTATTTATTTAAGTACTTAGTATTCAATAAAGTGCAGAAAGTGCACAAGTCTACTCAAAGCCCAGCTTTTTGCTAGTTATTTCAAAATGCATTATAAAGTGCTTGCAGCAAAGCATCTTGTTTTGCTATCATCACTAACTAAGAGTTCATAAATTGTAGATAAATTAAATAGCGCAAAAAAAGAGTTTAGTTTCTAATCTTACTGGCAGAAACATCTGCAGTATTCGCAAGTAAAATCTGCAAGATCTTATTTAAAAGGTTGACAGTAATATAGAGAAAGAATATGCTATGAGATTCTTAACTTTCTAGTCTTTTTTTTTTTTTTTTTTTAATTTTTCATTTACTTTTATTTTGATTTAAGTGCTGCGATTTTTATGGACTGTTTTTTTTTTTTTTTTCCTCTCCCAATCCTTATTTCATTTTTATTTTTAAAACTTCAGCTCTATTATATAGGATCACATCAGCACAGGGCTCATTCACTCATATCTAAGGGTGGATCTGTCTGCTAAAATACCAAACAATCTCCATTCGACCACTTTATATTTGTTAGAAAAAAAAATATCTAATATATAAAAAAATATCACTTGAGGAGGCACGTCGTGATTTCTGTATTTATTTTTTAAAAATTAAATTTTTGTATCACTTAGTCAGGTGTATGGCTGTATTTTTAAATTCAATGCTACGCAGTACACGTAAACTTCTACATTATAAAAAAATAATTTATGATATATTTACTAACTACATTAAAATTTCTTTTTCAAATGATAAGTTTCATGTATGGTATTTCAATAAACAACAATGGGTGACACCAAATTGTTTACCAATTGACCTCCTGGAACAGCGCTTTTTGTTTCACGCTAAGGTCTCCGTATTGAGGATAATCTGAATGATCATCGGAAGTGCAGTGATGCCTCAAAAGAAAAACTTGGTAAACAATTTGGTCTCACCCACTGTTGTTTATTAATAATTCAAATGCGCAGTTTGAATTTTTATGCTTTAAAAAAAAATTCATTGGGAACTAAAAAAAATTCACTGGCACATGAATTTTCTCATGAATTTTTCATTAGTGAGTTTTTTTATTGTTTATTTTTCCTTTTGAGGCACCACTGTGCTTCCGATGATATGGTATTTTAATATTTGAGAAATACATTTCTAAATCATAATTAACTAACAAAGGTTACCGAATTATTAACAGTGTTTACAAGATAAAAGTTGTTAAAGAAACGATGAAATCTAGTCAAGATGGACTTACATATATCTAGCATTAATATTAATAAAAGTATTTTATTAAGAAAGATATTAATTTATTCTTACCTTCCCCAAGTGGAAGCTTTGCTGAATGAGAGACTGGTGACACCAGTATTATAGGCTGTAGTGGTGTAACTTGTATTAATTATGCTCCCACTGCTGCTACTTGGAGTAATGCTACTTCGACTGAGACTACTAATATTACTACTGTTAAAAAAAAAAAAAAAGAGAAAGAAAAATTGATGCTTTCTTTAAAAATAATAGCAACTTCAAACCAAGAAAGAAAGAAAATGGTTAAACTTAAAACGCTTAATGAAAGGAAAACATTATTCCACTTTATTCTTAAATGATTACTCATATTTCTTCAATAATGAAACGAAAGTTTTCAATTTAACAATTCTATTTGAATGTGATGCCCCCCCCCCCCATTTATATTCTCCCTCTGCAGTTCTTAAAAACTAATTTTCAAACTAGTTGAATGATCATTTTTTCTTAGTGAACGAAGGCTATGTAAACATTTCATCATTAATATTAAGTAACAGCCATAAGTATGAAACTGTTAACACTGTTATCTTAACAAAGATTATTAAGACATGTTAATTACTTTTTTCAGTTACTTAATTTTACAACATTAAATTTCCTTTGAAGATGTATTATTAAGACATGCTTTATTTGATTAAAATATCAAACCACTATCACTGAAAGTTAATGTAGAAAGAATTTACCTGTAGCTATGACTGTCCCGGGCAGTACTGGGGCTATGGCTGCTTCTTGGACTGGGAGCTCTTGGACTATGACTCCTATTTAAAACAGGAGTTGTTGAACTGGTAGTAGTGGTTGTAAGAGTTGTGTTAGTATTTGGGGCTGTGGTAACAGGTGGTGGCGGCGGTGTGGGTGTAGGTGTCCGATGATGCAAAGGTACTGCTGACACAGGTGGAGGCTGTGTTGCAGACAAAGATTGTTGTGGAGGTGCCACCAGAGGAAGATGATGAGACTGATGAGGATGGGAAGGTGGGGGTTGTTGATGAAGATGAGGGGGAAGTGAATGAGAATGTGGGTGGGCTTGTGGCAATGACTGTTGCTGTAAATGATGCTGCTGTTGCAGGTGCTGTTGCTGTAAATGTTGTTGATGCTGTTGAAGGTGCTGTTGCTGATGTTGTTGGAGATGTTGGGGATGTGGATGCTGCTGTGATAAATGCTGCTGGTGCTGGTGTTGTTGTTGTTGCTGTTGTTGTTGTGACAGATGTTGAGGTGGTATATGTTGTTGGTGTTGTTGTGGCTGTAAATGTTGTGGTGGCAAATGTTGTTGATGCTGATGTGGTTGCTGCTGTGACTGTAGATGTTGCGGAGGAGTAGGCTGTTGATGCTGATGTGGAGCTTGGCTTGGAGAATGCAGCAGTGGTTGTGTGGAATGTAAGGGTGCCACCTGCTGAGGAGGAGGTTGAGATAAATGCGTATGCTGAGGTGGTGGTGGTTTATCAATCACAAGTGATGGACTCCGCGGCCGCAATGGTGGACTTGAGTTCACTGGTGGCAAGTGTGGAGGAGTTGGTGTGGGCGTTGGGGTCTCTGGGACTTGAGGCCCGTTTGCCACTGACAGGGGAACACTCCCCAACGGACTAGAACTACGACTCCGACTCGCCAAAGGAATCGAATTGTTGTTCGGCAGGAGGTTGTTGTTGTTGTGATTTGGTGTTTCCCCTAAAAGGGCGAAAAGAAAATTTTACAATTACTAATAATAACCTGTTAATTTTAAAGTAAGTAGATATTTTAGAATTGCATTTAAAGATGAAATAATGAAATACTCAATATAACTGGAGTAAAATTTTTAAACAGGAAACAAAAAAAAAAATTGCCTGTAAGTTCCCATGTTGGCTGCTATTGAATTAATAGTATGTTTTAAAGCCAAAAATTTAAGATAAGGAAAGACAGATAAACAAGTAATAGAAATCCGTAATCTATCTAGGTTGGCTAGTTATGAAATAAACAAACTCATTGTTTACAAGGGAAAAACGCACAACAAATAATTACTGAGCTGCTTTTGGTGATTTTAACACAGAGAATCCAAGACAAGCCTGTTTCTGGGTTATTACCCATCCTCACTGGTTATTACCAGTGTCTACAGCTCAGTGAGATCAAAGGAAATATAAACAAAAGACAAGTAAACATAAAAATGGCCTTTCATGTAAAAAAAAAAAAACCATCAAAAACTAATTTAAAAATGTTTTTTTTTTTTTTTTTACATGAAGGGCCATTTTTATGTTTACTTGTCGTCTGTTTATATTTCCTTTGATCTCACTGAGCTGCAGACACTGGGTGAATCCAACTGATGATGGGTAATAACCCTGAAACAGGCTTGTCTTGGATTCTAGGTGTCAAAAGCAGCTCAGTGATTGTTAATTGTTGCGCGTTTTTCCCTTGTAAATTTATTTCACACAGGTTAAATTTTCCTTAAATTCATATTGTTTTAAGTATAATTAATATTTCATTGAGGGTAGCTGAATCTTTAAAAATACTGTATGAAGAGATAAATTCTTAATATATTTTCTTCACATATTCTTTAAAATTACCTGAAGTGACATTTAAGCAAGCATACTCTCCCTTGCTACTATTACTGCTACTTATAGCTGAACAGTACAACTTCACCTCCTTGTTTCTACAACATATCCCTTCTCCCTTGATAACTATCCCCAATACCTCCAGCTTCAGAATTACAGAATTCTGAATTAGACAACAGAAGGAAACTATACGTGGGAAAATTAATTCTTTCTCTGAATGATATTTTTAATGAATTACTGAACCTTTGATTTTATTACAGTAAACTAAATATCATGAAAGTAATCAATAGAACTTTTATCATCTAAGTCAAAATTCCCTATTAGAAGGGTATTCTAAAAATATTTTATTACATTTCTTACAATTAACTATATTGCATAAGCAAACGGTTAATGTACAGTCTGGACACTGAAGAGTACTGCACATAAAGCCACATCTGTTCTTAGGTATTTTATTGTCTTATTCGATAAAATGAAGTACAAATGGAATGAGAAATAAGACCAGCATATGATAAGACTGGTGAGCTACAACATTGATATTTACTTCTATCTGTACAGTTAGCAAAAGTTGTTTTATGCAAAAGATATCTAGAAACTAATTTCACATTGGGACAAATTTCATCAAATGCAGGGGAAAAAACTGAGTAAATATGGCTCACTTTAAATAAAATTATTAAATAAAATACTACTTGACAACTATTCTGAAAGTGCAGAAAATAGATGTCTTATTAATGAATAAATACAGAAGAGCTCTTACTGTATTTTTCATTTACAGATAACAGCTGTAGAATTTATAATATTCTTTAGAAGTTAACTTCCGAAACAAAGATAAAACTGAAGGTTAATCTTTAATTAGAGTAAATTCAAATAATTACATATTGCTATCTAAGTCAAGAAAGATTACTATACTTTTATTTTTCACATATTAAAAAATAGTGATAAATATCTCTGCGGTGCATCCACTGTGGTAAGTGTACTTTCCAAAGGTGAACCACCTTGAGATTTGTGAATTAGTGATTGATAAAATCATCATCTAGTACCCATAAAAGTTTTAGCTGAAAAGCTAAAATTTACGACAGTAATCCAAGTCACAACTTTGAGGTCACACTGGACTTCTAAGCCCTGCCCCCTAAAACCCTGTGAACAGATGTGGACTTTTTTATTACTTATTTGTAGTTAAACCAATGCCCTACAAGCTCTAAAAAGTTCGTGGGAAAACTTCTAGAAAAACGAGGATAACACTTTGAAGATAGGAAATTTACGGCAGTTATCCATGTCACAACTTTGAGGTCATGGCCCACTTCTAAGGCTGCCCCCTAAAGACCTGTGATCGTCAAAAAGTGGAAAAAAGAATTTAAATGGCAAATATATTTGTGATCTATGACACCTGATCGGCACTTATCACAATGTCCCGGGATCATCTGTTCAGGTAGGGGAGAACTCAATAGTGTATTTTTCCTTACACGAAAAGTAATAGCAAATGATAAAATAACTAGGAAATTTAACTGGAAAAAAATAAAACTTAATTCTGAACAAACAGTTTTATTTATTTATTATTACTAGTTGACCCGTGCGAACAATTCGCAACACAAAAACACTTTTGAGCAATAACAAACAAATCCAACAGCTGTCGTGCATATTAGTTAAACACATTGTCAATAGATGATGCCTTCTCCATTTTTATAAAAAGATTGACCCATGCGAATAATTCACATAGTATCTTGATCAGTCACCGAATGGTAATGTGGAAATAAATAAATAAACTGATTGTCAATAGATGGCGCCTTCCAAATTTTTATAAAAAGATTTTTAAAACAAAGTTTTTTAACAAAAACATTAATTTTAAACAATTTGTTTATTTTTCGTCATTAGCGGTGAACGTAATCTTCAAAATGATATCTCAATCATTGATTTTGATGAAGTATTAACGGAAATAAAAAAAAAAAAAAACACCTTTGAGAAATAATATGAGACGTTGATAAATTTTTGTTTTTTTATTGTAATAAATCGTTTATTTTTATTAAAATATAAATCTTTGTTTTTTTTTTTATCTGTTCTTATTAAATCAACGATGGAATATCATTTTTAAAGTGCATTTTTATTCAAAAAAGGATATATCTGAAGTTTACGACGCTATAGCATTATTTGAAATGTTGTTTTGCTTTCGACAGATTAGTCACTTGCGTGTCAACATTTTTATAAAAAGGTTTTTAAAATAAAGTTTTTTAACGAAAAAAATATGTTTATTTTTCGTCATTAGCAGGGAATGTAATCTTCAAAATATCTCAATCATTGATTTTGATGAAGTATTAAGGGAGTTATGGCGTACTGACACTAAAACACCTTTGAGAAATAATATATAAGGATTATTATTTTTTTTTATATAGTTACAAAAAACGGATCCTAGAAATAGCAGATCTGCTAATTTCTGTTAACGTCATTGCTGAACGTATAACTGCCGAAGAGAACGAATTTTAAAGTCGATTTTTATTCTCGATTACAAAATAAAATTTATGCAATTTGAAACTATCAGCTATCTTAAAATATATCTATTGTATTTAGGATTTATTTATTTATTTATTTATATTTTTACGAGTTGCCTTTTTGAAACAAAATTATTCCATAAACACCAGATACATCATTGAGTCAAGCTCAATATCATTATTATATGATAAGACAAAGTAATTTATAAAGAATGCAGCACAATAAAACCACTCGTCAATAAGAGCACTAATATAACATTTTTGTCTAGCTTCATTTTTTTTTGGTAACTATAGAAGGTGGGGGGAGGGGGGAAAGGAAAGGCAATGCTCTATCTAATTTGCTGACTTAAGAAAGCTGTTATTTGTTTGGCAAATAACTAATTGTTCTAAAAATTCGGCTTAAATAAAGTTAGCAATGTCATTGAAGAAATGTTTGAAAGAGCCACTCGTCGCATCGTATGACGGGATGGATGCGAAGAAGGAAAGAAGAAGAGCTCCTTGATGGCCGTTCTCCCACTATCTGCAGGCAGCAAATTAGTATGTAAAGTGGGTTGGAAGTGCTTCGGAGAGCGAACAGCAATCTACCATTGTGTCAGGAAGGGAGACATTAACACACACGTTATCTTGTTTTAAAAATTACTAAGCAGGCGCCCGGGCGGCGATAATACAACACACCGGTTATGTTCTTAATGTAATAACTACGACATTAGAGAGAGTAAGCGAGGGCGGGGGTGGTGAAACAACGAAGGAGGCGCTCGTGGCACAGAAAGAAAGAAAAAGCTTGCAATGAAACACGTACAGCCGAAAAGATTAAAGTTTAATCCTGCTAGAGTGCTTCCACGCCTTACTTCTCCACAAACCAACCATTTCTTTCCTTTTTATTTCTCCCTCTTTCACTCCATCCGCATGGATGGATAAAGCGAACAAAACATGAAGGGAACAAAAAGGAAAAGTCGAAAGAGAAACTTCTAAACGCTATTAAGTAACTTCTTAATAAACCAACTTCAAAAAAAAGCCACAAAAACTAACTACATAAGACGTGGCAGCAAAATACTAAATAGAATCCAAAGAGCCTGTATAGATACAATTCAGTTAATTATAGAAAACAATCTGTAATTTTTATTACTGGGTAGTAATAATGATTAACTGATTTTAGTTTGTAATATAAAGGATAACTTCTTTTTATGATAAAATTTCCTAGAAAGATACATCATTACATAAGGTTTAATCAGCGATTCTTGTTTCGTCTAGTGAAGTCCTTCATAATTGTCCAATCAAACAAAAGAGCACAAGAGATGTCTTTACAGAATATTTACTGCGAACTCTCAACAATGTCATTTTGAAATATTATTACATTAAAAAAATTACAAACTGAATTGCTCATAATATATTAATTTGAATTTAAACTTAGTTAATATGATATTGTAGCAGAAAAATGAATGTAATTTGATTTTTCTTAAAACAAAAGTGCATTAGTTGAAATTAAAACTAAGTAGAACTAGTTTTTCAGGACAAAATTATTTAATCCAACATTATCAGTATACTGTTAATAACCACATATATGCAAGGTAAAATTTCCTGGAAAGGACTGTCAACTATAAATACTAAGCCGACTGAATCATCTAGAATAATACAATAATTTCCATTGATAGGCCTATTATCCTAGGTGTAATTTTATCTCATATCAATGCATATTTTTTTTAAAACATCTTTTGGTATTCGTTATATCTCGTTTCTGTAGTTTAGAAGTAGCGAAAGTTAAGTACATAGGCCTAAGCTATTTTTAACATGCGATAAATACGTGTAATAACTGTTAAAACAATAGCTAATAATACACTGAATGTATTACAGAATTCAAGATAAACGCAAAATAGTAAGACTTACTTCTAGTCGGTATCAAATATAATAATCTCAACAGAAGTGCATCACAACACTTCAGTTCAATTGTTAGAAGAGAACGGTCTAATAGCTGATGATTTGAATACTGTTTATTTTGAACTCAATTATTTTTTGTGTGATGAACGTGCGAATTATATTAAAACTGAATGAGTTATCAAGTCCATCATTTTAAGTAAACGACAAAAATGACATTATTGGTACAAGATAGCTCAACATATAGTGTTAATAAAAACTTGATAATAAAAAGAATATAGATGGGGCAGTTCTCAGAAAATGAAAATAAAAACTCAATCGCGTAAATTGGTAAACAGATGGAATCAAAAAGGATATATTTACAAGCTAACTAAGTCCTTCAAGTGTTTACATGGATGGACGGTTTCAAATGTTTACACGGTCTACCAAAAATCCACAAGGATGGTGTACATTAGACCAATTGTAGATTTTAGATATTAATATTGCTATCAATTATTCAAATTTCTAGCATAGCACTTGAAGGTCTTAAAATCTGAAATTGAAAAATCATAGTGTGAAAAATTCCTTTGAAGTCACAGAAAAAGTAGATGATGTGTGTATATCAACTAAAGATAAAGAAAAAAATGTTCAATTTAGATGTGGTGTCATTATTTACAAATGTAAATACTTCTTTGGCATGTGATATTATTAAAGATCTGTTACCACATGATGAATTGTTGGTAAAGAATCCAAAGTTTGAACTTATTATAGGTCTTCATTTTTGTTTAAATAACACCAGTTTTAGTTTTGGATAATAGATTATTCAAGCAGATATTTAGCTGTCTAATGAGGTCAGCAAGCAGTCCGATTATTGCAAATATTTTCCTTCAACATTTGGGAAATCTGGTGATTCCAAGAAGTAAAGATAAATGTTAAATTATACCTTCGATTTGTGGATGATATTTTTGTAGAAGTTAAAGAAAATTATATTGATCAGTTGATACATGATTTAGAACGACAGATTACAAAAATTACATTTACAAAACGAATGTTGTTGCAAAATGGGAAACAATTTTGTCCACTTCATTAAGTTTACTTAATAACGATATGTTAAATAATTAACGTAGGGAAGCTTTATGACAGAAAATAATATGCACGTGCTTCGTTTCAGCCTTTCAGTGACAGCTGCCTTTTTTTTTTTTTGCTTCATCCTCCTCCTCCCTTGGGAGTAGACATAGCCGCCGCCCTCGTTCGGGTCTAGGCCCCGGCGGCAAGAAAGTGCGCCATTACGCGGTATGGATTTTTCAATCCTTTTCTGCATTCCTCGACCATCGCACAATGCCTTTGCTAATGCTTGGCTTAGAATGCCGACTTGCCAGTAGGTACAGACAACGCCATATTTATGCCAAAGATCACGGTTTTTCATTCTTTTCTTTTTTGACATGAAAGATGGAGACAGGAAATTGAAGACGAACTTTCGAAAATCAGTTAAGATGATTCCCTCTCCACAATCACTATATTCTGATAGTTAAATAATAAACTACAATACTTTAAATTACGCTTAAATAGTACGTTTAAAAAACTAAATATTGAAGTCGTTGCAAGTTGAAATGTCAAATTAAACAATCTGATTATGCAGATTTTAGTTGACTTCGAAGGGAATGATGTAATTTCCGCAATTCAATATATGTTCTAACATCTTTGAAAAACAGACTAATAGATAATGGAAATTAGATGGATCCGGGTCAAATGAAGGAGTCAACTATACTTGAATGAATATATCGTTACTAACAAGAAACGGCAACGCATTTTCCAAATAGTTCAAGTTTATATATCAAGATTGTAATTGTGGATCATACCTAGGAAATTCGTCAAATCGGGGATGAGAGGATTCTTAAAAGGGAAGATGCTTTGAGATAATTAACTATCGTAGAATCACTCATAGGAAATTTAGTGGAAAGTCTTGAAAATTTCCATCTCCGGTATTAAGAAACGTTAACATAGCCTTAACATTGAAATATTGCATTTTTTTTCAATGTTTATTGTTGCAAAAAAAAAAAAAATCCTAAAAATGAAAATATGCAAAAGCTTATTATTGTATTGTTCATTCAACTTCATTCTCCAGCATCATTGAGAATATTCTGAGAATTTCGTTAATATCCGTTCGGAAGTATTGGGAAAAAAAAACAAAAAAAAAAAACCCTATTTCGATTTATTGAAGCTGCGTGGACAATTCGAAGGATTCATTATCGAATACAAAGTCCAATATTTCAGAAAAACTGAACAACAGTACAGTTGCTAGTGCGAGTTTCCAAAATAGCGGTTTACATTTGATGTAAACAAACGCACGTGGTAGGATTGGCTTGGCGTCTAAGTGGCAACTGCTGCTTGATGGTACATGGAAGGAAAAATAGTCCCATTTAAACTAGATACTATAAACCTTAATCAACAATTTTAAAAGTAAATGGCTTATTGAAATTTGAGACCAATTCTTTTCCTTTATTTTTAATGTGTTTTTATGTTTTTAGTTTATATTCATGGAGGTTCCACTGCTCTTCTTATTAAATGGCTTATGTTTACTTAAATGTAACTCTTTCTATAAAATTACACCGTAAGGGGGAATACAATGTAAAGGCTAACATTTGTGACGAGTCCTCCATCCTCCAGTAATATGGCGACAAATAACGAATTTCTTGCTCCAAACAGATAAAAATCTTAAACGTTTTTGAATTTAAAAAGCACCGTAAAGAGAAGCCATTAAGGAGTGATGAAAAAGAAATAGTTCTAATTTTCCACTCCTTACGAACGATCAGTGAAGACAGTGAAAGGTCTTCCTTTGACAATCAGCTAGGAGGGAGGATACTAAATGGTTTTGTTTACATCTAGTGTATTTCTTAGCGATCGACATAGCGACAATGCTTGGTGAAGGACTAAAAAAACAAAACAATACAGAATTCAACTATTCATTTGAAATTATAAAATTAATTATAAAATTAATAGACAAAACGCTACTTATAAATATTTTAACTGAATTTCTAGTGCATGGCTTCGGATCGCATTTCGTTTTACATCAGAAACTCCTCAAAATCAACAGTAATTTTATCACGTTTTGCAGTGGTTGTTGTTAGGAAAACAATATATTTGCAATAGTAAAAACTAAATAAGTAAAAACAGAAAAGCCACTAAATTTGTATCTAAATGCTGGTATAATCAAATGTTACTTAATTAATCAAATATGTACAATGTTTATGTAATTGTCATAATAAAATGTAGGTCTATAAATACTACCCACTAAAAACATTTATGCTTAGTTATAATTATTTCACTTTCTGTGATCACTTTCAGGAACATGTTAACGAGATAACTACTTACATTTCTGTAATATATCTAGTTGTAATCTATCTATTATTAAATAAACAGTTTGTGTGTGTACTTTTAACAACCGAAGTTCGCACGGGCGTTGCCAGGCAACAGGAGTATTGTGGCATGGTCAACTCAACTGAGCAAATTTCCGACTGTTACAAAATGGATTTCAATATTGCATTGCACGTATTCGTTAGAATTTAAAGTTTAATTTATTTTTAGTTTACTTGATATAATTTTTTTTTTTTTTTTAATAAATATTTTTTTTTCCTGTAACGTATGCGAGGCTTCCGGAGCGAAGCGACGGGTAGCCGTCTAGTCTTAAAAACTAATTATATTATTTCTTCTTTATTTCTAATATCAAATACACATTTCAAAGAACCTACACTAAATGCACTTATTTATCAAGTTAATACTAGAACGAATTATTCAAAATTTATTTTTTTTAGCGACTAAAATATTAAATCCAAATTAAGCCAAATCATATTATAACTATCTGATCAAGGGATTTATATAATAAACGATATTGAAAATTACATTTTATATATATTCCATATAGCTTTCGATATATATTTGAAGATTTTCATTTGCACAAAGAGAAAACGGGAACGGCTTAATAATTTAACAACAATTGCTAACTCTTATTTACATGTTTAAGTAAGGTTTTACTGATTCCCTGTTATTGTTTTTTGACTCTGTAAAGAAAAACATCGGAATTATACCAATTGCAATCCACCCCTCAACTATTATGTATTATATTTATTTGGTCCACACTTTTATTCAGTAGTTTCACTCTTGAGTCAAGAAGTAATCCAGAGATTCAAAAATGGCGATCTAAGCTTTCTTCTGCGACCCCCAGCTTGCCCTTCCCTTCCTGTCTGCGAACCGTTTTGCGTGGCGGCCACAAGGGAGCCGTGGAGTCAACCGATGAGCTTTTCCCTCACCCCCTGTCCTCCCACTCATCATGGCTTGCACCACTGCTTCTGCTCCCTTAGGGCCCTCGCCAACAGCCTGTGAAGAATGGCCCTGGCCCAACCTCTGCATTATGGATTCACGCTATTGATTTTTTTCCTTCTCTTCCTTCTGCTTCACTTTTCTTATCCTTCTATTTTTTTTTTCTTTCTTTCCCTTTTCGTTTCTCCTCCCGAGTTTAACCCCCACCCCAACCACTTCCTGCAAAAAAAAAAAAAAAAAAAGAAATGGAAAAACTTAAAAGAAAAAGAAAAATAAACGTTATAAAAAATAGAAAACAAATCCACTTCCCTCTGTTCAAATTTCTGAGAAGTTCATTTAAATACATTGGTAATTCAAAATGCAACAAGTATGTATAATTGATTTCTTTCTTCCAAAATTACAATAAGGTCCAGAGGCATCGCAGGGTTGATACAGGGTGCAATGTGTGCATCGCACATGGGTGCCGTCCTTCTAGAGACGCCGAATCTGGAAAGCAAGCTCTTTTTTTCATAATAAATGCTCCAGAAATCCTCTGATTATAATTTATAAGATAACATTATTAATGTATTCTTGTTTTAAATATGTATATAGCTTATTTGTTTTTTTGTTAAATTCTTGGGGCGCCGATACAGCACGCGACGACTCTGATAAGGTTATAATAATAATAATAATAATAATAATAATAATAATAATAATAATAATAAAAACTATGTTCATATTGGATTTTCGCAAGAGACTCAATAAATTGTCAAGCCTGCTAAATATTGTTAGTTTAATTTAAATTCCACCTTCTACTAAACTGGATTTTAAGAATTTTTTAATTTACATCTTTAAACGCTTTACAACGTCAAAGATCATACCAAATTGCATTCAAAACTCGAAGTAAATAATAAATATCAAAAGCCTTAACATGAAGCATAGAGAGACTAATCGATTATATTAAAACTACATATTTAATTTATATCTAAAATTGTTACTTTTTCATACCGTACATTTAAAAAAATATATATAAAACGATAACAAGCCTTTGTGCGTCTATCTCAAAAACGTGTATCAGCGAATTCTGAAATGGGTACTGTTACCGTTGAATGCATTGATTATGATTCAGTTAAAAAAACAAAATAAAACATGCGTGATGCTATCATTTACCGTATAACAAATCTTTCAATGTTTTCTGAACGTTGATGAACCTGAAGGGAACTGATTTGACAAGTTTCAGAAATGTTGCATTTATTTTTTTTTTAATCGGTCCCCAACTTATTTGGACAAATTAGAATGGAAAAAAGAGAGAGAGAACAAAACCACGCAACGTTAATATCTTTATGCACGACAAAGCAAAGCGCAGCAACATCTCGGGTGGTTCCATCGTGCACGCACGAGGGCGCGCCTCACGATCGGTTGGAACTTCCGTCGCCATTACATTATTCCCTAATTTCCATTTGTTTTCGGGGAAATCGTTCGGAAATGTGAGGGAGAGGGCGGGTTTGGGGCGAGCCAATTTGCCTCCGGGTTGAAAATGTTCCGCTTCAAGCGTCATCCGGACGGGAGCGCCATCTGCAGGCTGTGAATTTATTAGCAAGAAATGAAGTCAAGGCAAATGTAGCTCAGTAATGGCAGCCATTTGCATCGGTAGTAATAGTCATCAGAGAGAGGCAGAGTCACTTAATTATCGGGAAAGAAGAGTCGCTAGGAACACTTCTTTATTTAGCACTGAGTTTCTCTTATCCTGCCCTAAGAAATAGATTCATGAGAGGATAGTGTAATAAAACTAAATTTTAGGAAAAAAAAAGACAAAAGATATTGTTAATCGAAAATGTACCGTATTATGTTAAATAAAATGAACTTGTCAAATGTTTCTGAAATAACAAGTATAGAAAAGAGCGCGAACACAATGTCCAGCAATATACAAGACATGCAGGAAAGCATCTATTCTGCTACATTTTAATTCTCGAATTGCAACTAAAACATTACAAAAAAACAAAAAAAAACATTTAAATATTAATTTTTTAGTTGTTACTTTCTGCTTCGTAATCTACAGAAACTTAGGCAAGTGGATTCAATATGTTAATAAAATTTAAGATAATATTTAATTAAAATTGTGTCGTGAATTAACAAATAGAATGCAGATATCTTTAAAAAAAACGATCAAGACTAAATCAGAATTGCTACTAAATCTAGATTGCTACTTATAAATTGCTGTTAACTTTATGAGTAATACAGTTCAGTGAGGTTACTGAAATCTTCTGAGCTACTGAATAATAAATACTAATTCATCTCTTCACTGAAATCTTCCGAGCAGATGAACTATATTCTCAAGATTAAAATCTATTTAAATACAGTTTCGACACACTGAGGCAAATCTGGAAGCAGTTTTTCTTCATGAATGTAACATAGAGAAATATCTACGATATTTCCAGTCATTGGGAATGAATTAGTTTATCTAAAGTGTGCATTATCAAACTGATGTCATACACAAAGATACCTGGAATCTGAACCATATGAAGCTGAAAGAATATATCGGTAATACATAAAAATCTCCGGAGACTTGGTTGGCATTTGCTGGTCTGTATACTCAATTTTATTTTCTATTCAAATAGCTGTTGCACGCATATGTTTGCGTAAATAAACAACAACTCTCTTGAGATTTAGTGATATAGATTCGGGAAAAATCAGAAAGAAATACAAAGATCTTTATTGCGTATTTATTATCAAATACAATTTCCCTTTAATTTTTGTTAATTAGATAATATATTCAGCTTAATTAGAAATCAACAGAAAAAAATGAAATATACGGAACGCGCCAGTCTTGTTCGACGAAACCTCTCATGTTCAACTCTAAAAGCTTCGCTTGTTTTACTTGTAAGTAGATTACAGCAATGTGCAACGCTACATTTAATTCGCTTCGCTTCCCTGTGCACAGCCACTTGATTTAGTGAAAAAAAACGACGACGTTTGTTGGAAAAAAAGAAAAAGAAAAAGAATTACACTAAGTCGCTTCATGTGTAATCCCTAAAGGTTAATCTCTTGACGAGAATATATGGGAATGCTTTGGCTAAACGAGTTGTGCTTCGAAAACATCCCAGTCTTTTTCTTAACTGAAAGGAAGAAATCTAATATATTTTTTCCCCTTCTTACAACAGATATGTACGATTAAAAATAAAATAAAATAAAATGAAACAGCTTTTCTTCTTTGACTAGATTTGACATCACTAAATTGAAATGTCCATGCCAAAACATATCCGCAATCAATGATTTCAGTATACAAGCAATAACGTCGTATTTAGCCCGACTACATTAAGAGCAGAATAATCTTTTAAGAGCAGAAATTGAACAGTAAGTAAATAACCAAGATTTTGATGACCAGATTTACAGAGGCTTTTTATCCAATGATTAAATGTAAAGTGTAAAGTGAAATTAAAGTAAACTAAACATACATAATGCCACATTTTTATTAATAAAACGTTCTCACGAAAACTTGGCCTACTGATATGAGAGCGAGCAATCCAGTCAGTACTTATGACAATGACATGAATTGGTATGTCTTCTTGGACATATGACTTGGGTGTTTACTCTTACAATTCTCTTTAAGTACGACACTTTGACCTTACAGTGCATTTGGAGGGCGCAAAATCATAGTAACTATCCAACGGTTTTTCGAAATGGCTGAACAGTTTATTTGATGGAAAGAAAATGAAACAAATAAACATATCTATGAAATTACAAGAAGTTAGCAAAATGCCTTTCACTTAAAAATAATTATAATACTAAAATAAATGCTAACAATTAAAAACAGGGAAAAAGTGAGAAATTCAGAAATATGGCTTCGTTTACGACAGAATTCTAACTTCCATTGATTACTAAGCTTTTTTCCGAAGCGAACGAATCAAAGAACGAAGCAGCAGTGGCATCAAAATTAACAGGAATTTAGGAATTAATTCTATTTAAACATCTTCAATAACGATAAAAAATAATACTAAAACACTCGAACTTAGAAGCTGAGTAGGACGCATTTCAATCGAAGCGTTCGTTCACTGCCAACCCCCATCCTCCCATCAACTGCCACTCGAAAGCCAAGTGCGAACTAGAGAACTGATTAAACAAATTAAGCCTCTCAAAGAGACTGCCGGAGATTTCTAATACTTTTGCTTGGAACGAGTCAATGACAGAGGCTCTGTTATTGCTGCAAACGACTCGAAATGTATTCACGGAACGTGAAGAAATGTCGATTGATGGTTTAACTACGGCAAATTAAACAGAAAATATGAAGTTCAGAGCAAACAGATCATTTAATTGGGATCCGTTTATAATTTGTCGAAATGTCTTGAGCAAGATTCTATCGTGGTTTCTCTTTTTCAGAAATTGGTTTCTTTGTAGCTTAAATTTTAAACTCTTCGATACAACCAAACCGAGATTGCAAGTTTCTAAAATTAAATGAACTAAACAAATATTAAACTAAAATAAAATATTTTCTTTTCTGTTTAAAAATAATTGCAGAAGTATTACATTTTTTTTAAATACTGTTTTATTGATTCTATTACTGAATGTAATTTTTTTGAAATTATTATAAAATTTTCTTTTGTAGATCTAAAACTTGCCCAAAACTTTTTATTTTTTTTCTCTTAACGATTGTTAAAACATTACTACTCCTTTACTTCTTTAGTTCAAGGTTCTTTAAGCATTCTGTCTTTGTTTCTCTTTAAAAGTTACGAAAACAGTCCCCAATTGCCCATCGTCTCACTAGAGGGCACTGCTAGTGACCAAGGGACTGAAGCCCATTAAGACTTCGGTAATTCGCTTTAAATTCCAGACATCAGCGTTGGAATTAAACCAAGTAGTCCAGTCTCATTACGATCCATCTCTTGGGAAAAGTGGTGATCTCTAATGTCAAGGGAAAACACACGCTTCTTTTTTCTTTTTCTGTTTCCTTAGTTCCGTCAAATGTTCCTCGTTTTCTAAGGATTATATATACAAATCTAGTACATCAAATTAACCATAACGTGAGCCTGCGAAAAGAGGATGGCACCAGCTTTAAGAAATTATTTTATGCTGGGATGATATTAATTTTAAAATGCGAGATCCTCATAGAACAGTGAATGAGGCGATGGAAGAAAAGGAAAAAAAAAAAAATCAAGTTTCAAAACCTCTGCTTTTTAGAGATATGTATACTATAAAAATACACACGATATTTATACGTGAGGCAGCTAATAACTAAGATAGGGCCACTAGGGCTCCATCAATTCATGCCCATGGAAAGCTGAGGTCATTCCGCGAAAAGCTTGCGGAGGATAGTTTTTGGAAGGGCAGGGGAACATCCGAGATGAGTCATTCCTAATCCCCGAGTCAATAAAATAAATTATGGTTTCTTAACAAAGCTTCGGGAGAAAGCATTTTTAAACGTTTTTGAGAATAAAACGTTGAGTCTTTAATCTTTCCATAAAGAGCAGAAAAGTTTATTTATTGATTAGTACTAGGAAAAGCACTCGCCAACCCCTAACTCCGCAAACCTTAGAAATCCACTATCCGCTATTCATCAATCACATTAGTTTTAGAAATCAAGTTTACTATAGTCTAAAAGTTATATTTCTGAGAGAACTGTTACATTACTAATTGCATATGTTAATAAGATTTATTACTATGATTATCATTATTAGTTTTTCAGTTTATCAACTTGCTTAACAGTGCCATATCTATTTTACTTGAAAACAGATATATCAAGAAAATGGTTTAATTATTAAGTCGCCAGGAAAGTTTTGCAATTTTCCGAAACTCGAAGTTTTGATGTTTTTGAAGCAGTGCAACAGCAACGATCAGAAAAGATGTATTTAAAAATGTTTGGAATGTTAGAAAGTCCGAAGTGGGTTGCGATTTTCGTCTTTTGATAATTTCGACCTTTTCGATGTTACAGATCATGAAAGACAAGCTCACAACTTTTACACGATATACTTCACACGACAGATAAGTTTAGAAAACCGTTCTATAAGTAATGTACGCTAACGTCAAGATCACTGGCCAAAAGTTAAATCACGCAGTACAATGGACACCACATCTAAAAGAAAACAAGAGTTCATCGTTCTTTATGTGATTCATTTCTCCAATTCTAATGTTTTGTTTCTAATTCTTCTTCTTAAGTAGTTCTTCAAATCAAAAATTCTAAGGCCATTCCTAGATTTCAAATAACACACAGAGAAGTGATTTACATATTATTTGAGACTTATAAGCTTTAGTGTACTTGAAGAAAAAACAAACAAAAAAACTTTATTGTTAGAAATAAATGCAAAGACTATTTAATAGTGAATGATGAAGCCATGTTCGCTGTTTTGTTGTCAATTCCTGTGACAGAATGAAAAAATGAGCAGAGAAAAAGAAAACAAAAATGATAGGCATGATTCAGTAGAAGGTAAACAAAATATGTAAGCAACGTGAGAGATAAAGTGTCCTCCACAAAGAAAACATTTCTTTTGAGTCATATAGTGAAGAGAAAGACTGACTCTCTTCACTGGAAAGTCTTCAACAATAAATTGATTTAAAGGAATTTAAAATTCTGAAACTTCTAAAAAAAAAACAAAAAAAAAAAAAACCGAAGAAATAACAAAATGTGCAACTATAGGTTAACTATATAGGATTAAATATAACTGCAATATATGAGATAATTTTTAGTATCTTTTCTTAAAACGATGAGAGTGGAATTTATTAAAAATTTGATGCATTTAATTTATTTAAAATAATACTAATAGTAATAATAAAAGCAGATTTATATACCTCAAATTGCCGATACTAAATAACTGAAGGCATCCTCTCACTTTAAACGGAACAGATTTTTTTTTTTTTTTTTAAGAGAATCTAATATTTTACTTTAATTTATTCAATTCGTTATAATCATGATTAAATATATAAAAATGCCTCCCAGGCAACAAAACGATAACTCGTTTAGGATGCACTGGTTGAACAGTCATTTTACTGGAGTTTCAATTTGATACGTTCATTGCAAGGTCGTCATTATTTCAAATTGGCTTCAATGTTACTGATTAGAAGCAGGAAGGAAAGAAAGTAGGAAAGGGATGGTATCAGAAACTGAAAATTACTTTTGAGATTTTCTAGCTCTTTCTTATTCCGTTATTTGCCCTAAAAAATGAAAGAGGGAGGGAAAAAAATTGCAGAAAGAAGAATGAGAATAAATTTTTAAAAGAGGGGAAAAAATTGCCCTGGGGAGCTTTTGGTGAAAATCCAGAAATGATGCGGCAGTGAGTGTGCAAATGAAATCCGCTCGGCGTCGCCTCTTGAGTACGTCGTTGTCCCAATAGTTCGGTTTCACCTGACAGGTCGTTCCTGTTGCGATCAATCTCCGTGGGGGTACAAAGATCGATCAAGTTCATGAAGCAGAAGAAAAAAAAATTAAAAAAAAAAAAAGGAGAGAGAAGCATTCATTTTAGGGAAAGGAATTATTCCATGAAATGTGAACCTTTGAAATGGTCCTTTTTTTTTGGACAAACGACAAAACTGTAACATTCCATCTAACCAATTGCAGCTGATGGGTGCTTCTTTTTCGTACAGCCGCCAACTTATCGAAGAAGACGAAGAAGAAGAAAAAAGAAATTGTCTTCTAACAATGGAAAATTTAATCGAGTATTGAAATTCGCCTCACCTACCTCTCCCCCATCCCTCTACAAAGGAAATTTGTAATATATATATAGAAGCGATAAGAAAAACGTGAAAAAAAAAAGAGATTGATAAAGATAACGAAGACATGTATAGCTGACAGCTAATTCAGGTTTTCCTAGTTAAGGACGAAGGTTTGGACATTCAAACTTTCTCAGTGTTATTCCAACACTCTACAGAAGCAAGACATGGTGGTGGAATTCAAGAGAAGTCAAATAGAATCTTTAAAGGAAGGAAGAAAGTTTATCCAAATCTTATGCAGGGATTAAACTCAGAATTTGTCAGACTTATTTAACCTAATCTGTTAATTAAATCCACTACCAATTGATAAGTAAATCGAACAACGTAAATATTTTAAACAAGTAAAAAAAAAAAATATGCTAAAGCATAAAATTAAGGACAACCCATCATAATTAAAAAAATTAAAAATAATAATAAAAAGAAGGAAGTACATTAGCGTAAGGAAAAATTAAAAAAAAAGTGTTTGGAAAATAAGAAAAAAAAAAAAAATCTACGCGGGCATTGGGGAAAAAAGATAGAGAGAGAAAAAAAAAAAAACAAAAAACAACAACAGTAGATATACGGATTCGAACCGACAACCTCCAGCATTTGAGTCCGAGACCTGACAGATCAAGCCACAGCTGACAACTGAAATGAGATGGCTGCATTTGTAACATTTAAGCTAACAGCGGAAATCCAATGGAAAACAATGCCAAATATCTCGAACATGAGGGGGGAAATACACTATTCCTACGGTGTTTGGGCCTCTGAACACGATGGTTAAGTCCGTTTGCCGATCCGACCTTCCGTTGGGGAGTTGTTAGGGGGAGGACGGACGGACAGGATAAACGCAATAGCTACCATTTTTGGTCGCTATCACAATAGCTCCCAAATAGGTCGCTAAAAATTAACACAGAAATTAATCAATGAAAAAAAAATCGATACTATTAAAGCATTTACATAATTAAGACCTATAAACTTAAATATCAAAGAGTAGCAATTAAATAAAAACATTACGACTATTTAAGAAAAGAAAGTAGGGAAGGAAAAATAAATAGAAATTATACTTAAAAAATGAATAAGCGTTTTTTTATATAAAATTAAGAGCAGAAAAATATAAACTGACTTTAACTTGAAAGTGTAGAAAAGGTGGTAACTAACTAAAAATAATTTATATCAAAAATACCTATGTATTTATATCAAAATTATTAAAATACATCGCGATATATTAAGGGTGGGATGTTTTTTTCCGTTTATTGTATCAGTATTATTTATGTTATTTAAGCCGATTTCGTTTATATTGTTTTGAAAAATAAAAATTTATTTGATAATTATTACAAATGTTTGAAAAGTAGAAATTTAAACCTATTTTTTTTTAAAGCTTTAAACAGTCAGAATTATTATTTTACATTTTATCACAACTTTTTTACTTCCTTCTTTTAATTTTTACTTTTACTTCAATTGTTATTAATTTATGGAAAATAAGCTTCCACCAAATTGTAAACATTCAAGTTTGCAAACAACAATAACGTTAGATTCATATTTAATAGGTTACACAATTAAAGCATTAACAAAATATAAGCTATATATTTAGTTTTTCTTTTTTAATGGCCTTAATAATTAAAATAATAGAATTTAACAAAATTCGCTTTTCATAGAAAGTTCACTGGATAGACAGACAGACTGTGCAAGGAAGACTCAAAAAATAGTGTTTAATTCTTAAAGATGGTACACTTCATTTCATGCCATTATTTTTGTGATAAAATTAAATAACGTCTCACATTACGTAAAGCTTTTGACTATTAAAAATACAAAAAAAAAAAGGAAAAGCTATGAAATGAAGCCTACAAATGGGCGGGCAATTACTGAAAGATCATATGACTAATATATTCATTAGGCTTTCCTACATATTTTATTTACTATTTTTGTGTACTTCAATTTCTTACAGTTTTATATGTCTATATAAAAAAAAGAAATTTATTTTATTTTATTATTATTTTTGACGGAAAAGAGCGCAGATTTTTGAATCAAGGAAACCTAACAATTGTGAATTAACATTTTTTTTTAATAGGAATTTATGACTAAAAGAAAATAAACGGCAAATACTATACAAATTAACTAGGTACAAATTACCTCAATTAACAGAAATAACTTGCAAAGACCTCATATAACTAAATCACATTTTACACGTCTATTTCCGAAATAAATTTCACATCTTTGAAAGAAAACGACTTCGTCAGCGTTTGTCTCAGAAAAAGCACGAGTAGAATCACTAACAGCAAAGCAGGGAGGAAGCTGAAAATTCCTCGGGAGAAAATGGATTACTGCTTCTGATCCTTAATTCCGCCCCTGCCAGTTCTATTTCGCCCAGGGAGGGGGGTGAGTATATGCAAAAGAAGGGTAAAGAAAGAAAGGCGAGTAACAGCCTATGAATAATGAACCAGGCATTGCGCATTTTTCACCCCGTCCTCTACTCTTGATTGATGGATGGGCTTCAAGTTGCATGCCATGAATATTTAAATATGGTGTGACACAAGATGTGCGGGAAAGAACGTGCGCGCACTTTGTATCTATTTCTTATTAAAAACAAACAAAACAAAACAAAAATAACAAATATTTAGAAAGATAACTGAAAGTTTTATTAGATCCAAGCAAAAATTTGCTAGTTTATTAGAAATGTTATACGTATATTTATTTATATAAGAATAAACCAGTACAAACTTTATCCTGTAGTAAATTATCTTACTTTTAGTTAAAAACAATCAAACAAACAACTACGATTTTTACTGTTTTTCCTCAAAAATATTATAAGGAAAAAATGAAAATATTGTATGAAATGAATTTTTAAAAGAATTATGGAAGAAAATGAAACAAAATATTTAACCATTCATCTACTGTTTGTTTCGTAAGATTCATGTAAAATATATTTTAAAATAAAAAGTGTAGCTTAAAAGAAATTGGAAATGATCTTTTAATGCGAGTAGCAAGTCCACAACTATCAAGCACAAGCCGAAAGGTAATATTTTATCGGCACAAAATAGTAGCAGAAGCAAAAGCAGCCAACGAAGATGAAAGAGGAGACAAACAGAAGGATTCAACATCTCAGATTGGAAATGCAGCTGCGCCAGAACAGATACGCTACGTAAATATTCCTTCCCCAATTTCTCCTTTGCCTCACCCCACCAATCCAATTCCTTGCCCTCTTTTCATGCATATATCGTTCCTATTGATTTTTCTACAGTAATGGAACTCAGGCCGACTGAGAAGAATTCTACATTCTGTCGTTTCCATGACAACCGCGCTGCTTTCGGGAGCCTCTAACAAACACAGGCCGATTGACAAAACAGCACTGAAAAGAAATCTTCGCCAAAGACGGACCGATGACCTCCAGACGACCCGCCCCTCCATCATCAAAATAACACAGCGAGCTTCATAAATAGTAATAAATAACAAAAATAATATTAAAAAAAAACCTACCCCAAATCTCAAAATAGACAAATGACATTTTCTTCTTCAAAGGAACTGACAAAACTATCTATTTCTTTGTGAGTTCATGAAATATTATTCCAACAGTGACTTTAAAAACAACATCATTTACTCAAACTAATTGAATAAATTTCACTACATCTGCAGATTAAATTACCTCATTATTTTTTTTTTATTTATATTTATAACTGTTGTAGTATATAAAATGCTGTTACGTATATACTCGTACATATTAAAATCTACTAAGAATTAGGTAAATGATTAAAACAACAGAAGACTGACCCTCATTTCCCTGACAAAGTAAGAAAATTAGAAAAACAAAAACAAACCACTTAAATGCTAAAAATAGACAGTAATAAACTTTGAAAATGAAGCGCGTCTTCCCTCCCCCCTCAATCCCAAAGAAACAATTTCCTACAATCATATGAGAAGAGAACATTACAAATGAAATGTATTCAATAATGAAATTAATAGTGTATCAATATTTCAAGAGATAAAACTACTTAAATAATTATATAATACTTATATATTTATGTAATTTCTTTTTACAAAAGTGATATTTAAAAATAAATTAGAATTCAATGTTTTAGCTTTCCTATTTTTACTCTGTAATGAAAATATTTATAATTTTATTCTCATGCTCTTTGTATTTATTACCTAAAATCTGCTAACAAAAACATTCTCTGATCGACTATCGTGTTCTCGTTCGCAACGAATCTTATTTTTGTTTATTCACACAGACCTTCATACATATACTGTGTTTGTGTAAAATAACTTATTTAACGTATGCTTAGAATCCTTATAGCTTTGCAAGTATAATCTTCGAAGGGAAACAAACAGATTTACGTTGTTGTCAAAATGAAACCAAGGAAAGGCTAATTATTTTCTATCTCTTAACTAAGAATAACACCGTTGTAA
Source organism: Thereuonema tuberculata (assembly GCA_023159025.1). Lineage (NCBI taxonomy): Eukaryota > Metazoa > Arthropoda > Chilopoda > Scutigeromorpha > Scutigeridae > Thereuonema > Thereuonema tuberculata. Next base: position 78,770,495 of record JAFIDM010009631.1, on the reverse strand, counting down.
GAATTAGCTGTGTATTCCAAAGCGACTGTTTTGGCATACTCTCAATTCTCAGATTCATAGACCAATACTTGGTTTACTGATGACGTTAGCGCTCCTGAAATTGGCTTCCCACAGGACAAGAACTATCGTAAATCGTAGCGAAAATACAGTAAGTGCTCTTCAGAGTACGTCGTTAAAAACGTTTTGCAACATTACCGACAAACAGATGACAGGAAGAAGGGGGTCTTCAAAAGAAAGTAGCAGAAGAAAAATAAAGTCCCGAGCAAAGTTTATGGGAAGCCATTGGTTAGACCATTAAGGATTGACCTTTGCATGAAAGGAGGAGAGAAAAAACAAAAACAAAGCGGTAATTATGTTTAACTGAGGAGAGGGGGGGGAGAAGACGAAAATGTGTTACGACTGCATTATAGTCCAGATTTCATACCACATACACAAACAAGCATAAAACACTACTTTTATACAACCACGTCTGACATCTAAGGGTGGTTAAACAAGGTTATAAAGTATCGTCCAATAATTTGTGAGGGAATGATGGGTGAAGGATGGAGGGTAGTGTCGTTCTTTTTACGAGCCAGGATCAGGAATATTGCCAACAACCAATAAAAAGCTCGCTTCACGAGCGATCCCAGCGCCATCGTGATGGCTTCATAAAAAATGAAAATAATAATAATAAAAAACCCAACATGGTCAATATGTCTTTTGTTTTGAAGGATCTTTTTTATTTTTGTCCCTTTTATAATCGACTCAAAACATTAAGTTTATACCAACTATAAACCATAAATGTCTCTAGTAAGCCACATAAATTGCCTCAATAAATATGATTTTTGCTTTTACTGCTAGAAATAAATGACGATATTTATAACATTCAAATGAATTTTATTTAGATCAGGCACTAACATATAAACATTGTGTTTCAACCCAATATTGTAAAGACAAGGAGCTAGAAATGTAAAACAAGTCTTCAAAAAATATAGTTCTGAAAATGGAACGAATAAATAGGACTGAACGATGGCTAATGCAGATTCAAAGGCTAATAATAGTAAGTAGAGAACTCATGTATTCCTGAAACAAAATTATCAAAACATCTCACTACAAGCATGGTCGTTTTACGCAAAAATTAAATAGGATATTTAAATAGTGCTCCTTAATGTGACAATTGAAGACATAATGACAGAAAGTACATGAATTAAAAAGTCTGTCAATGATGCATCATGAAATTTAAATCCATTGTCCACAGAAAATACAAATGGTGAAAAGACCAGCAGAACTTGGGTTTTGGCCATCCAATGATGATGTCCGATAGCGTATTCTTATCTGGACTGCTACCAAAACCATAAAAATATCGCTTCGGAAAAGAAGCTACTTTAAGTCACCTTACTAATGAGGAATCGATTTACCTGATTAGTTACAAGGTCAAGGACAATCAACTTAAATAAAAGAGAATAGAGAAAAATAAAAACTACTGAAATAGTTAATAAGTCGAGTTAGTGAAATGATCGTTAGTTAAACGAGTTTCTATTAACAATTTCAATGTGATTGGCTCATGCTGATTTGATGCTCGCTGGCAACACAGAATTAATAATCTATTTCTCAAATGTTATCAAAGGATATTTTTTAATTTTGGACAACCTTACATAACAGTTATATAAAGTAATAGCGATCTCGAATAAAACGTCACAGACGAGATTTGGGAGCTAAAAACAAAACATAAATCACCATTTCAGTTATTTTATAAATCGAATATTATCTAACCCAGAGTTTGCAATAAAAAAATCATATAGCTACGTATTCATGAAATTATTTAAAAACTACACGACTGCAAAACATTATCGATTGCCTGCAATATTTCTATTTCCTGTTTAGCTGCTGTGATGAGCTTGTTGGTTTCTTTTTGATTGATTTGCGAATCCGCTGATCACTGTGGATAAAAGAAACGTAACAGGCACCGAAATATAGATAATATTTTTAGTAACATTAACACGGTAATATCGAAGGAAAGAAAAAAAAAAAAAGAATATGACAAAAAATGAAATTGTTAGGTTAAAAGAGACATAATTAACAGAAGGAAAGAAAAGTATTTAAGGAACGACTCGCAAAAAATCAATTACTTTTTTACTTAATCAATACATTGAGGGTCGATTTGAAATATTCCTTCCAAAGCATGAAGAACTGTACAGACAGAGTATTCGCATGATACTATTTTATTACAAAACTCCATTTCATGAGTAAATGGGGATGGGGGGGGGGGGCTTAAAGTCCGTTTCCTCATTCGTAAGGAGGGTTTGGCTGATCCATCCAAATTTCAGAAAAAGACTTTAAACTTCAATGATTTGACTTCCTCCATTTATCTTCCATCTCATCTCCCATACAAAATACGCTTAGCGATCGATGTCTCCTGTGGAAATCCAAGGGATGAAGGCAAATCCATGGGTGTCAAAATAGACCGATTTCACAGATCCTAGTGCACTTTCTTAAAGTAAACATAAAAATAAAGAAAAACACCTAAAAAGGAATGGTTGCTTGGAATCCATTTGATGAACTACATAGACATTTTGGAATCGAATATTATCATCCCTAGCCGATTCATGCTCAGAGCTTAGAATTTTAATAATAAAATCCCTTCAAACAATATTAACAGAAATTCTCAAAACAATATTCAAATTATAATTTTTTTGGATAGTTTCTTAAACTATTATATGATTAAAAATTATGGATGGGAATAAATACCTAAAACATAAATTTTTGCTTCTGATTAATTTCATCTGAAAAGTAAAGCAAAAACACTTCTTTTGTAATTTTGCAAACTACAACTTCTAATTTCAAATGAAATTTGAATAATGCTAAATTGAAGAGTAAATGAGACTGTAAACTAAAAGGTTTGTTACACTGAAACCGAATACCTTTTGGTGCTTCAAGGTAATGCTTTCTATTGACTGTGACAGATGAATCTTGGGAATACAGTATTTACAAAATTTAAAAAGCTTAAGGAAAGTAGGTTTTGATCTTTTAAGCGTGTTTAAAAAATTGTAACAAGAGATATGTGAAAATCTGGATTTATTTATTCATTAAATTAAAACAAAATAAAAAAAAAAAAAATGAAAAACGAAACTGAAAAATTTAAATTGTACTCGAAAATTTTAACAGTTGGTATTCGTTGCAACTTCAGCGATGAAACATATGCTTCTTAATTCGAATTCTGTTAATAAACATCGTCTATTCTTTTCCCGACAGACCAGTTCTCAATTCACTTAATGAAATGCTAGCGGTTTCTTTTTACTTCTCTCCCCTCCCCACCTCGCAGACAAAATTACGAATAATAAACAGTAATAACAAAATGAAAGGAGGAGTGGGACTATTCAATCCCTTTTGTAAGAGGGATTAAAATGTCAGCAATCAACCGTCAAAACAGACTACAGCAATTTATTATATAAGCTCGCTAGAAAAGACGCTAGGTCTCGAAGAAAAAAAAAAAAAAAATTCTTAGAAGAGAAGCTAAAGCAATGCCAATCAGTTCTTCAGTTGTAAGTGCTATTGTACTAGAATTCACATAAGGAAATTATTTTGAAGAATCCAAACTGGAAAGCTACACAATTAATGATAACTAATTAATTATATTAATCAAAAACCTATAAAAGAATAAAAATTGCTATCCGAAATTCCGAAGAAAAGAATTTCATCAATCAATAAATTTCAAGCAAGATTCAGACAGTTATCGAAAATGTAAGACTGATATTTTAAGATTAACATTATGTTTAAGATATTTTGTCCTTTGAAGAATGCACTCATCAGAGCTATTACATAAGAAATAAAAAATAAAAATATACAAACGATGAAATCCAGGAGTTATATTGACAGAGATAACTATAAATTAACTATTTTCAAAATTAAAAAGGTACTTATGTACCATCGAGATCCATTTTTTATAATCGATTTTTGGTGTATATTTTAAATCATTACCCCTCCGAATGTGTAATAAAAATAGACACTGAGATATTACCTGACATCGTTTGGGGGAGAGAGAAAAAAAAAAAAAAAAACATTTTCCTTTTAATTAACACTAGGTTAGGTTAATTGAGGTGGGATCCTTTCCAGGATGTTTCGTTTGGAAATACGACAAAAAAACAAATACTTTCCATTTCGAAATGAACAGTGATATCATAAATAAAGACAACTACAAGCTATGTTTTAAAACACAGAAAATAAATGAAAAGAAAACACCAGAAATCGATTATCAAAAATGGGTCCCGATAGTACGTAAGAACCTTAACCAATTCCAGTTCTTTCATATAAAATATTCCTTTCAAATTAGAATCTGAGAGAGATTCTTCCGTCACTAAAGCTCTTAAAATTATCATGTAAAAAGGACTATATTAAAAAAAAAAAAAACAGCATTAGATTAAGTAGCAAAGAGGTTGTCTATTGGTTGGAGGAGCTGGGACGAATCCCTACAATTTCTCCTCCAGACAGCTCCAAGATTAACCCAGCCCTCTGTCTAAAAGCTACAGGTTTTCTAACTCCAGAATTAAGGCGGGCAAGCGTCGGAGTAGCTCTCCGATTTTAACTTCATCGCGTTCGGGAGCTGTTATCTACCTTTTAGAGGATATAGATCGGATGTTTTTTAATTTAAACAAAAACAAAAAAAGATAGCAAAAAAAAAAACTTATAGTTGCCTCGTTTAAGTTGCAGGGTTCTCCCTCTTTCTCAGATAGATAGACTATTATTAATTTTCCAGGTGTAGGGAAATTTACTTCCAGCTGAAAACAAGTTAATTTTGAAGACTTAAAAACAACTTCGTCTCGAAAATATTATGAATCGAACCAATAATCCAAAGGCAGAATTAACGACAGCAAGGATGAAAAGACTGAAAAAATATCTTGGGAATGGTGGAGGGTAGGGTGGGGGGTATTTTTCGTTTGATGAGAGGCTTCGGTTCTTTTATTGCGATCGTAAATTTTAATAGCTGCGATGTAAAAAGGATGAAAATAATTTGTCAATTACCCAGACTAATGAATTCTGTGGTGGAGGGAGGGAATAGGGGAGGGAGGCATAATAAAAGCAAGAGATGTTTGGGAAGTAGAGATCTAAGGGAAAAGGGGAAAAAAAGTATCTCCCTTGCATTAAAATAAGAAATGGTAAAAAGCCTCAGCTACTGAGTTTCAAAACGTCATTAGCCAAAACATACGAAGTGAAACTACAAAAGAGTCTCACAAATTCATTAGAGAATGCAGATCTAGTTGGTAAATACCATGTAAGGGATAAAAGGAAGATTAAAGTCTTCTCAAATGTAAAAATATGCAAGCGAATCAAAACTCTCTGCAACTGTTGATAAAGCTGATGTTTCGACAAGTATTTCACTACTTGTAAGACATCCCTCATTTGAGACAACAGGGTCTGGAGAAAATCGCAAGTTTTCTAAGCTTCTCATATATTTGACCTTCTAGTTTTTGTTTTAAGAATTTTAATTTAGTAAATTTAATAGTTACATTAATCGAAACTTGTCTAGAAAATTATACTTCAATACTGATCTTATCTTATGAGTATCAGTTTTTAACGAAAAATAGAAAAAGAAAAGAAAGAAAGAAAGCAGCAGCTGCCTTCTTTCTTATTATGAAAGATTTAGATTTCAAATAAGAATTAAACCAAGGATTCCCAACAGGAGCGAATGAAGGCCTATAAGGAAACCGTAATTGTTTGCTATATTTATGTTTTGCTTTTAACTCTTTACAGTCATAACTTGGGTAGCTAATATTCACCACAAAGCAAAAATATAATAATAATAATAAAATATATTTATTTTTGGAGACTAGAATTTAAATTCAAATTATAAAATGTTTTATTATTAACTTCATTTCTTTCAATATTACATCCAAATACGACTGTGATCTTGAAAAATACAATAGTATCAATCACTAAGAATTGCGTAACTGCATCGCATTATTTTATACTGGAGTCGGTTACGATATTCATGTAAATTCTCTAATTGCGCCTTGTGACATTTTCGCGCTTCATTTATAATGCTATTAAGCCTAAGAAAACTGAAGAATGGAAGTCAAGGTAGAAGGTGAATTGAAACACTCCTTAGGGAAAACGAAGGTTACACATCATCCACTCAGTGAATGATTCAGAAAGGGCGGGAAAGGAAAAAAAATGATGAAGCAATCTGAATTATTTATTTCATTTTTATAACGATAAAAAAAAAGGGCACTCAGAGACGACGATAAAGTAATAGAAGCCCAGCCATGTTGACAGTTTTAATGATTGAAATTAGAATAACAAAAAAGGCGAAGGCAATTACTGCCGGTTCCCTTTTTATGGCTATTTCGAACATAAAGCGTTTTATTTATGTCAGCTTTATATAAATATATGACTCGCTGACGGCTGTATTACAACAAAGAATTCAGACATAACATTTTGCATAATGACTATTTCTAGTTGGCAATTTATAACTAAAGTATAATAAACTGGAAAAACACAGAATGTCTTTAATTATTCTCTTTAAAAAAAAAGGGGGGGGGCTTCGGAATCCTGCTTTTAAAAAAAAATATGACGTTTAAGCAAATAAGTAAATCTAACGTCAGCCCCTTATTTTATAATCATGCTCTCTTAAATTTTAATCAATAACTACTTAAAAGACATTCATTAAAGCAAGTACATTGTAAATATTTTTAATGGATATATTCTCAGTCACTGTTCAAAAAATAAAATAAAATTTATGTTGAGATAGCAATTTCCAGAAGAAGTGAGACTATTAAAAACATAGCCTACGGAATAATACTGAACAGTAGCAAACTTATAAAAGGCATGAAAGCAGTTGTAGGACGAAATTCCAATGATGCTTGGCTCAACCATGGCCGCCACCCAGGGAACCCTCAAAGCGTATCTGCTTTCCTTGTCCCCGGAGACTTTTCCTCAGCCCGGAGGGAGGCCGGGCAATCAAGGGCGGGTGCGTCCGGTGGGATTGAGGCGAATCCCGGGATCAGAGTGGTTCTGTCACCGGCAATGGGTGCCACGAGGACATAAAACAATTGCCTCACGAGTTCTCCCTTGGGAAGGAAATGGAACAGACGATGAATGAGAATGGCAAAGGATGACAGAATAACAAATAGGATGGATGGATTCGAAAGTCATGGAAAAAAAAAAAAAAAACGACGACTTGAAAGAAAAAGGGTGGGGGTGGTGTGGGGGGGGGGGGGAGATATATATTTAAGAGAGAAAACAGTACAGGAATAGTGAAAATTCATGCTATATATATATATATATAAATTCATGCAATTCTTACTATATAAAAAATGTATGATATACGTAGAACCGAAATCCAGAATATCTTCATTTTTAAGTTAAATAAAGGAAAAGCTTATTAAAATTTATGTTGACAATCTGAACTTCAACCAGTGTATTGAAGAAAGGAATTGAAATGAAACAGAGAAGGGATGGAAATACTATATAGGAAGAAATAATCATGAGTTCAGCTCTATGACTACGTTCCCGTAGACATTCAAAAATTAAATAAAATAAACAAATAAAGATGAAATGTATATTCTAGACCTGGAGAAATTAAGACATAACCGAAAATCTTTATACAGTGAAGTAAACCGTAGGGAATTCTTTCAAATAATTAGTTCGTATTTTGAGTTCATTAATATGTTTTTTTACTTCATATTTGTAATTAACAGGTACTGTTAATTACAGTAAATATTTATGATTCGATATTTTCTGAAAGATTACAAGAGGAAAATTCCTATATTTGGTTGATTTCAAATGGTTCCCAAACTAAGATTTTTACTACTCCTACATCAGTTCCATGAAATCATTGATCGGCTTTCCTGGAAAACAAGGAAGATATACAGGAAATATCTTCAAGACTTGCAATTAATCTACGAAGCAGATGACATCACCCGTTTCCTAATTCCAAAGAAATTCTGTTTCTGTCGAAGTTATTACATAATATATCAAAATATTTTTAATAGTTAAAATTAATTTTCCCCCTCCATATTATGAATATTTTGTATAACTTTGAATAGGCTACTGAACAAATGTCAAATGGTTTTGCTCTATACCATAGCGATACCAAGTATTATTGGATTTATTTGGGAATTAGTCAGGGAAACTTCAATAATTAATCTTTTTGGAAAATCAGACTAGAGCCCTCAGGAAATAAAGAGGAAATTTGATATGATAAAATTGTAGTGAAACATCTAAAGAGTTTCCCCAATTCTGCTGGAAACGTTATACTATTGCTATTTGTTTTATTTGATTATTTCTATATAAGCTATCATTCCCATATCGACTCTATAGACTTGCTTTGCTCCACTTTAGATATTTACAAAAGATATAAAGGTACAAATTCTCTGACAACTGTAGAATTTAGAAGGACTTTCTTTTCTTTCCCGGAGCCAAATGCGCGCAACTGAAAATCGTAGTGTTTCAAAATTACGAGTCGACTTTTGTTAAATGATTCTAAAAGAGTCATGAAAGTAATTATTTCTTCTAGTTGAATAGTGATCCACCCTAAATATGGCACTGACTTTCCCACAGAAAATTCATGTTATATCCACCGAGAAGAATCAATACTTTAACTGCAAAATATTAAGCATACTGTATATATAGTATAAATAGCTTTTGCATTTTTAGCAAACTCTCGCTTCGTAATGACTGATATAATGTAATATAATGACTGAACATTTATTTCATAAATTAATTTTTAAGCAAGATTTTATTCTCAAAGGTTGACGGTAAATTCCAAAATATCGGCTGGAGGTGTAAATTTAAAAGTCATTTTTGTTTTTGATTAATTTAGAAAGTCAATTTTCTGATTCTTAAACTATAAATAGCATTCCAAAGATGTCTTATCTTTTTCAGATTATTATTTTTAGAATAAGAAAAAAGTTATTAAGGATTTATGTTTTTTTTTTTTTTTTTTTTTTTTTTTTTTAATTTAAAATAAAAATTTTTTTATTTTTTTTTTTTTTTTTTTTTTTTTTTTTTTTCAAATTTAAGTTGAATCCATAATTGTTCTACTTAGGCTTATTCTTTACATTATCTAATTTTAATAATTCTGATCTCGTTATTTTAAAAGAACTTCAACTCATTAAAAAAAAAAAAAAAAAAATCTAAAAGGCTAAAATTCGGGAGAAAAAATATGAGCCTACAAGAGGTGTAGTTATCTGCTGCGAATCGGTGGCCAAAGCCGGCGTGAAAGATGAACGACGGACGGTGATTATATCAATGTTCGTTTCTCATGCTAACGGAACCAAGACGGCAAAAGGCCGGGTTGATGGCGGTCAGGGCTCCGGGGCCGATCGTAAAAATCGCCGGGGGAAAAATGAGCGCGTTTGCTGAGGATAATAAAGAGCGAACGAGGGCATCGTGGACATCGTGTCAGCAAGTTCATCCACACACACGAGAGGATGGCACTGACCCTCAACACTTTGATTCGTGCGAGCGAAGAGAAGGGCAGAGAAACATGGTCCATGTCAAAATATCAAAAGCAGCATGGCTGCCTAAGTACGCCTCTATGTCGATACAAAAAAAAAATAAAAAAAAAATAACGAAGTGATATTAAAAAAAATTTAAACAATGATAGCTCCAATTAATAGACTAATAAATATGACCAAACAAATTTATAAAAAGAAGATGAACAACGATCCAAAACTTTAAGTGGGAATTTTAAAGTGAACTTTTTAAATTTTATAAACTGTGCATAAAAAGCAGTAAAAAAAACATAAGAAATAATGAAAAATAAAACAAACAGTGAATCTTAATTTTAATTAAAAAGTATAAATTATAGCTCGATAATTTGAATTAAAATTTCAGTGGAAATTAAAAACAATTATAAATGTGCAAATAAATAGTATATCAATCTTTTCGTAGACTACAAAACTCATAATTCAGATAAGTTAGCAGATAAAACTATTTCTAAACTGAAGGATGGCCCAATTTATTTATCGACACGATATAAGAACAAACGCATATCTCCGAAAGATGTATGTTCAAGTCACTTCACCGAAGAATCATCTCCTGCCTACCATTATCATCGTATAAGAATAAGTTATCCTAGTACTACTTTCATTTCAAACTCCAAAACTTCTTAAGAACTAGATAAGATGGGAGGGACGGAAAGAGTTTACTTCCTTCAGTCCACATCTGTCTGAGCTTATCACCCAGTTTCAGCGATTAGGCAGACGCTGCATCAAAAACGCAAAAGGATTCTCGGGAGAAAAAAAAGCTACCCTCACTTGAGGAAGGGCAGATAAAAGTTGCGTTGTTTATGAAGTGGTGGGAGGGAGAAAGGTGTATCAACACCCGTCACGTGTTATACGAGGGTCTCTTATCGTTTGTGGTGGGAGGGGTGAAATGACACTAAGTAACTCTCAAGCTTTTACAGCGACGGAGTTTCCCCTCTACTGAAGCGGCCATAATTCATTCGCACGCCTTACGTCGTCATTAGTGATAATAGCCACCCACGATTAACTGCTTATCTTGAGCCCACCCGACTCCGCAGAGCTGCATTTTTTCTGGAAAGGGTGTTATTATTAGGCAAAGGTGTTTAAAACAAATATGATATCCACCTTAGAAAAGCTCAACCAATATGGTGGCCAACTTAAAGTGTAATCCAATTGATACTGACATACTATTCAATTACGAAGCGTTCACGACATGACTTACAGCTCAATAAAAAATCCCTTAACTATTCATTTCTGTGGGCTATGTAACTTAAATTTTATAGACGACCACTATAAGTCATGCCCATATTTATTCAGGGTGTCTACAAAATCTGAATAAAAAAATTCCCAGATTTTATGAACAATTTCTTTTAAAATTCCGTGATAAGAGGAAAAAAAAACCCTCAAAACCGATCTGTTCAACAAAAAAAAAAAAAAATCTCGAAACCGATCTGGGCTCAAGTAAAGATTTGGGTACTAGCCAATCAGAAGCAATCTTGCCATTCACTGCCTAACGGCTATTTCTCATTGTGCAGTGATGCACCTTTTAGCAAATATAGGCCTAGCCGTACCCGAAACTAAAATTTTACTAAAAAAAAAAAAAAAAAAAAAAAAACCTCCAAACCGATCTGGGCTCAAGTAAAAATTTGGGTACTAGCCAATCAGAAGCAATCTTGCCATTCACTGCCTAACGGCTATTTCTCATTGTGCAGTGATGCACCTTTTAGCAAATATAGGCCTAGCCGTACCCGAAACTAAAATTTTACTGAAAAAAAAAAAAAAAAAAACTCCAAACCGATCTGGGTAAAACTGCCGTTCACGGTACTGGGTTTTTTTTCCGAGTTCCGCAGTAGATTGCTTCCGGACTATTGTCAGGAATCGGAACCGGAAGTTGATGTCGAAAATGATGATGTTCGAAATTAATAAGAAAACGAATGTAAGGAAATACTGAAAAGACATGTTTTGGTGCAAGGAGCCATAAATACTAAGTCCCGAAAACAATCCTCAATATTACCGGAAAGCCACTTGTCGCTGTTGTGACCCATAACCATTAAATTAATAAAAATTCATGCATAATTACGAGAAGGTCAGTTGTTGGTGAAAGTTGCCGTAATCATTAAGCGTTTAAAAAAAAAACCTGAATATGTACGAGAAGCACGTCCTTGCTAAAAGGGCGTAATCTTAACATTACACATTAATATCCCCAAATATTTAAGAACCATCCGATTCATTGAAAGTGAATGTTTTAGAGAATGAAATGAAAACCCAATTAGGCCTAACCTTTATCTGTTGTGAATGAGATACGTTTCCCTTCATTAGAACGATAAATGCTGGTATCCTGGATCATTAAATGTCTTCTAGGATCATTCTGTCACTTTAAAAGCCAAAATAAAGTAATCGAAATCAGCAGATATTTCGTAATGAGGCGACAATTTCACATTGACAGAATCTTGAACCGCCATTGCATCCATGCAAAAAAAAAAGCCTTTATTCTAATCACGTGATGAACAAAAAAAAAGTTCATTTTTTAATGTATTCATGCGCGAAAATCATAGTCCTAAACCGAAACAAAGCAGGCAGTACCGTCAAACGCATTTAAACCAAAAAATTATTCTTGTTCCAGAATAACAAAATTCCCTGACAATTCCAGGTGTTCTCTGATTTCCCGGTTCTGTAGACATTCTGTTAGTGCTATTATCCATCGAGTTCAAAGAATAACTTATTTTAAGTAATCCTATTTGTTTGACTTAACTATAATAAATCTAAATCGATACACACTGATATGATAAAGTGGTTAAAAAAGAATTTCTATTGATCTTTCAATGATGAAGAACAGACAATAGGCCTATAACATGGTGAAATTAGTGTTATCTATATTTTTCATCAACAGATAAAAACTACACTCTGTCACAATTATTTTATCATGCTCGATAAACTTCTAGTATTAATAGGAATTTGTGGGAGTAGCCTAAATCATAATTATCTAAAATGACGAATTAATTATTGAGAAAAAAATTAAGCCTAAGTCATTCCCATGTTACCTTTATCGCACATGAGTCTTCTTCCACTTGTAAAAATTTCAGCCAGGTGAAAATAGTTTCTTAATTATCAGTATTATCCTACTGAAAATATCGAAACGTATCTGGAATAAAGCACTTGTTTCAGTAGTTAAATCTGCCTAAGGATAGCTGATCATCTGAATACCTTAAAACCATGAGGATCTCAGAACAACTAAGCCAGTAACTGTAAATTCATGGAAATCAGCGCACACGCCCGGTCAACAATGACTTCGGATCAGAAGCTTGTGGCTTCGATTCCGCCCGCGGATATTTCATTGTTTTGATCGATTCCTATTGCAGATGCTCTGTGAAAATAAAATTATTTTCGCAGGAAATGAAAAAAAATATTTTCCAGACACAGAGAAAGTGCGTTAGATACAGACATTTCTGGAAAACTATATAAGAGATAATTTTTTTTTTTTTCATTATGTTACGCAGCCGTGCTATGGACTAAAAATATTCTATTATTCCTTGAACACTTACGATTTCATAATTACAGAGCATTTCGTTTCAATCTTGGATGTAATAATACAGGATGTCTACAAAATCTGAAAAAAAAAATTCCCTGATTTCACGAAC
>JAFIDM010009631.1:78739068-78757314 GCA_023159025.1 Thereuonema tuberculata | reverse complement strand
TGCTGCTTCTAAGATTTTAATTTTTTTGTCATTAAGCCTTTTCAGTTCAAGTTCAGCCTCTCTTTTTCTTTTAACAGCTACTGCCAATCCTTGATTTTCTTTCTTTTTTTGTTCCTTTGCCTCGGAATACTTAGCTCTTGCATTTCTTACATCAAGGACCATCTTCTTAGTAATTTCAATGTTATTTATGCCACCTTTGGACAATACACTATCATAAATGGATCTTCTGGCAATGATAGTTTCTTCTTTGATATTCTGCTCTAAAGTATCTTTGTTTATAGAAAAACCTTTTTCTAAGCTTGCATTGCCATGCGACAATACCATGACTAACTGTATCACTGTCATAGATTCAGCTGCTCCATTTTCTTCAGCAGATATCAAACTACACCAGAAATTATCAATACGTGCAGTCGATCTTTTATACATCTTTAACATTGAGATATTTTCTGGCTGTGAACATATTTGTTTTAATTGATTCTTAGCTTTCTCAGCTTAAGTGCATGATATCCAGTTTTTTTCAGAAAGAATTACCAACAGACTTGATAATCTACATGAAAATATATTTTCATTTATTGCTATTTTAGGGTCAAAACAGGACACTGCTTTAGTCAGCTTGTAAATAAGGGGAGATTTACTTTGGAGTTTCAGTAAACATTGAATCAATATGCGTCTACAGTCAACTTTAAATTCAGCTATTTGCAAATCAGATACTTTCGCCTTTTTCAAATTGCTTTGAGCAGATAAACCAATATCTATTTGTTTAACTGGCAGAAAATTTGATTTGTCCTCCACGTCTATGCTTGTAATATTTTTGCTTAATGACTCTTTTTTAAGAAAGCGTTGCATGAATTTTAGTGACAAATTACTTAGGTCAGAATAAAGAAATGGTATTAAGGTAGCATCTGTTTGGTACTCCCTTAAGAACATTTCAAAATCGGAAGCAACTAAATGAAAAAAAGTAAGCTTTCCTGGTAAGAGAGAATCATAAATAGCACTTTTAACTTCCTTATAACTTTTTGAATTTGGAGCCATTTTGTCCTTCTCTATTCCTTCTATAAACTTCCTTAGCAATGGGATAAGCTGCAATGATCGTTCTGTTACACCAGTGTTCTCAACCCACCTAACAAAGCAAAACTTTTTTGGAAATATTTGTGAATTTGTATATTCCGTATATAATGTTCTTCTTGCTGGGGAATCTTTGAACAAGTAATATAAAGCTCGATGAAACTCCATAATCTTCCAGTTCGTAACTGACACTCCTGTTTTGAAAGCTATGTTCAATGCATGTAGTCCACATGAGCCAATATTCAGTACTTCAGCATCTTCCTTAGTTTCCTTTAAAGAGCACGAAAGTTCTTTAAAAAAACTTTTGATTTACGTTAGGCCCATCCATCGAGATTTGTAGAAGTTTCTTCAAATCCAGAGGTTTAGTAGCCTCAACAAACGAATTCACCAAATCAGTTGCACGAGTGCGTCCAAGAAAGGTAGAGTTCAAATATCTTGTTTTTACTTCATTTGTCTTTGTACACCAATATCTAATATTCCTCGTAGTAAGTTTCGGCTTCAGTTTCAGTGGCGGGAATGTAGTACAGGATATGACGTCACTTTTCAATACCATTAGACCGGCCGGCGGGAAAGAGGGGATCGACGTGACGCGTGACCTTGAATGCTCCCTTAAGATAAAAGCTCGCGCTTGGCAAAAGATCATAAATTTCCCTGATTTTAAGTAATAATTGCAAAATTCCCTGAATAACAAAATTCCCTGATAATTCCCTGATTTCCCTGATTCTGTAGACACCCTGTAATATTAAATCAATTAGCCACACAAAAGCTCATTTTAAGATTCTGTGAGCCCTAAGTGGAAGTGCATTTTGAGGCCCATTCATGGCAAAGAAGTGAACAACTAGGGGCACTTTCGCATTCGGGGGCCTCCAACGACCGCTTAATCTGTCTACGTCTAAGTCCAGCTTTCTTTATGCTCCTCCAGTTAAGATTAAACTTTATATACTTCGCACAATCATTGGTCGCCATTAGGGTTAGTGTTTGGGACCTAGAGCTTTATTCTTTTTTCGGGGCTTTACCAACTGAGTTCAAATTCAAAGAGGATCATTTATTTAGTTAATATATTTCTGGGCCAGTGAATTTCTGTTAAGACTCTACCGTTCAGATGCACTGATTTGACATCTCTTAATTATTAAAAATCAAAGCAATTTCGTAATATTTTCAACATTTCAACAAGAATTTACGTAAGACAGTGTCACTTCATGAAAAAAAAAAAATAAACCATAATCCAGTAATTTAAACAGATTTTAAAGCACTGAGAATATACAGGCGACACTGAGTCGTTTTAAAACTATCTGCAAGGATCGAAGTCTTGATTTACGATAGTTAATTAATGTTAGAAATTGTCGCCTACCGATAAAAGAATGTCTGTTTCCGTTAAGCAACAACATACTCATCAAAAGAGAGAATTTATTATTAGACAAAAAAAAAAAAAAAAAAGATAGTACATCAACTAACTTCCCAAAAACTGGTCAAAAAAAGAGGGTGGGAGGGTAATGGTTAGTTTAGAATCTGCCACGGTGCATTTGGGAATAGAAGGAGGGGGTTCAGAACTAAATGTTCTTCCACAAAGTAAACAGACGGGAAACTCAGCACCCCCCCCCTCTTCCCCACAATTTGCCATTTGGAGGGCGGAAAATGCAAAAGCCACTCACTCTTCTTATCCTCTCCCGCCTCCTCTTTTTTTTTTTTTTTCCTTTTTCTTTTTTCCCTCCATTTACGACAACTGGTTTACGACAATGCGGCGACTGTTGGCACGAAGCCAAAGAAAGAGAAAGGCCACTTCGGGATGGTGTTGTTTTCTAATGCTGGCTTCTCTCACAAAGAGTCTTAAAACTTTTTTTTTTTCCCTTTCTCTCTTGCAAAACTCAATCACCCACCCACGCAAAAGAAAGAGGTCGGGACTGACGCCAGCATGTCTTTCTATTCATTTTCACATCAGATGAAAGCAGACGATTTGATACCAATGTAGAATTCCTATTGCAATATTCGAATAGCCCAATCATATTCTCGAAAGCTATTTAGGGTTCTAAAAAACTTCTAATAATGCTGGGAAATATGCATTTAGATATTAAAAAAAAAACAGTTAAAACCTAACAGTGCAATGATCTGTTTCATTATTTTACGCTTCAACAGGATTAACTATAAATTAAGCCAATGGATTTAGAAATGAATCCGTAACAATATTAACTATTTTCAAAGGGAAGAAATAGACATCTTTCGCTAAGACTTGCAAAATAACTGTAGGATTAGAAATGAAGGTTTAACTAAAAGACCCAACTGTAAACTATAAACAAGCTAAAAATAATATAAATTTCAACAGATTTTTAGATTTACTGGTAATTGCTAACAGAAATTATAAATGCCCCTTTGGATGAACACTGAAGAAATTGGTATGTGCTGCAAGAACTGCAGCAGCAGCCATTTCTTGGCGTTTCGGAAAATAAAAAGTTCCACAACTTGCTTCTTTTATGATCATTTATCAATACGATTGATCAATTCTTCCATTTGTGGAAGAGAACAAGGGCGAGGTCTACAGTCGTCTCCTCCCTTTCCCCACCGAGGTTCTGTTTTCAATTTCCTTACTCGGTGCTGCCCGCCCTTCGTCCCTCGGTGTTACGGTATCATTCCCTCGACACTGGCTCTGCACACAAATCTCTGTTTTCAATCCCAAGTCCAGTAAATTGGATTAGGTGGAGGTAAGAGGATTGCGAATGGCCTACGCAAGTGCTTCCAGTTCCTTTGGAACCTAAAGGAGGGTGAGGGGGGGTGGTCGTCCAATTTGGTCAGGAAGAAAGACGGAGGAACGCTGTCTCTGATTGTGGAACCTACTATTGCAATGGATGGAAATAGTTAGGAAGTGCGGTCAATTTCGGGCTCGCCTAGCTAAGAATACAGAATTCAGATCCATTGTTTTCTTCCATTTGCAACTTCATATTTTAATACTGAATGTATTTCGTTTAAAATATTCAAAAGTTTTTGTCAAGCTTATTTAACATATTTTTCTTTTATGTATAATATGATTATTAAATAGTCAATGCAGCTTTTTTTGCTTTTTCTTTATACCTAAATATTTTTATTTACGTAAAAAAAAAAAAGCAAATTTCTTTTCAGTTCATCTATATTTAATTGTTATTTATATCACTTCAAAATTTTTAAAGTAGTATAATTAGTAAATATGTTTAAACAGGCTATTTTTTTCAATGCAGCTATGCTTGTCTTTGCTATATTTTAAAAAATCAGACTAATTCTCTTTACTGTGAACAATTATGAATTGCTTGAACTGAAATCTAATCTAATGCAAGAGAATTTCTTCCTTTCTTCTCTCATTATCCTTCACAAAAGGCGTTACAGTACTACTTTTACGAATCAAGTCTCTTCAGTGTTGGCAATGTTCCATGGCTAAGTGTCGCGAAATGTAATCAATTTCCTCCTTAGACCAAATAAGATAAAATATATTCAAAATTTACGATTTTATCATGACTTGAAATCGCTAGAATTACTTTGGAATTAAACTCGGACTCTAAATCTCGTCCAATCGTAACTGTCTTCCTGATTACAAAAAGAGAACAGATATGTCGTATTCATCGGGTATCTCGCGCAAGAAATGTCGTCCTACTTTAAAAAAAAATGTCTTGCAAAAAAAAAAAAAAAGATTGTAAAAGAGAACGGCTGACAAGCCGACGATACAATAACAATCCCAACCTCCAAAAAGTTAACCCTAAAAACAATTCTAAAATGCAGATGAATTGGTGGACAGTAAAAGAAACAAGACGAGGAAGATTGCCTTGAAGTTCTCCTAGTTGGTGCCATCGAATCAGGCATGTTGTTTGAAACATGCTATATGAAACAAAAGCTATTACTGTAGTAAAACGACTAAGAATATTACTTTTAATGTCTAAAGTATACACTTAACAAAAAATCCGTCAGATTTAAATGGAAATCTATGAATAAGCTTAAATTTTCTTCAATAAAGTCGGTATTAATTCATTTAGCTTCTACTGTATATGTTTCAAATGTAAACGTAAATTTACTCATTATTTAAAAAAAAAAGAAATATGAATGTCACCTGGTGAAGTTATTACCAATTTACAGAAAATGGCTCGAATGCTATTATTCATCGAAAACTGTTTCCTTGTGGCCCGTGATAGAACATTCTTACTCCTACAGCTTTTCCCACTTTATCGCGTGGGGTCGCTGATGAGCAAGGCGCGCTTGCTCAATAATCGCTTTTGGCAAGGGGGTTTTTCAGTCGGATGCCCTTCCTGACACCAACCCAGAGCAGGGTAACCCAAAGCTGCCATAGACGGCGAAAGAAGCGAAAGACGAAGAAGGTAACAACACAGGAAAGAAAGAAAACATCCATGTCTTCGGCCGGGATTCGAACCCTGGTCCCGTCGCCTTAGACCGCTCGGTCGTGGCGGCACGGACGATAGAACATTCTTACTCTACAGAAAGGAAGAAAAGGCCATAAAGACAACGTTCCATTACTGGTGTTTGACAATCGTTTTAAATTAAAACTGTTACAAGTTTTTTGTAAATATTAATTACTGAATTTACGATGAATTATAAAATATTCACTGAAAACTATTCGCTTAGAATTTAACTGCTGGAATTAAGTAATGCTAAGTATAATCAACTTTATCTTTTCATTTGACAGTAAAAAAAGAAAAAGTAGATAAAAGAATAAAACACTGATAGTTACATGTAGAAAAACAAAATATAGATCAGCTACAAGATGTAAAAGCTGTCAAAATGAGATAAATAAAAGATACAAGCGATGGTATAATCCTTTCTCCGACTAGTTCGGAAATTTGGCAATTAATTTTTTTTATTTATTTATTTTTTTTTTTTTTTTTGTAGCCAGTTTTTGGAGAACAGCAAACGAGAGACATTTTCTTTCTTAAAAAATAGAATAAGACAGCTAAGTATTTCCAAATCTAAGTTATAAATTTTCGACATCAGTTCAAGAAAAATTAGCTTGTCTCATGACAGAATCATGTTATTCAAATGAGTTGAAATGATAGACTTGAGCGAACAGATCGAAATTACAGGCTATTTTATAAGAAAAATTAAATATAGAATCTCCCCCGTTTTTTATATGGTTGTAAAACGGAGAGACGGAAAATAACTGGACCCTGAAGGTCGGAAAACAGTTCGAATGTCACCCTTACGACCCCATAAACCTTACTGCACAGGCCCGATGTGCCCCCAAAAACGACACACGGTTATGACCCCATCAGAAAACTTTTATCGAGCGGCACCTAACGTCGGGGGAAGAAGATATATTCTCTCTGGGAGGGTGTCATAACAAAAAGGGATAAATGGAGCAGATCGCTTTTCGTGTGGCCACCAACGATGTTAGAGGAGAGACAAGGAAGGGTAGAGACAGGGGAAAAGGAGGTAAATGCCATTTTCTCCTCCAAAGAGCTACTCGACGTTTTGCGATAATAACAGACATCAATAACAGCTTCTGAACTATAAGAAACCACTTCAACAGAGGAAAGGGTAGAGCGATTTTTGTCGAGTGTGTTTTATATCACAACCGATGACCGCAGATTTTCTGGCGCCAGGTGACATTCTATACGCGTCTGAAGTGTTAATACTGAAGTAACTGTGACACAGTGACTTTTTTTTTGTCAGAATCTTTGCGAATAGACTAAACACACTGCTACTCGAGGTTCTACTGTTACAGCTTATAAGTGCATACATGGACTATTAGTAGCAAAATTAATTATCGTTAATGTTCATTTCGTAGTATTAATGTATTGAACATTTTAACTTTCTTAACAAAAACATTATATGTATCATTAAAAAAAAAGTGTAAAAACTTAATTCATAGTATAAATATAGTGTACTTACGTTTGGGAGCTGCCGTTGTGAAGAGATCAGAACCAGCGTCAGATGCCTAAAAAAAAAAAGCAAGCAAAAATTAAAATCAACAAATAATATTTTTTTTTTTCATGTATTCAAATTAAGCTTCAACAAATTAAATTATTTAAAGAAATGAACTATCACCAACTTATACATTTATAGAAATTTGTTAGAAAATGCAGTGTAATTTGAATTCAAAGTTTTCCTTGTTACACTATCGAGTAAATTACAGAAATTGCAAATTTATTTTTGCTTCTTAGAGTGTACTGGACAAATATTTTAGATTGTTTTTTATTAAGTAGTTTTACAAGACTTAAAAGCTATCATATGGATGGTGTTATACATCATTTGACCAACCGCCAAAATAGATGTTTTTAGATTATTGCTCCATTTACTAGCGAAAGGTGTAAACTCGATACAAACTTGTTCCTGCTCGCTTTTCAACGTAATTCTGCGGAAAATTAATTTTGAATAAACGCTAATCGACTAATCGTAACGAATAAGATTTGCATCATGTGACTAACGACCTTTGAAGGATATTATTAATGTTGAAAATGATCAGAATTGTCCCGTGACAGTATCTTCATTTTGATATATAACACTCTTCATTCCATTAAAAAAATGGTGAAGTAATACATAAGCTTTTGCGTTTATGCGAATATCTCAAAATCGAATTCTGGCGCTTGATCAAATGATGTACAACACCATCCATATATCATACCATACTATCAAATTTCCTTCTAAGATAAATGTAAGGTAACACACAACATTCTAATCTTCTGAAGCCTAACCAATATCGCATTCGTTCACTCAATATTTTTGCTTTTAAAATTACAATGTCTTAATGAATTCCAAAAATAAACAAAATTTCCTTTGAAAATAAAACTACTAATTGTAATATTCTAAGAAACCATTTCGACTTATGAACAGCTTGAAGATTGTGTTTAAAAATTGAAGAAGATATGAGTAAACCGAAGCTTTAACGTAAAAATAGGACTAAATATTTATTAAATATGTATTTAATACAACTAGCCTTACAAAACAATTTGATGAGATACTTTTTTTTTTTCTCCCCACCTAATGATTTTAAAAGCAATGAAAACTCTACAAATTCTCAAGGTGATTTGGAAAAAAGAACGAATGTGATAAACCTTTTCTCTTCAACAGCATAAACAGTATTTGTTACTTTGACAATTTTAAGATTTTTACTTCACCAAAGTAACAAAATAAGCTCTTCTAATGTTCACTCTGAAATTTGGGATTACTGTTAAGAGAGTGATAAGTAAGAGTGAACAGTTTGAGATGGGAAACGATATGCTTCGTGGTTACATGAACTTGACCACGACCCAAAACGCCGTTCAATCATTCCCCTGTAAAAGGTTAACAGGAGGAGAACGGGAACGTAGGATCAAAGATTTCATTCGAATGAAATATATTCTTTAAGGCAGTGGACTCCCCCCCCCCCTCCCCGACTTAACCTCCAACAACCCACCCACCCCCGCCGCCAAACCCGAGTGGCTGACAGTGAAGCACTGCTAATGGACGTTTTATGGTCGCAGCCGGTTTAACGACCGCCAGCGACGAAGATTGGAGGACCTACTCCCCCGCGCCGGTTAATTTCGCTTTCCTCCTCCTTCCAACCTTTTTTTTTTTTTCTTTACGATTGCCAATTTCCATCCGCCCCGTCTATCTACGTCGACCCGTCCGCCTCGGGAGAAATGGAAAGAAAATATATTCGGATCTCTTTTCCACCCCGACTTCCTTGATAGGACTTTTTTATTGGATCCTGCAAGAGACGAGAAGTCCTAGATTCGCGACAAGGATCGAAGACCGCTTACGAAAGACAGCACGATGAAAGACCAAAGAATTCCCTCTCCCGCTTTTTATGATTCCAATTCTCATAACTATCATTTTCAAAAAGAAAAAAAAAAAAAAACTATCTTTTAATATCGTCTGGAGCTTTCTGCAGCAATACGAGAATGATTTCAAGCAATTATTTAGATATCTATTTTTCTTTTCCTGGTTAATCTCCTACTTAAAAAAAAATCACTTGAAATAAACTTCAAATTATCAAATAAAAAGACAGGTTTATTAATAAGTTCAATATAAGCATTTGCAATCAAATCTGTTAAATAATATTTCCCCGCTTAACAAATTTTAACAAATATTTCCAAAGTGTTCTTAAAAAAAAAAATCGCATTAAGGTTGAATATTATTTTTTTTTTCCGTCAAGATCCAGGAAATTGATTAAAACCATTAATAACTTCCTTCTTTGACGAAACCTCCTCAAATCCTTTTAATTATCAATAAAAAGAGATAATAAGTTAATGAGTGACATCCAAGAACAGCGGTTTCACGGTCTTTAGGAGATGATGTTGGGAGCAATCATCAGTGAACAGCGAGGTCTCGGAACGGAAATTATTTCAAATCCTCATTAAATTAATTCTTCGTTACAAAGTTCAGTGATGTTTTTCACTATATTCTTTTTCTTTTCTTTACCTCATTGATAGCAACTTTTTGATTACATCGACGACAAGATGTTTCAAATGTCTTAGGCGATCTTATTCTTCTGATGATTTAATAAAAAAATGATATAACCGAATTACAGAAGGAGCATTTCACATAAAAAAAAAAACACGTTCCATTGCAGAACAATCATTTTATATCAAAGAAGCTTAAGACGGAACTATGTTAAGTAAAAATTCTTTAGTGCACTTCTTTTCCAAACGACCGCCAAATGGTGGTTTCTCAGCAAGAATTCCAAGCACTGCAAGGAAGCTACAGCTCCCCTGATTTTTTTTTTTTTTTTTTTTTTAATGATTCATTGCTAAAACATCAACTTTTGATTTATTTATTTTTTATTTTGTTTAGCAAAAACAATAATTCTCACACAAAGTTTTCATTACTTCTTAACTTTTCTTCCTTTTCTTTACTTACAGATCATTTAACGAATGCACACTTTCAAATATACGTATATTGTCATATATAAACTCTGATAAGAGCCTTGTAACACTGTTAAGCTCAGGCAAAAATAGCTCTTTCATTAAGTAAGAACGTGTTCTTGTCTTACAATATTCACTTCCCTGTATTCACAAAAAGTAAAGCTTTATGTTGTTTCGCCCTTGGATGCTACGACGACCTACGTTGCAGCTTTCTGCTGTTAAACTGATTTTTGGAGTAATCAAAGATAACAATTTATAGTTCCATGGCATCTTAAAATTCCTTTCAAGATTATAAGTAAAACGGAAATTGTGATGGCAATTATTCAGATGGTTTTAAGCAACCTTGGATATGCAACTAAATTGTTTAGTTATGGCAACCAGACAGTAACCAAAATATACATATAGACTATACATAAACTTTGGTTGCGATTCATGTTTTTTGCTTGTACTGAATAAAGCTTCATATATTGCAAAATGCAGTCTTTTGGAAAATAGCAAACGACGCTCGGTTGGAGACGCCGACGCAAACGAGAAATTATTATTGGTGGAAAAGCTTAAGGCAATTGAGTGGAGCGCCGGCGAGTGGCAGTCGGGGGCGATAAGGCAGCTGTTGATAAACGAGTCTCTTGCTTCGCTTATTAATTTAACAAGAGGCAAAAGGGAGAGGGTGGGGACGAAGAGTTCTCTTTAATCTCTTCCCCAGACTGCTATCGTTGGCAAACTGAGGAGGAGGAGGTATTTATACAAGTCCCGAGTTCTCGAGGATTAGAGGCAATTAACGGTGATGATGGTGTAAGCTCCTTTAAGTGTCGATGGCAGATATTGAGGAGCGAAGAGGAGGAGTAGAGGAAGAACGGAGGAGGCGGAGGCAAAAAAAAGAAAGAAAAAGACAAATAACGGAATAGAAGAGAGTGTAATCAACGAACCGGTGACAGTAACAACTACTTCCTCCCCCTTCTCTAGGTCTTCTCCCAACTCACCCCTTCACACAGGGAAAAAAAAAAAGAATGTTTTCAAGTTGATAATTAACAGAAACCATAAATGGCCTTTTAAGTGACAAATTGCCACAACAGAAATTTTTACGGCTTTCTTTTTATGCATTAGTAAATTGGGTAAGAAAGATAAGACGTTCCGGGACGGTCAACCGTTAAACAAAGAAAACGGCTATTTCTTATTAGATACAGAAAATGTATTTATAACAATTTAGTTAATTTTATTTATTCCCATATAACATTATCCCATACAAGATTAAAAATACTACTTTTGTAGGTTTAACAAATGTCAAATGCAAATAAATATTTAGAAAATGAAAAAGACTTTAGCCAGTTTATGAAAATTAATAAATCTAATTTAGTGTGAAATTTGCGGAATCGATGAACAGATGAAGATGGTGGTGGAATGGGAGAAAGCGTAACATTTTGAGTACTACAGAATTAACTAAAAGTAATCAAGAAAATTTAACGTGCTGTGAGAATTGTTAACTAAGAAAAAAGAAAGAGAAAATGAAAAATAGCACCTGAACAAAAGAGGAAATTGCCTTTCTGATTTTAGATTACGGGAAGGAGTTGGGGACGGCCCTTTCGTCCTTCTACGGACTCATCAGCTCAACCCTCGCCTTCCCTTAAGGACGAAACTGCCGTCCCCAACTCCTTCCCCTAATCTAAAATCAGAAAGGCAATTTCCTCATTTGTTCAGGTGCTGTTTTTCATTTTCTCTTTCTTTTTTCTTAGTTAACAATTCTCACAGCACATTACATTGTAATAAAGTAATAAAGAAAATTTAATGTTTTGGAACCTTCTCTTCTTATTTATTTCCCTTCTGCCTACTCTTTCGTAGGCGAAGGTTTTTGCTGGCGTCGAGAGTCGCAGCAATTTGTTTTCTTGTTTTTGGGGTCACTTCCGAGTTGGGGGTGGCTTCCACTAACCAGGTCTTGCCTTTCTGATTCGGTTAAGGGAAGGCGAGGGTTCGGCTGATGAGTCCGTAGAAGGACGAAACGGCCGTCCCCAACTCCTTCTCGTAATCTAAAATCAGAAAGGCAATTTCCTCATTTGTTCAGGTGCTGTTTTTCATTTTCTCTTTCTTTTTTCTTAGTTAAGAATTAACTAAACTCGGCAGATAAATAAAGCAGTATGATTAGAGAAAGCAATGTAAACGAACGACAAAATAAGCTATTGTTGGTGTTATCAACTGTATTCGTCGGGAAGTTCACGAATATGACATCATCCGAATTAAAACACCACTAAATTTAAAATGTGTTTGGCTTTAGAGATTCAACATTCTAATGGAAGGTTTTTGCAGTTACCATTTATGCAAATATAACATTTACCCCATGAAGTAAATGTAAACAAAGATTGGATCGAAAATTGTAAAGTATCTGCGCTTTAATACGTGTCAAAACAAAAGTCGCCTTTTTTTTCCCCCGTCCCCTTTCACCAGATGTTGCTGAACTTTCCATCCATTCGTTCTGGTACAGTGCTGGGTTCATTCTCATGTAATGCTAACAGCAGATGTTCATAATGATGTCTCAACAATATTGGCTTCAATTCAACGACCTATCAAAACTGTTAATCATAAGTACGTATTTAAGCTTTCAAGGAAATTATCATACTAGATCTCCCATTAGCAGTAAATCGTTATTCGTCGATGATCTACAAAAGATCAAGCGACAAGTTAAGCTATAAAGGATTAATTAGTCTAATACCAACGTTGAAAACTCAATGGATAATCAAAATTTAATGTCCTTAGTCTCCACTCTTCTACAGCAACTTTATTTTAATTAATATATTCAATATATTTATATATATATTTATTTCCTTTGAAAAAATTAACTTTCACTGGCTGTTAAATAGACATACTTGTAAACTGCAATAGAGAGCACCAGCTTTTCGTAGCTTCTATTAACTGTGGATGCCAAGCAATAATGACGCCATTATTTCAAGATGGAACAACATGGAGACAGATGGTTTGCAGCTGCATCCTCTATTTGCTTTACCACACAGAACATGTGCTCTAATCTCTAAATAACCCACGTCTTAGTAATTTTAGATTTAAATAAATATTTTTTTTTCTTAATATAGATTTTTGGAATATTTTGTTTGTGAATATGTTAAATTTGAATTGTGAACTACATCAATTCATAAAGCAAACCTTTAATATTGTCAAATGTATCTTTACCATAAATCTATTCCTTTCTTTTTTGGAAAAATATTACTGATTGAATTTATGTTTTAATCAATAGATTTGGTAAAAAAATATTAAAGCTTACTTAAGCTTTTATAAAATATTTTGCCACTGTTAAATATTATGGATGTTTAAAAAGTTGTATTTTTGGATTTAGCTAGTTTCTATTTCGAGTATTAATAATCGCTTAATTAAACAAGGAAACCTATGTTATAAGCCTTTAAAGATTCTGTTCAAACAAGATATTAATTCTGATACTACAATGTAAAATTATTAAAACTGTAAATTAAAGATTTTAACAAATCTGCATCGTTTCCAAGTGTAATAAAAAACATGCTGCAAAGATGACGAATGATTTTCAGGGACTGTAAAAGCACACATTTCATGAAGGAAAGGATTTCCGTGCTTGATAAATACTTCAACGATCAGAATATGAAAGTCCTTAGGTCAGAAACTTTCAAAAATTATTGCCAATTCCATCACAAGAAGTATACTGGTTAAATATTTCTGCGATATGACGATATTTAAAAACAACAATATTTAAAAAAAAAAAGTTAAATGTGTTGCTCTTTTGATTGCAAATGAATTTATATCCAATTTTGTACCGTTACTATCCAAACACACACACAAAAAAAAAGCATTGTAAAGCAATACTTAAAATCTTAGTTCCCGTAATTATTCTTTATTCTATAATTTTCTTTAATTCTCTATTAAGCTTCAGTCCTATATTAAAAAAATATGTAATAAAATCTGACAACTTCTTGGTTTTGTTTTTTTGGTTTTTAAAAAAACAAAAAAAAAAACAAACAAACTGACTAGCAAGTGTTCTTTCAGTTTTATTTGGAACTATGATTTCAGCACCATCCAAAGCGGAGATATCGTACTGCTGAGCAGTAAACATAAATGTCAACCAACGGGTGGGGCGGCTTGGCCGCACAACGAGAACCGAACATTACCGAGAAGGGCCGAATATAACGCGAGTGACATCGCGGGGCACAGTAAATGCATTTTACAGTAAAGTTTCAAAAATTCCACCGCCAATATCAATGCATTTCTCAACTTTTGTGAGAACATGACGTGGTGCTTGTTTGAGTTCATCGTGACGTTCCTTTATGCGCGCAAAAGCATCCATTACGTGAGCGAGCAATTCGTCTCGAGTATCTGTACACTTCACGCTTCATACAACCCCATAAACAAAAATCCGAGGGGTTAGGTCTGGAGGTCTTGGTGGCCAGCTAATGGAACTGCTGAGAATGAGAACAAGGCCAGCAGACGCAGTGACAATTGCGCGCCAAATTTCAATTATCTCGGAAACCATTCAGAATAGGACATATATACAGAATAAAACAAAACAAAAGTCATTGTGTATTTACCTCTAAAATAAACTTAATTGAGTTTGTTTTGTTACTGATTTGATTTTCTTTGCATCTAACTTTACACACATGACAGATTGTATTCAAAGAAATATTCTAAAAATCTGTAAAATATTAAATAGAAATGAACGTATTTCCAAGCATTTAATGGTAGCTTTATATACATATAAATATATATACTTTGTTTTCTTTAAATCGTTATTATTCGAGCATAAAAAATACAGAACATAAACACCACCAAATCAGAAATAAATTCATTTGTAATCAAAACAACAGCACTTTTTTTTTTTAACCTGATGTTGTTTTTCTCCCTGGAGAAATGTGTTATCATACACCATCTAGCGGAATAATCTACAATGTAAATTACAATGATAAACATCTACAACGCGTTCAAATATTATGAATTAAAGATGGCGACGGAACACAAAGTCGTAATTAAAGTCCGAAAATCACTCGCGATAAAAATCGGAATGCGAAACTGATAGAAAAGAAAAATGACCACACCTATCATTTATCAGATTGTAACTTGCGGCACTTTTTATCATTCTATAAAATATTAAGAGAATCGCTAATTTCAATGTCGTTACACTCGGCTGAATCTGTTGCTGGGGAGGGGGGGGCGTTAATAAATGGGCGTGGTAACACACTCACAAAAAACCAATGATGAAAGTAAACTATGACAAATCAATACTATGAATTATGTCAAGCTAAATCATGTAAAAAAAAAACCCAGCAAGTTTTAAAATATCGTCTGAGTATCGAATCAGTTTAATTAAGAATTTAGTAACGTTATGAAACATCAAGCAAATTTGGAGTTATGATTAAAACAGATAACTTGAATTGGTAGCATTTCTCGAGTGAATAACAGAATAAACAGTGCCGCGAAAAACGGGAGAGATTAAAAACTGCTAAACCATGTAATAAGCCTATAATCAGTTATACAATGATTATACAAATAACTTTTGTTTTTAGATTATATATAAACGGAAATGATTACTTAAAAAAAAATTAACGCTATTTTTACGAACGAAGGGACTAGAAATGTATTAATAATAAAACTTTTCTTTTTAGCTTAAAAAAGAATAAAAAGAAGATATGATTGACAATTTCCTGAAGTTTTTAATCAACACCACTTCAAATTGCTTTATTTCGAAAATATTTACCTCACTTTCTTCCAAATATAATTATCGGAACATTACAAAATTTTATTGTTTGGAAGCTCTTGCTCAGAGGCATGTTTTGCTTTCACAACCATGCATTTTATTACCAACTGCGAGCTCAAAGTATGGCATCATAAAAGAAAGTAATAGCGACAATTATTTGTTAGTTTCGCTTTCATTTCAATGGTGAAAACCTTCGCCAAATGGTCGCAGTTCGATTTATAAGGATGTTTTTCAGTACAAAGCACTTGTATTGACGATTAAAAATTTTATGAGCAGGTGTCCTGAAAGTTATTTGATGGAAACACATATACAGGGGGGAAAAAAATATATTTTTAAATACTGTTGAAAGCTGTTCGAGTTCATTTGGCTTTCAAAATTAATATTGAAGATAATAGCTTACATCAACAATTCTATTTCACCTCAATCAAAATGACAAAATTATAGACAGCTTTTAATTTTATTTATTTATTTATTTATTTATTTATTTTTTTTGCAAAATCAACTATAACTTACTCACATATTATATTTGCAAAATTACTATATTATAATAATAAGATATGTAAGTTGTCTTTATGGCAATTCTTATTGGAGGAATTAACTGAAAATTTTCACAATGTAGCTTTCCTTAAAATAAACCTTCCCATTTATTTATTTATTTATTTGTCAGTATTAAAGAATTAAATAAAATATTCAATACACAAATACTGAAATATTTATCTTAAAAGTCTCTAAATTTTCTTAAATAAAAAAAGTGGAAGAAGAAATAATAATATAAAATTGAAAATAGTAAATTAAGTTGATAATCAATACTTCCGATGAGCTAAATACAAAGATGATTCTTTTACTAGTAAGTGAAAGGCCTGTAACGCATCGCTTGAATAAATTTCAGTTTGTTACAGGAGTTCAGCGATCAACTACCAACTGTTATTTTTAAATTATTTGGAATATTAAAAAGACAGTTTATGAAACAGCAGTCTTAAAGTAGAAGGATGAAGATACTGGTTCCTAAATTCATTATTAAATTCTGATTTGAAGAATTATTTAACTTATTTATTGGAAATCACAAATTCACTTTATATCTTGAAATGAAATCATAAACGAATAATCCAAATTTTGTGCTACATTAACTTTTTATTTGCCTTTAATAAGCATTCGTTAATTTTTACATAAACGCTGCCTATGAGCCGATTAAACTTGCAATGAAAATTATCTATTTACCGAATTCCTCTAATGTATTTAAAAATCATTTTCAATAAATGTGGTTCAGCTGCTGTCTTTTCTTAGAAATTTCATACAAATACTGGTATATTTTACTCATTTACTCGAAATCTATGATGAAAATATTCTCTTTTTTCTTGCCTTTTCAAAAACATTAATCATTCCTTTAAAAAAAAAAAAATGTATTAAAAACTTCAATTTATTTGAAACTACGTTCCCTGAATAGCGTTTCGTTAGTGTCTTGCAATTCGCCAAGAACCTATCATCCGTGGTTTCTATTTTAAGATGTTATGGCGGGACGAGATAAGAATAACAATAGTACTAATTAAAACACGCGATTCAATAAGACCTGGAGGTCGTTTTCGTTTCGTGTAGGTGAAGAAGCACGCCCTTGCTGCAAGGTGTGTGCAGAAGTTAATGGCAGCCTGTTAGCAAGGGTTATTATCTAAGCACCCGAGAATTACGGCTCCTCAAGTCAAGCTCTGGTGATTCTTCACGCCTAATTTGGCTGACGGACCGCACGTCAGATGGTGTTTTTAGATAAGCGGGGTGGAACCTCCAACAGAGGAAAGGGCCAAGATGCCACCTGGGAGGGGCACATAACACTTGTAATTATCATCTCCGGACTCATGAATTTCCGGAGGACCTACTTTCATGCTTCCGGCCTGCAGATACAAAATAAAATGGCATGCTAAATATTAGAGCCACATTTCAACAAGATATATAGATAAAATACGATGTAGAATTGTATTTTTTGAATAAACTGCTTCATAATTTGCATCTCCTAACTCAAACTTTACCTAAAAATAATAATAATAAAAATATTTAAATAAAAAATACGTTGCTATTTTGTACATTTTATTAATTGTACAAAATATTTAGTTGAATTTAAAATTACATACTGCATTAAAACAGTAGACTAACATGAAACGTCCATGGTCATTGATTATTTATAATTAAAAAGAAATTTTAGTTATATAGTTTTTATAAGCTCAAACTTATTTAAGAAAGTTTACGAAGTTTTTCAGATCTTCCCTCCTCAAAGAAAGATTAAAAAAAAAATAGGAAAGCAAAAATAAAACAAAAGCAAGAAATTATGAAAAATCAGTGACTTTTTTTTCCCGAATTTTTCCTAGCCTGCGTTATTCCAACCGGCATTCGTAAATGAATTAAGTGAATACGTAAAAAGTGTATATCAGGGTGTCTACTGAATCTCAAACAAAAAAAATTAAGGACAATTCCCGTACATTTTCACAAAAAATTCTGTTCAACCAAAAAAAAAAAAAAGAAATATCTAAACCGATCTGTTCAACCAAAATTTAAGGACATAATCTGATTTTCCCGTACATTTCATGTCAACCCAAATTTCCCGTACAATTCCCGGTTTTCCCGGTTGGTAGACACCCTGTGTGTGTGTGTGTGTATATATATATA
>JAFIDM010009631.1:78726904-78738968 GCA_023159025.1 Thereuonema tuberculata | reverse complement strand
AAAAAAAAAAAAAAAAAAAAAACGCGAGGGCTATTACCCTTACTCCATTAAATGTAAACATGTCAATTAAGATAATCACCAAATGGAACAAAAACTACAGAAAAAAAATTGGAATTAGAATGGCAATGGAGTTGATGACAAGTAGCTATTTGACAAGTAGCTACTCGCAAATTCTCAAATGAATCAAGTTCGATTCCAATAGATGGTAGACACTGATTAAATAAACTAAGTACTGATAGCATTGGGGTTTTATTATTATCTTCTTGAACTAATTTACGTACAAACATACACAAAATTTCATAATCGACGAACAATAATGATGATATTTGTTGCGATGAAGATATGCTGCTGACATGCTATGTAGAGTCCCTATATCCAAGAAGTTCTCTCTGGTTCGTCGAATAGTAGCCAGAGTGGAAGCATTTGGCTGCATCGGGTGTGCTGCTGCATACTGAAGAGCAAGACGAGTTCCAAGGATGACAGAAGTCAAGCATGTTGGAATGAGAAGGAAAAGACGTGGGGTCACAAGTTCGTAGCCTGGACCGCACTTAAAGCGTAATGGCTACATCACTCCCTCAAGTAAATTCGATGATTTCGCAAGGTCTAGAAGAGCAACGATCTAAGTGCATTTTATAACCAGAGATGCTTAAAAGACAGTAAAAGAAAGATGCTTCCACGTTATTAATATTTGTTTATTTCAACAAAAAGTAAAAATGATTCTGAACATTTTTTATCACTTGTTTAAGAATAAGGAATGTATCAAACATTAGATAATATAATTGTTAAATGGAGAGGAGAGATGGAAAAAGCCGTTAACTTTGGCTATAAAAATTCTCCTTAAGATCTCATTTGTATGGCAAGAAAACTTAAATCATAAAATACAAAGCAGCTCTTTTAAGTTTATCTTAATCTTTTGTCAATACAAAATTAAAATCTTAATATTCTTCATTTGTTTGGAAAATGAACATAAACTGAACCCAGAACTGTTTCATTATCTCAACATAAAAGATTTTTCGTAAATTTTTTATTTCTCTTTTTCAGTAAATCAATTAATTAACATCCTCAATTAATAATTAAGTATTCTAATCCAACCCACACTAATGATAATGCAGATTTATGATATTATCAATCACATTGATAGACACTATCTGAACTTTAAAAAAATGGAACTAATTTTAAAATCAAACAGCTTTTGATTATGATGTTGTAGTTTTTTTTTTTTACGAAAGGAGCTCGATAACACTTCATTCTTCTTGGAAGAAGAGAGAGAAAAAAAACTTCATTTGCTTTACAGAAATTGTCAATTATCCCTCTTATTCCAATTCCCTTGCTTCTGTTTTTGATGGCCAATTAAAAGCGAAAAACAAAATGTAAGAAAAAAAAGATGCATTATAGAAACTTATTAACACTAGTTAATTCAACGGAGAAATCTGGATAGAATTATTTTCAAGATTCTGCTCTTATATTAAATCATTTAGAAGAATCAAAACAACAGTGAATTCTAAGATTTCATGGGAATTACTTATGTTCTATTTCTAAATCAGCAACTATTTTAATAAAGAAAAACCCTACACGTCAATTTATTTTACTTAAACAGACGAGCCCAATCAAGTTAGAAGGGATGAGAGATATCCCTGTATCGTTTCTGCCATAAAAGCACCTCTCACAATGATTTACTGCTTCCTTGATAGGAAGAGGCTTCAACCCTAATTCGTCCTCGCCATCATTAAAATCACCCATCAACCCAACACAACGACTGTACCTGACCTGTCGTTAACCTTTGGCGTCTAAAACATTTCGCACACATTTCAGATCAAAAGAAAATTATCTCATAAAATACCATGAAGACAACCATTATTTAATCAATTTTTTTATTACAGTAATCACTAAGCTCGTGAAAAGCAGATAAAAAAAAATAAAATAAACTTCCTTTTTTTTTTTCATGCATTTATTTTCATGCAATATTTTGATGCAACGCACTTAATTCATTAAATAAATATTTAACGAATTCAAATGAAATCGAAAGTATAAAAAGGCTTTTAAATAAAGCTGTTTCGCTAAATAGAATGCCAAAAAATATTGCATTCCTACTGTGATAAAAAAAAAAAAAAAATGCAGTAAATTCATTTCAATTGTTTGTCTATTTTAAAAGATTTCTCTAAAGTAGAAAGTTAATATTAATAAAAAAAAAATAGATTTCTAAAACAGAAAGTATTCATTTTTTTCAAAATATCTTAATACATCCTGCGGACATTCAACATGAAACAAAACTCTCGTTTTCCTTTCAAATAACAGAATTATTGCAGATTCCTCCAAAAAAATTAAACAAATATTTAAAAGAAAAAAAAGGACGTCGTCAAACAAGAATAACCGCACACATAAAAAAAGACTTAAATACTGCGTTACAGCTGTAAAACTGAAGATAGTCTGTGATAAATAAAGTACAAAAAAAACAAAAAAAAAAATCTCTGTTTGGATTGCCAAAGTAGATTATTTTTTTCTTAAGACTTCCTTTTTACCGCATGTGTATAAACCGAAGACTTATCAGTGTCAATATCTGCAAACCTCGCAATTTGTCTTAACGTAGAAGGAAGGTTACTAAAGTGCAAATAAAAAAGAAAATAACCAGGAAATAGCGAACGTAAAAAAAAAAGAAAAAAAAAAAGAAGTGCTGCAAAGCCGTGTCAATATAACTCTACACCGCATGTCATTAGTCTTTTTCAGAGACTGCTAACAGTTTTTTTATTTTTAAACTTACCCTTAAAAAAATATTAAAAAAAAAAGTCTTGTTTCTAATCTTAACCTCTTTTGCGGTACACGTGTTGCTTGGTGGTACTGAATACTGTTGTGTTGACAAAATTATCGGAAGCTTAAATATATGTAGAAGAGGGAGGAAAAAAAGTGGCAGACAAGAAAAAAAAAAATAGGTGGAGGGAGAGAGAAGAGAAAAAAAATCACAAACAAGGTAGTATTTTTTTCTCTCCCCAATTGGGAGAAGAGTGATTCCCGTGACAAGTTATTTAGAAATCTCTGGAAGAGTAGTTTTCCAATCACTACAAGGTCCATTTTTCGGCTTCATTCATACCATCTTAGAAGCTGAGTTGTGGAGAAGTAGCTCCAGTTACAGTCAGTGCCATTTGTCCTCTTCTTCGACCCTCCTTGTTTTCCCCCCAAAAGATCAGCGATGCGTGCGAGTTTTCTTAATTTGTCACAAGAAGTCCCCAAGGCGTGAATGACGATCACCAGACAGTAGGCAAAAAAAAAAAAAAACAACTCAAGACAGTAGAAAAACAAAAACAATACCAAATGACACATGGTATAAAAAAGGATAACAGAACAAAGCTCTTCTTGTCGAATAACAATTATTTTCAGACTGGAATGTCAAGACTGTCCAAGGACTTTCAGACGACATTGAATTTTTTTAGATTAGCAACAATTCCAGTTACTAATTAAAGATAGCCTCGGTTACAAAAATTCAACAGCAAGAAAGCAGCAAGGCAAAACGAAGTGCACAGACATAATAAGTATAAACGGAACATTTCATGTGCTGATATGACAGGCACGAGAACCCAAAATTTCAAGCCATATGTTGTAAATGTGCACACGTGTTTTTCCTCTGAGGAAACCCACTTTCAACCAATCAATCATGAGGTCTTCGAGAATGGCAGAAAGCTCCAAGTGCTGGTTAAACAACTTCACCAGACGCAGAAGGTAAAGTTTCACGCCATAAACTCCTACCCTTCAAGTGGACCCCTGCCAATGTGAGAGGGAGATAGGGAGATTCATATGAAGGGAAGGGGTTGTAAACTCAACATTTCTTTTCCATTCGTATTATGTTACAGATCACACACTTCTTAAGGATTTATAACGTTTATTATTATTATTGTATCATTACTTATACTACTCCTTCAAGTTTGAAATTTCGGCTGAATTTTTTGAGCATGTTTATGTTTTCGGGTCTAGTTAAAAACTTCTGCTCGCTATTTAATTTCTGAAGGGACTGGGCAGAGAGATATTAGTCAAATAACTGCAACCATGGTTGTAATTTAGTGACATTCTGATATCTTAACTTGCTTGATGTGAGGTGGTATACAATTAAAATCATAAATTTCGGGAGAAAAAAATCCTAAATATGACCGTTCAGGTGGCACATCTCGTAAAATCGTCATAATTACTTTTTCCTTCTTATTATATCCATATTTTCACAAAATATTAGCTGCATCTGTTGATTATAATCCGTCAGAGCAAGGAAAGCAGTAATTGCTCACGCTCTAAACGCATAAAATTCAACAGCGAATAAGCACGAGTTTACAAGCATCGTCTGCAAATGGAAGGGCGGAGATAGCTCCCGAAGCCTTCGTGCTTGGCCGCTTAAATGAGGATTACGACGCTCTTTAACCTGTAATTGTGTAAATTTATTTAGTCACTGTGAGGATCTTGGTTAGGGCGAAATCGGGAAATCCGTTAACACCGGTCTTGCCGTCAAAACATCAAGAAGTAGAACAATACTTTGTTCAGATACTTATAAATTTAGCAACGCCAGTTCCTCGAAATATCTCAAACATTCTTTCACATCATTAGATAAAGTTTTGGTCTTAAAGGATTTTACATATTTTTTTCTCTCCGAAAATTTTGAAATCGTGAGTTCAGACTTTGCAGAAGTTTTCCCTCAATAGCTAAAAAACGTTATAGATACAAAGAAATTTAATATTTGAACAATTAACAGCTACTGCGATCAGTACTACTACTAAAAAATCATCAGAAAAATATAGTGAATAAGCCCATTTCTTCTTCTTTTTCTTCTTTTTTAAGCGCTTTTCATGGTTGTTATCCACTGAAAAAAATAAATCAATTAATATTCCTTTTTTTCTCCGAGATGTTTCAAGGAAAACGGAACACAACACAATTCACAATGGTGATATCGAGAATAGGTGGGATAAAAGAGAATTTAATGGTCAACATCGTAAAATTTTCATGAAAGCAGGCGATATGGGCGCAGATGGAGGCTCGTAAAACTGATGTTCGGAGAAAACAACCCTTCCTCAGCTTGAATCAACTTTCAGTGACCAAGGCTTTAGTAGTTAATTTCGAATCATTACACACTCCATTAAGATCGTCTTCGAAGATAGTAACGGAAATTAAATTAGACATATCTAGCATTCAATTAGGTTAACTATTACTTACAGATAGTAATAACAGAGCTCTATCCCATAAAATACATTTACAAAAGAGTAAAATGACATGACTTAAAACTATCATTAAGGCTACTTCAAGGAAAATTTCATCTCTTAAAATTTAGCGCTTCATTTTAGTAAAAAAAAAAAAAAAAAAAAAAATCCTAAATTTACTTTAGGATTCGAGCCAACACCAACGTAAACGTATCACACAACGGTTTTAAGCCAAGTTTGAGCCAAAGAAGCACTCCCACAATCTTACATTTTTCTTCTACGTTTAATTGTATAAAAAGACCAGAGTACAATACAGCTACATCTTAATAAATAACTAAACGTTAATGTAGTATGTAATTAATATGCTGCTAACTTTCATATAAAAGCAGAATAAGCTTTATAAATAATTTCACTTCGTTCTTTAAAAATAATTTTAAAATATGCTGTTATTTTTAAAACAGCTGCCTACTTCCAAACAAAAACAAAATAAATAAATAAATAAAATAATACAAAGGCTATTAAATCGATCATAAGAAAAAGATGACTTCCAGATGGGATGGAGACTAGACTTATTATCCCACCCTTACATTCCATAGGGGCGTTCGAGTGTTCCACCGACCGAAGCATGATTGTCATTCCTGCCATTTTTTAACACCAACTTCTCAGGAAAAAAAAAAAAGGAGGGACATCGAAGTTTTAAGTTTCGTCAGCCACATTCTTATTTTGTAAAGGACTGACGATTTCAACGGCAAAAGATGGATAGCACATGTTAATGGAAAAGAAATCTATGCCCATGTGAAGATCATAAAAAGGAGATTCCTCCGAAGTCAAACCAAAATGGAAAAAAAAAATAAAAAAATAAATAGCGTTAAAAGCGTGATTTATTTGCAGTCATATCATCCCAAAATGACTTCAGTAAACTTAACCTTATTATTTTTAATAAAACTGAGATAAACTAAAGAAATAAGAATGAAACTCTCAACGCTGAAGTTAAATCTCACCTTGTTATCCCCCCCCCCCAATTTTTTTTTTTTTTTTTTTTTTTTTGAAATACAGTGTTAATAACGGACAGTCACGGGACCGGAAGTTTTGTCCGTTATTGGGAGGTGTCCGCTATTGGGGAGGACTGTCTTTTTTTTATTTTTTAGCTTATAGCATGTCATTTAATGAAAAATTACATACAATCTTAATTAAATTTCTACAATTATCATTGCGGTATGAGAGAATATGAACAATTGCAAATTATTTACTATATTTCTTTTTACATGAGTGCTAATCCGTTTGTCTTACAAATAATTAATTACGGTATATAGAAAATTAATTTCTAGCCATCTATTTAATGCCTTAAACGTGTCCAATCCTAAAGTTTGACCGACTTCTCTGGCTTTTTCTTGAAGGAAAACACCGCTTATAGGCAGTGGCGTACCAACGCCTTTGGGGGCCCGGGGCGGGAGTTCCATTATTTCAAAAAAAAAAAAAAAAAAAAAAACCGGAATCTCCAATTCAAAAAACAAAAAAAAAAAAAAAAAGAATGGCTGATGGGGCCCCCTAGGCTTCCTTTTACAACCAAAAAAAAAGGAAATCTTGCTTTTACAACCAAAAAAAAAAGGTAATATGCTGGCTGGTGGGGCCCCCTAGGCTTCCTTTTACAACCAAAAAAAAAAAAAAGGAAATAAGCTGGCTGGTGATGCCCCTCCCAGGCGGGGGCCCGGGGCGGACCGCCCTCCCCCTTGGTACGCTACTGCTTATAGGAATGTTCTTTGCACGAGCAAAGCGGAACCATTTTATCATCATTTCGTCGATTTTGCTTGTTTCAGTTTTACGAAACTTCAAATTTTTCGAATTTTCATTTGAATTCACCATCCACATTTTTCTAATCTCATCTTTGTCCTTCAAAAGTTCACTTATCTGAGTTTTTCCAACTTTAAAACGTTCAGCAAGACAACGCACACTCAGCTTTTCTTTTTCAGCAATTTCAAGAACATCAATTTTTTCTTTTAGTGCCAATCTCTTCCTTTTTGACGCCATTTTAATTCGCACTAAATTTAATCAACACGTTTATAGGATAGCTTTACGAGGGATTGATATTTACAAAGCAACTGCTGTGAAAAAAAGGGCCTCAGATTCGTGCATTGAATCATGGGACACCGATACAATGTATCAATGTATGGGACACCGATGTAAATACAACCATGATGCGTTTGTCGAAATGTTAATCGAAAAAAAAAAATTTATTAGCTAAAATAACTGTCCGCTATTCAGAGTGTCCGCTATTGGGAGTGGATAACATGGAATGTCCTATTTTAAGGGACTGGGACCCGCAATAATGTCCGCTAATTAGAGGTGTCCGCTATTCGGAGCGTCCGTTAAAGGAGGTTTCACTGTATATCCAGAAACATTCCTTTGTTAGACGGAAAAAACAAACAAACAAAAACAATGAAACTCTTAAAATAAATAAATAACGATTTAGAATACAATGAAGATTTTTGTTTTCATTTGATAAGGATAAATTTTATACCACTCTAATACCCAATGCAAATAAATCAAACATTCAACATCAATCAATACTCAATGTTAGCTTTGTGTAATTGCTTCCCACAAATACCTGTGAAATACCCACGGGTTAGGTTTCTGATTTGTTAATCCTTTATTGAATGGGAATACATTTGAAAATGCAAATACGCGGAGGGAGGAATTTTATTTTTCAAGTAAAACTGTAGCAAGAAGTTAATAATAAATTTAAGGCAAAACTTTTCAAAGTTTAATTAGTTTAATTCTGTAATAACTATTGGTTCCGTGGAAGGACGAATACGATTAACATGCAGGTTAATATCGATCGATGCGACATCTAGCGACAAATTTTAGCAACACTGTCCTGGATTCACGAAGACACAATCTCCATTTAATCAAACCTCTTAAAAGAGGTTTTGCCTTTTCTTTTCTTTAATTTTACAAAAAAAAAAAAAAAACCTACAACTTCTTATTGAAGTTTAGATTAAGTTAGTTTAGGGGCGTCGTAGGATGAATGTCTATGATGATCCAATTAATTGGGTTTAAATTTTTGCGGACTATTCTAGATTAATTCAGAAAAAAAAAATTATAAAATAAATAAAATAAAAAAAGATAAACTACACTAAAAAACACCATAGAAATCTATTTTGGTTTTAAGATGGAAAAAGGAAACGTATTTTTCAGCCTTTTATCAAGTAAAATACTTATTTTGAACACTCAAATTCCAAGATTTTATAGATATACGAATTATTTCTTTCAAATTTAGATATAAATGTACTACTACAAAATACTAAAACATAAAATTGAAATTCCTAATCGACAGCATCACTGTTTTCATTTTCAGAATGCTACCTACCGGTATGTTTTATACTCCTAAAGTACCAAATATAAATGATATTTTTTCTTTATAAATGCAGATGAT
The DNA here is from genome assembly GCA_023159025.1 of Thereuonema tuberculata. Taxonomy (NCBI): domain Eukaryota; kingdom Metazoa; phylum Arthropoda; class Chilopoda; order Scutigeromorpha; family Scutigeridae; genus Thereuonema; species Thereuonema tuberculata. The sequence continues at coordinate 78,730,367 of JAFIDM010009631.1, read as the reverse complement.
AAAAGAGTAGTAAATCAGTAACCTATTTATAGATATTTTCACAGGTATTTTTGTAATGTAATTAAATAAAGTTAAATTCTGTTAAGAAATAGATTTCAATATTGGTACTAATTAAAACTTACTTTTTGAAAATTACAAATGCCATATTTTTACTTGAAACGACAGACCTATTAACGATTTCCAATCTGAAATATAGAAGACTTCGTGTCTCTTTCGTGGGTAACCTTTCAGAAACTTTTACCCATTTTAGAAAATAAAAACAGCTAACAGTATTGTTTAATTAAATTTAATATTCACAATATATTCAGTTTTTCATGAAATGTTCAGGACACAATAAAAGAAAAAAAAAAAAAATGACAAACATAAAAACCTTTCAAAATTGCCTGAATGATTTAAATTAAAAATCCTGACCTGAAAAACTCGCTTAGTTTTTCTAAGAGTTTACTAATTATTCTGGCTAAACTAATGAATTAAATTATCAGAGTCGTGCAATTCCATTCGATTGGCACTGATACAAAAGCCCTAGGATGGAACAATAGGACGATCAATCGTAGTAAACGACGAAGAGAACAGCGAGACACCGTTAATTTGAAACATTACAATCTCTTTATTGCCTCTTATCGTGTGCAGCAGTGCCACTCGTTCCTATACTGTATGCAGGGGTGGTTAAGGGGGAAGCCTTCGCAACGAGTGGCTCCACGTTTTGGATGGTGTAAAATATACATCTTCCGATAATGGTATTCACCCCCCCCCCCTCCCGCATTAAATTTTTGTGGTTTGACAACATGATGAAAATAAACATTCGAAAGTGACGAATACAAATAACAATTAAGTAGCAAATTACCACATTGTAATCCTCGATAAGCAACAACCAACAATTAGGATTAAACGTTTTTGCTTTCAACTTCTTGCTCGTGGTAGTTAAATTCAATTTACCACAGCTCAAATGTTTTCCAAGTAATTTACACTTTATTTACCAATAAACAAGTAAAGAAATAGCAAGATTTCTAATTAATTATCTTCACTGATCATAAATTGTTAAAGCAAAAAAAAACCAATACAGTGATTTCTTTCTGGTAACTCTGACTCCCTAATTAATTATTTATCATTATACGTTTCTCTCTCTCTCTTTTTTTTTTTTTTTTTTTTATTGGATCATAAAATGAATTATTTCCAATTGAAAGAAAAAAAGGAAGAAAAAAAAAACCTCCACTCTTGTCATCGACAATGACGAAAATCATTCATTACTGCTTCGGGCTATGCGTATTGGAGGGAGGAGAGGTGGATACTGCACCAAGGTAAAAGGCCAACTGGAAAATTGTAGGATATCAACTTTTTTTTTGGGGGGTGGTAAAAAAAAGAACAATTGCAAAATTGTGTTTCTCGAAGGGACGAAGGAAAAGAAAGAAACTAACTAACCTGATAGTGCAATAAGAGAAAATTACGGCCATCGGGTCTATAAGCCTTGAGGCCGAGGAAGGTTGTAGGGACACAAGATATTTATGACAGAAGTCTTCAACTCAAGAGTCAGTTTCGGCATAGGGAAAAAAAAATAAGAAAAAATAAAAAGAAAAGGAGGGGAGGAGGTGTCCGAAATTGCAGGACAAAACGGTGCAATTTAGAGCGGGAAGGGAGTGAATAATGAAGGCATGCTCCAATTGTAGTAAATAAGGTTGTCCTTTCTTGGACGAAGGGTGAATTTTGGTTGGGTGGAAAGAAAACTTGGGAGACAGTGTAATTGCAGAGGGAAAGGAAAGAAAAAGACAAGGGGAGAGATGAGAGGGTAACTGTTAACTCACAAAAGAAAAATACTCAACAGATAATTATTGCCGGAAAACACTAAACTGAAATATAAACGCCAAGTAACTGTTACAACAGCGACCAAAAACTTTCTAATATCTTTACAATTTATAACTGAAATAAAAATTATTATTTCACAATAAATGTTTAAAAAAGGAAGATATTAAAGAATGAATTTAAACTTCACTAACAGGTAAGTAAATATATATAAAATCATTAAAAACACTTTAAATTAATGAAAATCAAAAAGTTCTTTTATTTCCTCAAACATCTTCCGTGCGATATTTCGATAATCCTGATCGGATTCTCTTACTCAAGCTTTAAATGAATCCGATCAGGATTATCGAAATATCGCACGGAAGATGTTTGAGGAAATAAAAGAAGTTTTTGATTTTCATTAATTTAAAGTGTTTTTAATGATTTTGTATATAATTTCAAGAGTTGAGTCTTTGGGATAGAGGATTATGAAGATCAGGATTTTACTTCAAAGATAAGAAATTTGTACATAACTTCAGAGATAAGAAATTTGAGTACTACTTCAAAAGTAAGAAATTTAGACACTGCTTCGAAGATTAGATATTTATTTCATAATTTTGGATTAAGAGATTCGGACATTGCTTCAGAAATAAGAAGATTTGGATATTTTATAAGAAATTTGGACATTGCTTTCAAAAATAAGAAATTCAAAAAGCTTAAAAATATTTTTTTAAATTTCATATTTATTGTAATAATACTGCACGCTTTACGCATTTATGATGAGCGTGTCACTTTTGTATTGTTATTTTAGAATCTAAAATTCTGATTGTCATTTATTTTCTGGTTTTTGGGAGAAGAAAGAAGCTGTTCCTTTTCTCTTAATGTATTTCATTTAAAGCTTGAGAAAGATAATCCGATCAGGATTATCGAAATATCGCACGGAAGTTGTTTGAGGAAATAAAAGAAGTTTTTGATTTTCATTAAGGTAAGTAAATAATTTTAAGATCTGGAAAAACGATGAGCTTCTCTGTGTAATACGCGGCAAAAAGTAATCAGTAAGATTTTTAGGTATAAACTTCAAAGGTCTGGACCTTTATTATTATTATTATTATTATTGTTATTATTTTATAAATTTTTATAAATTACATTTCAGACATAGTAATGTAGATAATAAAGATTTAGCTTACAGACCATGACTACCAACAAAATTTCGTTGGAGTGAACAAATTTTGACTGCTAATTTCATGTTTACTTTTCAAATTTTTTGGGAATGAATTTTATTTTAGTTCAAAATATGCTTCGTGTGTCGTAGTCACTACGCTAATGGACAATAGTTTTCCTGAATACTTGGCCCTCCATTTCAATAATTCAGACATCAATAATTTACAAACATCGGCATAAACTTGTTCCTTCATCTCACAAATTATCAAGGAAAATAAATATATTTATAAAATAGATATTTTCTAAGCAATGTCCAAGCGCAGACTGACAAACAACATTCCTCTAAAGAAAAATAAGGTAAAATAAATAAATAAACATAATAAAGAAAGTTTAACGTGCATAAATGTAATATGAAAAGAGTAAGAAACATCTGAAACTGCACAAATTCGTAAGAGTTGTTTGCTTTTAACGCATTGAGTCATTATCAAAAGCAATCTGGGATAGCTATCCCAGATTGCTTTTGATA
>JAFIDM010009631.1:78673616-78726504 GCA_023159025.1 Thereuonema tuberculata | reverse complement strand
TTGTGCAGTTTCAGATGTTTCTTACTCTTTTCATAAATAAATAAACAATTAGAAAGTATGCTTTAATAATGGTGTTAGGAAAAATCAACCACAAAACTTTTAGTCGATTTTCAATTAGATCAATTATTTATTTATTTATTATTAATTTATTTGTTTTTCTTCACTTAAACTTTCATCAATAGAATATGCTTGTAGATATTGAAATTTCCCTCTTTGATTTTTCTTTAATTGTCCTCTTAAAATTAGGGGAGGGTAAAATTAGCCATCGTGGAATGATCGGATGGACATCAAGATTATTAACGATGATCGGTGAAGAAATAATAAACACAACCTTCTGTATGATATGTATGTATCTTAGTTCGTTGAATAATAGACCCCGTGGGTAATAAAAGCAGATTATGGGAGGAAGCTTTGAAGGGATTTGGGCTCCGATATTCTATTACGATATTAATACAGTTCGCAGTGAGAGGGTATGGGCTATAAAGATTTGTGAGCAGGAGGAGGAGGAGAGGAGACTCAAGATCGAAATATTAAAAAAAAAAAAAAAAAAGAACTACGGGAATGAAGATTGGTTTTTATAAATTTTTATGGCTTGTCACGAGCTTTATGTAGTGTTTCTGGTGGTCGGTTGGGGTGCTGGCTAATCCCCGTTTATGGGGCTGGAAGGGAGGATCATCAGTAAATGGAAAGGGCTGTGGAGGTGGAGGGTGCCGTTAATGGTAACAGCCATGTCGAGGGTGATTAAGAACGCAGTAAAAGAGAAGACGCGACGTCCCGAAGCTTCTATTTTGATTTATCGTTGGCGAATATTATCCGACTCTTCCTGGAACAATAAAAGCGGGAAGGTTATTTGCTTTTTCGGGCAGTAAGCACTAGGCTCTTTTTCAAATCTCCAATCCCTCGGCAACCTTGGGGGTCGATCGAGAATGGGAAGGGAGAGAAGAAAGAGGAGCGAATTGAATGGCCTTCTGACCCCACTTCTTTGCTTCCTGACCTTTACAATTGACTTTCGGACACTCGACGTCTTCTATTACAAGTTCGCATTACTAATGTTAGATTCTGAAAGATTGCTTATATTCTTTGTTTGACAGAAAAAATAAAAAAATAAATTAAGCGTTTTTTTACGGAGGCAGGAACTTTCTTTTATTTTTTTCATTTGAATTAATTAAGAACTAGTCAAATTTATATATTGACGTAAAATCTAAATTCATCTATACTCAATTTCATGATTTACAAATTGTATTAAATTAAGATGTTATAGGAATTTTTTTTTTTTTTTTTTTTTTAATATGTTCAATATAAATCCTAACTGAAATATACCACTAATAGTGAATAACAAAACATGATTTAGTAACAACTTAGATGATAAATGTGCCTAAATTTGGCAAAGATGACAAAAGCCGCTGGTGCTGCAGTTATCTCTATCCATTCCAGTCTGTTGAAGCCACAGACAATAGGGACCCTTCTTTTCCCTTTGTAGATGGATGCTCTCTTTTTGTTGTTATTCTCATACGAATGTGCACTGTGGGGGTGGATGTTTCCCATCTCCTGATGTGTCCTTGCGCAGTCGGGCGAGATCCATAAACTGCGAGAGGGTGAGGAGGAAGGACACAACTTACTCTCCCTTTATTGACCATAAATGCCACCAGATTTCCCTATCAATCTTGCTGCGAAACTCATCGGGAAGTGGCTACGGTCCCCCAGGGGTCATTTCATTGTCGCAAGGGTGGGAGAAGAGTAGAGAATGTTCGATCACGTCTCCCTGGTGTCTGCGCTGTTCAGCAGGGCAGGACAGTTTTCGTACCACTGGTCTCATAAATGCTGTCATTTACGAGCTTCTGTATTTTGTCGGTTTGGGTTCAGAATGCGGGAAAACCTGTACCATCAGCAGATGAGATAAACAGAACTATTACAATTACATCCTATTTAGAAACATCGAAAACGTTCCCTCTTCATTAAAGAAAAAAAAAATTATTATTTTAATTTTATCGTATTTTTATATTACTCTTACTTTGAGAAAGTAATGAAAAGCTAAAAAATAAATAAATAAATAAATAAATAAATAAATAAATAAATAAATAAATAAATTTCTCTGAATTTTAAAAATGTTTAAAATTCAAGAGTTTCTAAAATCTTAGTATTTGTGGTGTGTTTTGAAATTATACACAGCATGCTCTTCCAAATGAAACTTATTTAAAAATTTACTTTTCTCGATAATATCTTCAATTTTATTTAAGATTTTTTGTTAAGCAAAACTTATAATTTAAATATATAATCTATGTACGTTATTTTAGGGCAAAGTCGACGATAACTTATTAATATTAAGAGTATGTTTTTTAGTAAATGAATATCGTGATTTTGAAAAAAAAAAAAGGCTCGTGGAGCCCAGAAAAGTAATAAAAAAAGTTAATGTATGAAAAATGTGTTTCTGTATTACTCGTTTCTTCTCTTTACTTCTATATTATTAAGTGATTATCATTTTCTTATAATGATGTTTTCTGACACATGCAAAATGTCGTTGTTCGTAATTTGCTATTAAGAAAATTCACTTTTGAGGAAGACTGAATTAAAGAAAGATTAAGTTAAAGGTTAAATATGTTTATAACGAAAAAAAATATCTTGAAATGTTTCTGACATTTAAATTCTTAAGAAAGAAGAGGGGGGGGGGAAAGAAACTGGAACTTGAAAAATAGTCTCTCGAATTTGAATAACGATGAAAAGCGAGAAGCCGAAGAAGATGGAAAGACGGATGAATGGTGGAATAAAGATAGGACGAAAAACACATTCCCCTTTCAGAAAGATCTGAAATCGACGGATTATGGCGTATGATATGGTTTAATTAAATTTATACAAATTGAATCTTGCCGCACGCGTCATTATCATCGGTTGGAGGGTGGGGGAGACAGGCTATGTACTGGGTTGGCAGAATCCAATTTATTTCCCTGAAGCGTCGCCCCCACCCCCTTCCCATGAGGAATCGCTCAAGGAAGAAGAAAAAAAAAATCCAATCGAAAAGCCCAGGATGAGCCCAACAGATGCGCTCCCTACTGAGAGGATCCGGTCTACAAAACCCTTCCTACCATCAGAAATCGAGCGGTTTAAAAAAAAAAAGACACAGAGTGAGAGAGAAAAACGTTTCGACCTTGTAACCAGCACTCAAAAGCAACTACTACTACATAATTTTTTTTCTTTCATTACATTAAAAACCTCCATGATACTTATTAAATGAACGAAAAGTGAAAATGTGAAAATTAGAAACAGAAAAACAGAGAATATTTTGATTCCAGGAAAAAAAAATATTATTAAAATAGTTATAACTTTTAAGATAGGCCTTTATTTAGAATTTCCATATAAACAAAGCAAAGTTAAGAATACAAATTTATAATTGCAAATTTTAACAGCATGGAAAAAGGATTGAATCCTATTCGTAAGAAATTCTAATTAAAACTTTTATTCAAAAAAAGGTAATTTGAAAAGATCTGTTTAAGAGAACAGAAACAAGATGTGTGCACTTTAAGAGGAATAAAACGTGTTCCCTTTCTATCCACGTGCGATCTTAACATTGCTCTTCCTCCACTGATCTTTAACGATCATCAAGAGCGGATTTACCACTATCCTTAAGTCTGGCTCATCATTCCTCTCTTCTGTAAGGTTGACAAAAGCCCTACAAAAACGTAGACATACAATCTGTCATGTCCGATGGGATAGAAAAAAATAAAAAAGAGGGGGAGAGTAATCCCCTCGGTGTCCGTTGAGACAACGATGAGACTAGCTCAGTCGTCTCCCGGGAAAGGAAGCTGCCTCAGCGGTGGAGCATTGTGCTGCTCTCGTCTCTTGGGAGGCAGCGATGGTGGCAATACTGATCTGTCTCGTGGGAGACAACAAAGCCTTCTCCACATCCCGATCGTTCCAATTACGCTGTAATGACTATGAAGACGACCCAAATGCCACCTACACACCGCCACGCGCAACCAATGCATTCTCCGAAGTGAAGCACACTTTGGCAAGAAGCTAACGCATTCCACTGGAAGCCAGACATATTTCTGACAACATATATGATGTGATTGACAATGATTCGAACGCTAAACGAATAAAAATTGTAAATATCTCACTGTATATAAAAAGTTTTGAAAAATCAAAATGGATTAAAAGAAGTAAATTGAATTTCACAAATAACTTTTATTACATAAGTTAAACTAATAAGTAAAATAGATTAATTACAATGCACTGTGTTTTTTTTGCAAGAAAGGCGATCGAAAAGTTAAATAATTTTATTAAATCTACGACAGAACGCTTTATATATTCATATTTGAACTGCGCTTAAAACAGATTTTCATCTTATACTGAGAAAAAAACAACTATTAAAGATTCGTGAGCTTCAAAATCATGTCTGTGTACTTCTTTAAAATATATTTAAAGAAAGAAATTTTATCAAATAACTTAAAATGCTGCAGGCTAAAAATTATTCACACGTTTTCGAAACCACAGAAAGTGTAACTTTAGAAACAAGAGCAATATAAAGTGTAAAGAATTGACGAACTACTCCAATTTCGGGACAGCGGTCTCGGATATTCGCTAAGCCTCTTGGGCATGAGGCGATAGAGGAAACGAGACTGTGCGCGGCTAACCTCTGTGCTAGCGACAGGGTGACCGCAAGGGACCACGGCGGTGCTTCGAAATAGGCCGCCTGAGAGGCTGCGGGAGAAGTTGAACGGACGGAACGGGTGTAGTGGTCGATGCTACGTTAATCCAGGCTATCATCAGTGCGGAGGTGGAGAAACCGTTAATGCCTGGTCGGATTGCATACCATCACACCAAACATCAAATAGTTAATGCCGCTCTCGCCTCTAGATTCAAGCAGAAATCCGAGTGCCAAGAGAAATTATTTCCTTAAAACGACAAAACCTAGCTCACATAAAAAAAGCTTTTTTAAAAAAAAGAGCTAATACAGAAGAAACTTAGTTTGAGAAAAAAGAAAATAATAATAAAAATCTACAACGATAGTTTTATCTAATTCAAAGGCAAAATAAAGTAGTCAAGAAAACTTCAAAACTGATTGTTTTGGGATTTTCTTCATTCCTCTTTGATACTTTCCGTTACTTAAATTATTGATAGCACTAGTGTTTGAAACAAGAATAATCATACATGCAAAGTAGGATTATTCTTGCAATGTAGATGCTGAATGTCGCTCTTTTAGAAACACTAAAACAAAAGTACTGTGACCAAAATTTGACTGCTTTCAGAACTTACTTCCTAGTTTTACGCGATTTTTGAATCATTTATTTTAAGAAACTTTTCGTGAAATGGTTGAAATACCCCAGGTTTAACAAGCGGACAATAGGACATTTGGAGTCAGTGGAACACAGACCTCACTTGATTCAAAGTGGAAGATGTGACAGCTTCCCCACACTGTCTCTGCGTCGGGCCTTAACCGCATTAAGGGACTCGTCCGCCCTCACTCCATCATTGCAGAGAGAGCATTAAATTGCCGGGAGGCTGAAGCTTGATGCCATTAGTGCCATCGGGAACTCCCACTAGAAGGAGGTGCGGGGTGAGGGGCAAATTGGAGCAAATGGAGTTTCCCTGCTACCGTTCTGAACCGGAAATTGCCCCTGCAGGACTTCCGGAAAGCTAAGCGGAGTGATTTTGCCAGAGAATGAATGTTCCGTCTACCAGAGGGTGTTTCTGCACATGCACTTCCCACCTCTCTGCAAGGAATAGAATGGACTGAGTTTTGGACATTCACTGCTTTACTAGACTCAACACAAGTCAGAGAATAATTTCATTGCAAATGCTGTTTCAATACGAAAACTACATAGTTATAAGTCTTCAAAATACAAGACTTTCAAAAACTTCAACGCAGTTTTCAAAGAATGTTTATCTGATTCTTTTTACAGATTTGATGTTCTTTATAAAGAGAGTTTCTATTATATGAATAATAACTTCAGATTATTATTTTTTTAACATTAGTTTGTAACGGTGCATTCCCTATGGTTATCAAGAGTCCTTTAAAAATATGCTTTTATTTGTATTACAATATTGAACAATATCATTTTTCCAACTGTAATTTTGTAAATGTAATGTATGCGAAGAAATCTGTCCATAATGGATTTAATATGTTAAAAAGGGGGGTTTAAAATCCACGCAATTTACACGTAAAACTGAAGAAGTATTCAGGTTATTGAAACTGAGCAGATGCTATTACATAACATAGGGAATGTAACATTTAAGGATTCCTAATGAATCAATTATCTCCACAGTAATTAATGTATTTAATAGATACCTTCGTTCAATGACAAAAATATTCAACAAAAGGTTAATATGGCGTGATTTTTGTTTTGTTTTGTAAAAACAACAGAGCTCCTGTTCAGATTTCCTGACACAAAATCTACGAATTTGTCAACTTTACAAACACAGAGAACAGTTTTAAAACATTTTATTAAAAGAAAAATAGGATAAACTGAAATATATATATATATATATATATATATATAAAACAGAAAGTAGTTTTGATGTAGGCTTATATAGATCCAATGTTCATAGCTTTATGACTAATTGGACGCAACTAGAAGCGATGGCAGAAAAAAATCTTAATTATTTGACCTTGAAAACAGTGCTAAATAAATCGATTTAAGTAGCTACTAAAGAAACTGCGTTCGCCCTTACAAGTGACAAGCTACAATATATCCACTGGGTAGGAGATAAAAAAGGATGTATTAAAGCAAAATTTCGAACGTTATTCGGCTTGCTTTCTTTTCCTGTGTGTATGTGTAATTTTTTTTTTCTTTCTTAATTGCAGATAAATTGCCAGAAAAAGCAATTAAATTAGGCAAAAGGAAGAATAAGGAACTGAAACTAAATAGTAGCAAAGGTAAATTTATAAAAGGTAGACCATGATTGTAACTTAATTAACTAAACTAGCCTGCGCTTTTGAACGAAAAAAAGAAATATTTAATTCATGATTACATAAAAAAAAAAAAAAAAAAAAAACTTTAAACAGGAAACTGATTTAAAGCATCAGTTACAAATTTCAGATATGAAACTTATATGAAAGGCATCGTATAAATAAGAAATATAAATTAAATGTCGCCAAAAGCAATTATTAAATTACAATCCAAAGTATCGTAGATACACTAACATTAAGAAATTTAAAAAGACAAACGAAGATACGATTAATGTTTAGAACTATGCTTAGAGTTGACTCATGATTTGCTTGTTCAAGACACAAACCGTGCTCACTAGGGATGGTTATTTTCTTTCTTTTTTTTCTTTGTTTTTTTAAGTGATTAACGTTTCTGAAAACTGTCTATTTTTTAGTTTATTTCATGTTCATAAACTTGTAATTATTTCTTTGTTTATTTAATAGATTTTTTTTTAATGTGCGCAAAATAAGAAATTTATTATTTTTTGCAATATACTTCGAAATTCTTGCGATATGCAGATGAAGTATGGAACTTCCTGAAAGATTAAAAGTAATTACATTCGGAAGAAAAAAAGCAAACAATTTGTTCAATATATTATTTAATTTTTCTTTCCAGAGCTCAAAATACAATCATATGGATTTTAATTTCATTTTTTAATCCACTTAATATTGATCATTGAATAGCCTAAGGTATCGCTCAAAGTAAAGTGAATGAGTTTGGATGGTTTTTTTTTTTAATTAAATAGAATGATTGACAATGATTGGTTCTTGTAAAAATTTTCATTTCATTTTGTACAATGATACAAAATTAGCTTATTTTAATTAACATATTTTATTTAATGTAAAAAAATCAAGAAAAAAAGACAAAAGTAAGTTCTACTTTTTTTTCCTTAAAAATTATTAGTTATTAAATGCATATTAATAACTAATAATCCTTTAATAAATCCTTTAGTCCTTTAATAAATATTTTCCAATCACTTCGCTCGAAAATGATAAATGTGAATCGGAAATGTTTTAATGTGATTCAAAATGCTGAATTTTTTAAAATTTTCAATTACCGAAAGTCGCATTTCCAGTGATGTCGCCAAAATAGTTATGAAGAAAAAACATTTAAGCCAATGAAATCTAGTAGAATGATGCCGGAAAACAATTGAACTCATTACTGAGACAATTTCACCCATTACTGTTTACATCCGCAGTCGGATGTAATTCTAGTCTCAGGAATGCTAGGCTAAGCGTTTTCCTATTACACTATTTGCGCAGTCTTAAGAATCTGTGAGCTTTTTTAACAGAGTATTACAGGAATGTTGTAATAAGATAATGGAAATGATTGGTGATTTTAAATAAAGTTTTTTTTTTCTTTTTTTTTTTTAAGTTACATGTTCTAATTATTAAGAAAAAAAAATAAAAAAATAAATGGAGACAATATTCTGTAAAAGTTTAGCAGAAAGCTGTACTAGCCCGATTGCAAAAAAGAAATAGAAAAGAAAAGAAAGCATACCAATGTAAAAAAATGAGAAAAAAAGTAGAAAGATGGAAATTTAAATAATACTATATGAATTAGAAGACGGATGAATAGTCTGAGAAAATTAAAATAATTGTACAAAAAAAATCACTGCAACACATAAAGAGACATTACATATAAAGAGCAGCTGTATTTATTTACAAGAAATGGAATGAATCTTACAGAAGTACCAGACTGTCTCCAAAGAATGAATGTAGAAAAATAAAAAAAATAAAGATAACATAACACCAATAATGAAATTATTTCAAATCAAACAACTTACCAAATTTCAAATGGAAAAAATCCAGCGGATGAGTCCGTTTGAAGATACGGAATTTGTTAAAGGATTATGATTTGATAAGTATTAGCTGTTGGTTTTAAATTATTATCGGCTTGCGTAAATTGCTTATTCGATTTGCTGGCAAACATTTCAAGCAAAATGTAATTAAAACTATTTTAGCAAAGATGCATTTTAATGATAATTACAAGTTTTAACGAAACCAAATAGCAGAAATAAACGAGAACTATCTAAATTAACGAATTAATAACAATGATACATTTCATTAAAAACCTTAACTCCTCACATTAAATCAGAACTTTGACTACATCTTATTGACTAATAATTAAATTTTATGTTTGTTTTCTTGTTTTGTTTTGTTTTTTTCTAACAAATTAAAAAATAATCTTATACTTAAGACTCCAATAACGTTGTGTTTTTACATCTCTGTCAAATGCATTTCATTTGAACATCAACCTACGAATAATTCCTATTTGTCTTATTTATAAATCTATCTTAATTAAAAGAGTCAATATCTTCAATTAATGTTAGAAGTGAAAAACTACATTTAAATTTCCGTAGTTGGCTTAAAAATATTTACTGCTAAAGCTACATTATTTAAAGCAGAAGTTAATTCTACAAACGAAGGCGGTGATCGGTAGGCAAAAGCAACCCCAAGAATAACAACGCGGCTTCCCGGCAACAATTACAGCGACCGCAAGCATGAACGGTTCTCATTTCTGAAAAGCCTTAAATTCAACGACAATCTTTACGTTGATTATCAATTTCATTGCATTAATCTTAATGTTAGTTTACATAATTTTAATCTGCAGTTTTCGTTTCAGAATAGTAGAAAATAAAAATTACTAATTAAATTAAATCAAACGATAAATAATGTTATGGAAACTTGCGATGAAATAACAAATACAGATATCGACGGAATAATAATAATAATTACAACTATAATTTCAATTATTTCTTTCCTCCTTTCGTACTTCATTCATTTCGTACTTCATTGAAACTGTTGATTCATTTTCAAAAATACATGAAACGTTAAGTTTTCTTTTTAGAAATGTAAAGTCTGAGCAAGAACAAGACCCTTATTAGTAATGAAGTATAAATTTTGTAAATAAAAATTGAGACTTTAATAATAGCATTTCGATTACGATAAAGTAAATTGAACTGAATCCGAAAACCTTCACATCGTAAGAAAAAAAATGTAGAAAAATCTTACGATTAATGCGGAAAAGTAAATAAATAAATAAATAAATAAATAAATAAATAAATAAATAAATAAATAAATAAATAAATAAACTTAATATTAAGAAACTATATAATGATATCTAGTATTCCAAAGTAAATTATTAGTTTCATAATTAGAATCCTCGTAGAAAGTAATGACCCGCTTACCAAGTATTTGTACCGTTTCTTCGGTAATCTTTTGTAAACCAGATCAGATGGCTTTTTCCACAACGAAGAATATCGCTTTTTCATTTTGAGTCAATGTTGTAACTGAAAAGAAAGGCAGCTAATTCGAGCCTTGGGCTTTGGTTGGAGCAGTGTTCGCGTGTGACAGATCACTTCGGAAATCTCTAAAGAACTGCTCCTCTGAGCAACCTTAGGCCACCTCCACTCAGGTACGCAGCCGACGTTGAATTAGAAGAGCTCAGTTGCCTCCACGTGATATTTGAGATTACAGAGTTTCATGGAACGTCAATTATGGCTGAGAAGATCTGTTGGCTTCATCAAATACACTTGTGTCGGCCCAGGATAAACGCAGCTAAAAAATAGATTCAATTTTCTTCTGATATCTATTTACAACAGAGAAGTCTGCTGTGGGCGATGAAAGACATCCAAACAAGCCAATCAGAGAGACAGCAATGGAGAAAAGGACTAGGCTTTACATTAATTTTTTATTCCTGTTTCGTTTCTTTCTCTCTCTTTAAACATATTTATAAATAGAGTAAGTACAGATGAATCAAAATTTTCAATAAGCAACATATTGATCTATTTCAAAATTTTATTTTGTAAATTCATTGATAAAAAAAGCAGCTTTTCTAGCTATTATAATAGTTAATATTAAGGTAAATAAAATACTTATTTCATCTTTAACTCCATTAATCATTTATTCTGGGTTTTTTTTTCTTATATCAAAGACTGAAAGTAACTCAAAATTTGCTTGTCTAATATTAAATCTATTTTTTTTTTTAAATTAATAGTCAAAACTGGCATTAAATAATAAAAGGGCTTTGTTTTTAGAGTTTATAAATCTCTTAAAAGCAAAAAAATACAAACATAAAAGAATTTTACTTGGTTAAAATATCAGTAAGAATGGGAAGCAGAATTAATTAAATTTACTGTCAGACAACTTTATTATTATTGTATATTTATTTCTTTTACTTTCAAATATTTGCTATTTCATCTTAAAAATTCAAAATGTTGTTTTTCGCTTTCTTTCAACTACTTTCTTTTTTTTTGTTTCTTTTAATTTATCCTGTAACCGGGTTTTTCAAAATGGATTTACAAAAATGGAAAACCAAGGATTATGAAATCAGAAGATCAGAACCAACTGAGCGAATATAATCATCATATGATGATGATGAAATCAAACGAAAACTAGAAAGGAATGGGTTGCTATCGAAACGGCAAAATAATTAGTGATGTAAAGCAGCAGGAGAGGATGTGTACAGCAGAGTCCAACAACAGATGTTCAAAGCAGCAAATTAAGAGGAGCCACGAGTGTGCCTTCAAACACACACACAAATATTTATTTATTTATTTATTTGTGATGGCTATTAGAGCAAACATTTTGATGTTTCTCTTGTTTTGTATCCAAAATGAAATTATACCTTATTGGTAAATATAATTGGATATACACCATGTGTTTCTTGGCCTCCGGTGTTCTTCAGAATGTTTTATCAGCTTCCCTCCTCTCTTTCGATGAAATGGGAGTTCTTATGCAATTATCTTTCTTTTACCGGTAAAAAAAGGATGTTGGTTTCAAGTTATTTCCATGAATCTATTTTTTTCACATAATTTCCATGGTTTCCTTAACGACCAACTGTACTGTCTGGGTTATCCACGAGTAGAAAAACTTTAAAATCTGCATTGCAGACAATTTATTAAAAAAAAAAGAAGAAAAAAATGTTTAATTAAGTTTAATGAAATATAGATTTCCCTATAGATATCAACTTAGTATTAAAAATAAGACAAAAATTTTTATACATTCCTGTTTAAACTTGACCTTTAGTCCATCTCAAATCCGAATTTTTGTAAACAATAATCTCTGAAGTTTTTACAATTTAAACTTATTTAATGCTAATAACTATAATTTCATAAAACAATCTTTTTAGTATTAAAAATTAAATTTCTAATTTAACTGTACTAGGAAAAAAAATATAAAAATTATTTTTAACTAAGCGACTTAAATCGCTTTGACTTTAAAAGATGCTTTTATATAAATAGATAGATTTTCAACGCAAATATTAAGTTTACTGAAATAAGCCTTTTCTATTTTTATTTTTTTTTTATCAGTAGACAGTTTTTATTTTTGAATAAACGTAACAGAAACACTGCTTCCATTCAGGTATTTTTGAAGTACAGTAATGCAAAGCTGGACGAGACAAGTCTTTTAATCGTACACAATTGAATAGCACGAATATTTTAACTACTAAGCTTGATATATATTTTAACTAGTTACTTTCCCCTTAGTATTAAATACAGCTTTTAATCTTTTCATTATCAATTTTTTTTCAGTATCTACATCTATTTTATTAATTTTTAACATTATTCTAATTAGGTTCTATTTTGCATCCTGAACAACTAAACTTGAGGCATGTATTTAAAGTTAATAGTGTATTAAAATGAAAAGCAATGTTTCGAAGCTGTCCAATTAGATTCGCCAGTATTTTACAGCAGGGAAAGAAAAACATCTAACCTACTGTTAAATTTTTGAGGAGCCTTTGGCAGACAATCTGCTGGCAGATTTCCAGTGTGCCGAAAAACAAATTGATCACAAACACGTTTTTTTTTCCACACGTAAAGAGAAAATAAGATTCATTAGCGCTCATTAAAATTACTGAGAAGAAACAACATTTTGAAACTACTAAATTACTACATGCGACAACAACTAAATAGAAACAAGACATTTTTAGTTTTAATTCTATACATAAAGGTGTAAGAAAGGGCTTGCGCAGACTAACTACTTCAGATCGTAAATGCGCATGCCACTTATAATTTAGATCAATTATCAAACTCAGGAAATAGTCAACTTGTCAGAAATTTCTCAATTCTCAGTCCAGAGTAGTTTTTTTTTTCATTAATTTACAAGCTCAACACATTAACACAAATAAATGAGTGTCTGATGAGACTGATTAATTCCAGTTCTGTTTTGGTCACGTAAAGGAGGCAATAATTCACCTGTTGTAATATATGTAGGCGTTTAAAATTTATAAGGAGAATACAAAATTCTCAACTAATTTCAAGTCCAGCATTTTGACCAGATTCTAAGGTCTGATTTGACAATATGTTAAGCCTGAAATGTCACTATAAATTCATTTTTTCCTTTTATACTTTAATGCAGTTACTAAGCAGTATAATTTTATTTAGTTGGTTATTCTTGATTGGCTTGACTTATACATCATCTCTGAAATAACTTCAATCATCTTGAGAAATTATCTATGCCTATAGAGAGAAATAGAAAAAAAAAATCTTCACTATCAAAATCAGAAGAGACCTGATTATTTATCGATGTCAACTGGAAAACTACGGTAATATGAACAGGCAATTTGCCACATTGTACGAAGCTGAGTAAAAAGCTGATGGCGTTAATGTGCCTGTCACCTTTCCAAATATAAGATATTCAGCATCTGTTTAAAACAGGCATTAAACAATTCCCAGAGCGAAATATATAGTTAAAATGCAGCTATAAAAGGCGAAAAAGTGTTCTCTCACTCTCTCTCCTAGAAACGATCTTTCATAGTTTTATGACTGGGGATGCGTTCGAAAAATACGTTCATGGCTGCTACGTGATGTTGCCACACTATACGCAATAAGACCCTTTTGTTTGGAGAACGAGTCCTCCCCCTCTTACGACCCTTGGGGCCACAGCGGATGGCTTTTTTATTCCCCGCCGCTGTCGTAATGTCTGATGCGGGGGAGGTCGTAAAGTGAAGTCTATGGGGGCCATCGCGATGTTTAGTAGCAGTGCACTTGCCAAACTCCCCTTCAAATCCATTGGCTTTTTTTTTTTTTTTTCTTGTATCGTCATCTCATTCAATAGTGGACTGAACCTAATTACAGACTCAAGTTCATTTCAGCTGGAAATGAAACAGCTCTTTTGTCCGAAGATTTTCCCCCTTAAACTCTCGAAAGCTAAAAAAGGAAAAAGCATTGTGGAAAGCGATTCAACTGATCCAAACCATTCAACGACAAGGGCAACTGGGAGAAAACACATGACAAAAAAAAAAAAAAAAAAAAACCACAGCAAGAATGTAGAAGTTCAGCAAGAATTTCTGGATGATCCGCATGTTTACCTTGCTTTACTTTAACACCATATCTTCACAAGAATACTGATAGTTGATCAGCAGAATGAACTTTTCTCAGTTCGTATCATATTTCAGTCACTTAAAAAAAAATCCTTGACTATTTTCCCCCCTTCATCAGTTAATCGTATTTATATGTCTAAGTGTTGAGGGTAGGGATGTGTCAGCAATGTTATTGGAAGAACATGCGCTTCAAAACTCAAAGGGCCGCCGAAATTTCGTTTTTATTTATATTTCATGCGTTCGGAAGTAGACACATGAAGCCACCATCTTACCTCTCTCAGATCTACATTATACGGCCACAGCGGAACTGTTGTCTTCATTAAATCTATCTTTATAATTTGGATAAAAGCCCACAAGATCCGTGATTTTTGTTTATTGGTACTAACATTTTAGAATTACTTAGTTTAGCTAATATGGCAAATACGAAATTATTTGAGAGAAATTCGAATGAAAAATTAAAATATTGCATTTACTGAAAAAGATACTTGGGAAGATCTGAGACAGTCTTTCTTTTCTGCCAAATATTCTTTACAGAATATGTTGATTTTTTTATATTTTTTTTTGCTAGAATGTTTATACTGGGTGTGGCTAGTATGTAATGGCTTATGAATCCTACAGAACACCTTGTTTAACATTAGATAAACAACTTTGCTGTTCAGAATTACATGTATCTTCATTTTTTTAAGATTTAAAATATACAATGAAACCTTCACTTATATGAAACGCTTCCATTATATTTAAGCCGAACCTACTTCTAAAATCCGGAAAGTAAATACAAAAAAATATAAATTTAAATAGACAGATAGATACTGTGTACAATATATGATTAAGGGCATCCGATAATTTGACGAAAAAAAGCTGCTTACAGGTCTCTGTGAATAATTGCACTGCAAATGTATCCTTGCATTTCTCACTCTAAATATTTTAGACTGCTGCTTTATACCACATATAAACCATAAAAATCAGATGCTATTTAATGAATTAATTGATAACATACAAATGAGAAGGCGTAATAATCGTGCGGTATCATTAAAACACTCAAAAAATGCAGCTATTCTATACAATACACTTCTGTTCAAAATTTCTGTATTAAAGTAACAAATTGTACTTTAATTCAGTTGATTATTTTCCCCAATATTTATATGCAAAAAAGAAAAAAGAAAAAGTGAGAAACATTATTAAAGAGTATTTCAATTTCCGCCTTCTTTCTCTACTATTTTCCTACTATCATGCAATTCTTGAACACACTGTTTTCCCAGAAAGGCAAAGAAAAAGGAAGACAGAAACGAAAGGAACGGGGGAAGGGAAAAAAAAAAGTGGAAATGAAGAGGGGGGAAAAATGAACGAGCGAACAGCGGTTCCGTTCCGTTTTCTTGGCCAAGGAAATAAAACCATCACGTGCGAGGAATTATGGGCTACGACAGGGGCTAAGCCGAATCAAGCGGGCGGCGACACGTACCGCATTCAAACGACGACTTCCACCTCTAGAGCAGTAAAAAAAAAAAAAAAAAGATCTCCGACAGACTCAACCATTTCTAAGGATTCGGGGCAGATGAATGACATGCAGGAGGGCTGCCATTTACCTTGGAAACCATAAAGAGTAACGACTACGAAAAAACATTTACGTTGCTAGTGATTCCATTGAGCGCTGGATGAACTCTGTAAACAAAAGCAATCATGGACAAACCGTACTAAAAAATCCTCATTAACCTAAGGATAGTTACAAATGCGTAAATTCTAATAATAATAATAATTCTAATAATAATTAAAAACCGCGGAAAATTAATTCATCAATTTTTTTTAAGTATATACATGTGAATATTTAGAACATTCGTGATTTTTCTATCTGAAATCAACTTAAAATGCTAAATAATACCAGAAACTATAACTTCTTAGTGATCTGAATATGTAAACGTGTGGAGTAAGTGAACAATATATGTAAAATATTTATACTGGATGTCTTTGATACGCTCATATAAAATTCTTCAGATATCGTTTCATTTTTAAAGCAGAAAATATTTCCGTCTCGGTTGAATAATAAAACTAAACGCGAACTCTCCTCCATTTCTAAATGGAACACTTTGAATTTAATTATCTTAGTAATTATTTTTTCATTAATTCATCAAATCTCAAAGCCGACAAGAACCAATTATTAAAGTTCAGTTGACATATCAGTCGTATTACTCTTTTAACTGCAAATCAAACCAAATGCAAATCTTATTTCTTAGTCTGTTTTTCGGAGTCTACAAATTCGGAATTTCAATTTTTCCCCCTATCATATGATAGGTCAAAGAAATTCATTAAAAATAAAATATATTACAAAAGTCTTAGGTGTCGCATAAGAATTAGGAATGAACGTTCTTTAAAGACAAAAAAAAAATCGCGGGTATATCTATAAAATTAGTGGATATTTGATTATTTTTTTAAAGCCTTCAAAAACACTCTTCTATTTCACTCCATCAAGTTTTGAAACAGATCGTTTTGGAGTTCACTTGAAGTCAGAAGAGGGAAACCAATCGTGAGTATACGTGATCCTCCTCCTCCTCCCCCCCATTCTTATATGACAGCGACACCTGGTGTCCAAGATGACGCGATAACTTGTGTCTGACGGCGCAGCTGTCACGCAGCTCAGTAGGGGTGAGAGCCCGCGAATTGGAAGTAGGCGAAAATGGCAGCTCGAGCTTCAAATTGAATGTTTCTGAACGCGTTCGCCCGATTACGCGGCTGACGCAAGGGCGAGAGGGGGAACTGATGCAAGGATAGAGAAGGATTGCAGCGAGGCACGCATCATCGGTGACAACGAGCGATAAATACAGAACAGCACAGACTACATTTGCCTGCATGGAGACCGACGCACTGCGCAACCCTTCATCTATCAGTTTTCCAAAGGTAGCATTTTGTAAAATTACATTCGCTATTTAAAAAAAATAAATTATGTAAGTATGTGTAATGGGGGAGGGGGGGAGAAAGGATTTCATCAATTAACATTCACTGTAGATGAATTTTTTGAAGCTCTAAGCAATTAAAATAAATACTGCGATTTGGCAACTCGTTACACAACATTTGTAAATTCTAGATCTGTAACTCTATGATTGGCAGCCTCTTGCAATTTTAATAAAAAAAAATATGCCAACATCAGAGTGGTATGAGTCTTCAATGACCAATTGTTTATTAGCAATATCTTGTAAAAACAACGTAGTATTCTCCAATAGGCAGTGAAATTCCTGACTTGTTTTCTTTCTTTACACGTAAATAAATAAAATACTGTTAAAAGAATCTGTCCAATAAAATACAATAATTGCCTTCAACACGATTCCGTTTTCATGTAAATAAAACAAGATCAATTTAATCATTACATTCCAGCTGTCAAATTTAACCGCTTTTGTAGGTAAATTGTTTCATTACCAAGAGATACTTTGAATAGAGATTTAATGTCATAATCGGATAGAGAATTATTTCTTTGTTGTTTCCTTTCGTCAGGTGCCAATCGCAGATTCCGGACATGGAACGACGACAAATTTACAATCTGTAAAACAAATAAATTCTAGATCTCCCCCTCCCCCAAATAAAATTTACCAATTTTAATTATTAAGATAAAACGTTGCCGAACTTTTTATCATTATCAATTAAGATATTTCAGTTTCTGAATTATTTTTTTTAACTCGCTTCTTCATTATTTAACTACCATTATTTTGTGAACGGTTCCGTTCCAGTACCTTAGTATTAGGAAACTTAACCAAAGAAGAAATTTCGAAACAAGGAAACTGTAATATTGTATTTTACGTAGCTTGTGGGATCTCATAAGTGAAGTAAGATAAAGATAACAGAACTTCATTGCTTAATTGCACAATCAGACAAATAAAAAAATTGCAAGATTCTGATGTGGGATCTTGTTGTTTTCTTTACAATTCCTAGTAAAATTTACTATTGGAAGAATTCTTTCCAAACAATCAAGACTATTCGTCTATATCCTACGTTATTCTTTCTTTAATAAGGTGTTAACGTGATCTTATATGAGTAAATCCAAAGCAATAACTAAAAGCTTTGTGAATGTCGGATTTACTTTTTTTTTTTCCTCCCCTTCTTTTGCGCCCCTTCCTCTTCATTAAAAATTTTTCCTTTATTGTTTCATCTCTTTCACTTTTTTTCCATCCCTTATCTCAATATTCTGTCATGTAATATGTAAGAAGAGAGGAAAAAAACACGAAAGAAAGTCTGTTAAAAAAAAAAAATGGAGAAGGGGAAGAATGTTAATTAAAAGGTAAAAGAGGCCCAAACCCTGCAATTAACCGGTGGCTCCTCTTTCACCTGCCTCTGTGGGGGGCGGAGGCACCAAGGGAAAATAGGAACTTCACCGCCGGGAAAGATTAAGTGATCATACAGCTTGGCGAAGAGCCAGAGGAAAAAAAAAGGCCAGGACAACCTAAACGCTCAATATTCTTTCACCAAGTGGAAACATTTTTTAAAATATCTTTTTTATACAGTATTTACCAGAGCGATTAGACGGCTTCATCATGAGCTTATCACTTCGCCATTCTACTAAAATTAAACGCTTTATTACTCCTTAATGGAGAGAACAAAATATCATTTACATCTGGTCGAATTCCTCTCTAATATTAAAGAATATCGGAAAAACAAATTTCATGGAATAAATTTAAAAGATTTTTTTTTTTTTTTTCATATCTTAATAATCAAGTCTTTGTCATTATCATCAGAAAGAAGCGAATTCTACATAATTTAAATTCATACCACTTAATACTATGCGGATATTTCAAAAAGCAAGATTACATCATTTTACTTAAGTTACTTTCATAACTAAGAAGTAGCTGATTTCAAGACTTTTTCTTTCTACCTTTCTTTTAAAATATTTTTAACGCAAACCTAGCTACAATTTCAGAAGATGAATCTTCGAAGTTATGCATCGAACCCTTGTTAAAAATTTCACTGGTAAGCCAAAGCTCCTTAAGAATAAGAAAAAATTAATAAGTCTTACTATTTAATTTCTACAAAAAAAAAAAAAATGCGGATCAAAATTTCCAGACCAATAGTTTAAAAAGAAATCATGTCAACTTTAAAAAAGATCGAGGTTAAAAGTGATGATAATAATAATAATAATAAAGGCCTTTGTCTGTTGTGTTAAAGTGTTCCGTCTCATTATAACTTATTACGACTGCATGTTGAACTGACTTGGCAGGAAACTGTTCCCAGTAAAAAAAAAAAGTTTTTAAGAGGCAATTGTTTCTGGGAACTGTTTATTCATTGGGCCGCGGTGAAAAGGCATAAATCAGAAGACTCTAGGCCTTGTATGTAGTTTAAAGGTGGGCTCCGTTACGAGAACTCAACAAAAATCACACACATTAAGATGCATGACTGCCGAATATTATCTCTGATTGCGTAACATGCTGAATCAACTAATCTTTCCTAATGAGGTATAATTCATTAGTTAGTAATTCCTAAGCTTTGTTAGTTCATTAAGAGCGATGGTAAAAAAATTGTTAACTAGAAAGGGTGGTGGGGAGGGGCGAACTTTTCTATTCACTAGAATAAAAACTGGATTTCCGAAATGCTTGCGTGATTGAACTTGGGAAGAAAGTCTTAATAAAAAAAAAAATAGACAGC
The DNA here is from genome assembly GCA_023159025.1 of Thereuonema tuberculata. Lineage (NCBI taxonomy): Eukaryota > Metazoa > Arthropoda > Chilopoda > Scutigeromorpha > Scutigeridae > Thereuonema > Thereuonema tuberculata. Next base: position 78,706,636 of record JAFIDM010009631.1, on the reverse strand, counting down.
CAATTAAATGGCAAGTAACTGTGGTATTGAATTAGCAATGCCTAGACTAAATATTTATTATTCTTTGACAGTTAGTTTTATCACATAGCAAATAAATAAAAACATCTCACTCTTCATTTTGACGATAAAAATGCAACTTTTCGTATTTCGTATACGAATACATTTTCGTGCGAAATAAACTTACATCATTTCTAAGACAGAAACATCGGGAAAAAGTTTATTTACTTTTTACCAATAAACAATTACATAAAAATCAATCGAACGAATAAACAAAATAACAATTATCATCTGAACAAAACAACAAACTGTCCGAACTATAGGAAAAAAAAAAAGATTTACTTTAAACATTTTAATTATCTACTACAATAATGTGTGTGTAAAGTACACTACCGTAAAATCATAGCAAATAAATAAATAAATAAATAAACACTATGGCACTTCCAATTAGATTAACATATGCAGAAACAAGTTCAATTAACAAACAACAGATTTAAAATTGGAAAAATGATTGCGATCAGAATTTGAAAGAAACAAACAAACAAACTCATTAATTTTTTAATATTAACTAGATATTTAATTAATATTCTCGTGATCTAATAACAGACACTAGTGAGATTGTTGATGTTGCCTTCTCCAACAAACCGCTCCAAGCTGAGTGAGAAAAAGGCGGGATCAAAAGAGCAGCAGCAGCTATTTCAAGAGATCGGTCGACGAGTGACAGCGCAATCGCCCTGAAAAATCCATCCATAAGCCAGAGTAAACAGGTTGGGAAACATGGTCAACACCAGAACAGAGAATGTTTACTGGATAAAAAAAAAAGGATGGGATGGGAGAAATAAGATTCAGATTAGTTTAAAATTAAAATGACCACTTTTCCGACATTTACTGAAATTCTAAATTTGATATGAAACCACCAATGTTAAGACTGGTTGTATTTGTTATAGCCGCATAGTAAACATTCTTACGAAAGGATTTTATGCGTCTAGTAACAGTCTTAAGGTCCCTATATCAATACTGTATATGCTGAACCCAAAGGTAAGGTGTAACGGGCCAGAATCTATTCAGAAAGTTATGTTAAACCGTCGTAACACGATGCCGTTATCACTGATCTTAAGACAGCTGAAACGTCACTGGTAAGTAGATATTACTTCCTCGGAATTCCTTACTGCTTTTAATTAAAGGAGCACAACATGAAAATTGTACAATTACGACGCAAATATAAAACCACTACAATTACGACACTGTCATAATTGTCATTTTCTTCATGAACCTGAAAGGTTAGTGATAGATAGGTTTAGACTAAGCTCAGAAATACGCAATGATTTTAACATAAGCTGAACTCACAGATAATCTGTAGACCCTCAAAACTACCAATTATCAAAAGACTTTATCAAAAGTGAGTTTTAAAAAACAAAAATATTTCAATTCATTAAACAGTGATTTTCTTAAACCCGAATTTCAAAGGCAATATTAAGAAACAAAACAGACCAGCAGCAACTGTCAGCTGGTAGAACTTTCTGAGGTCTTTAAGAAAGCCGAAACACATCTTAATTCAAAACTTCAATTCGGCAATTTAGCATCCAATGTTTCAAGACGGTGGGAAAACGTAACCGACACAAAGGAAGAGAAAAATGTGCCACCTGACGTTGTGCCAATCGGCAACAGCCTCTGCACCAAATTGTCGTCATCTGCCAAGACGTGAGGAGTTGCCAACGACACCCAAGAAGTAATGAGCAGAATAAGTAATATGCTTGCTTTTTTGGCAGAGCTATTCATGTCGCGTGTTTCCAAAGAGGGCAACAACAGCAGCGTATTTTCTTTCCACCTCCCACGACTTTTCGTGTCCCGTTTTCACAGTTTTGGCACTCGAACTGACAAATAAGCTGACAAATCAACTTAAAACGTTGTCCAACTGGTGCAATGGAATTAAAACCTTTATTATTATTATTATTATTATTATTATTACTATCGTAAAATATAGAAAAGCAACGAATCCAAAATAAATTTATTGCAAGAGATGAATATCAGGAATTTCGTCTAACTGTTCTTTACTTATTAGAAATATTTTAATTACTACGAAATGAAAGAACAACAATTAGTGGCCAACAAGAACAAAAACAATTTTTGTTTTAAGATAAAGCTATTTTTTGGGGGGAGTCCCCCCTTGATCTATTTACTGTTTTCCATGAAGTTGAAGTCGAATTCAGGAACTATTTTTTTTTTTTTTTTTTTTCCCTGATTCAAATTACGGCATCCATTTTTTTCCCCTCCCAGAATAATAACACTATCAGGTTTACGAAACTTAAAGAGTGAAAGAGAGGAAAAAAAAAACTGGTATTTATTAATACCTCTCTTTGTTATTTTTTTAAGGCATTTAATAAATATTTCTGAACAGCACACGTGTAAGCAACCAAAATAGGGCTGAATCATTCGGCATTAATTTCGCCAATGATTAGAACTTAAATTATCAAAACAACGGTTTACTTTCAACAAGGAAATCATTAATTTGAAAGTAATTTTTTTTACTGCTTGTTTTGCCTTTAGGGTCAACATAATAACAGGTTAACTGCATTGGAATGTAATTTCAAAGATTTGAAAACAAAATAATAAAAAAAAAAAAAAAATGAAAAATATAATAGCATGGCTATAAAATTGGAAGTACGCAAACGATCAATTGAAAGCTATGAATTAAATATTAGGTCCGGAGGTGGAAGGTAGAAAATCAAATCAAAATTAAAAGGGGAAACGATAGGGAAAAAAAAAATATCCTGCAAAACCTGATTTCTGTAGCTCTGGAGGAGGAGGAGGAGGAGTGGTTATAGCTTTGGCAAATAGAGGCACTGGAGAGATGTTGAGTCTATTAGGAGATAATTATCGTTCGATTTCGAATAGTGGTTAATTGTTTCGAAAGGGAGGGGAACAAAGATCAGACAGAAGATAGTAACAAAAAAAGCAAAAAAGAAAAGGAAGGGGGAGGAGTGGGGGGAAACAACAAAGCAAAAGAGAAAGTTCATAAAAACTTTATTTAGTCATTTGTATTTGCCATGTTATTCCGTCTCACAGTCACTGAATTAGAAAGAACTAAGAACTTTTTATCAACAGCATTTTTAGATGTAACAAACAAAAAATTAATAGAATGAAAATTATGTCTCAATAGCAAGTACTTCTATGAAAAGTTCATCTAAAAAGAAAACAATTACAAGTAATCTGTATTACGAGTTACGCACATTGTTGCAATTTTAACATTTGAATGAAAATCTACAAGTAAAAAAATTAAAAAAAAGAATTCAAGCTAATATTTCATACATTCAATGCTAACAAGATGGCATTTCTTATTATGCAGCCTAAGTAGTTAAGAATTTCAGAAAAGGAAGTTAAAAAAAAAAAATGAGAAACTCAGTAATAATGAGCTACTAAATCTAGATCACTACTAGTAATGCAATTTTATAAAAGTACGTTGTTTTGTTTTGTCTTTTTTTTTCCTATGAAAACCACTTGGACTTTTCTCGATGCAGACTTGGTAAAAAAAAGAAATAAATAAAAGTAATAATTGAAGAGCCCTCAACTTTGTTAATCTTTGTTTGATCGGTGGCTCTTTTAGATAAAGCCCATGATCTAAGATCAACATCTCCAGTCGCCACTGTAAGAAATGACTCGTCTTAAAGATTACCGAGTATTAGGAGGGGAAAAAAAATAATAAATAGCAGGGGAAACAAGGCAGTAATTTGTTGGAAGGAAAATTGTTGTTGCTTTGAGGCTCCTCCCCGCCTACATCCCTCAAGATCCCATTCGTTCCTTCACCACTGAAAGAATGATACCTATCTCCCCTTTTAAAAAGATCAAACCAACAAAGAAGTAAATCAAACTATCCTTGATGAAACTTTGATGAGATAGAAATATATGTAATTTTGAAAATACTGATCTATTTGATATCTTCTTATATAATTAAAGATATTTTCGAACAAAAGACTATCAAATAATTTATAAAATTTAATTACTCTCTATAAATTTTTAAGTAAAATTAATAATTATTTTTATATAAAATGCAATAATTTAAATGCCAAAAAAACAATTATTTCTTGTTAACTTTATAACTGATGCGTAAACAAGATAGAGATATACAGTCATGAACATTTTTCACCTTTTCAATTATAATAACAGCAAATGGTTTTAAAACTGGTGAACCGGAATGATACCAAAATTTATTGAACTAGGTCTCACGTTTTTTTTTTTTTTTTTTTTTTTTGTTTAAATCTCCGGAAACGGATATTTTTCCTTGAAATTACTCTAACTATGGGTGGGTGGGCGAGCAAGTACAGTTCATTATTATTATTTTTTTTTATCGTCTTATTTTTCCGTAGAAATAACAGAACTACCGAATTACGAGATTAGGTTTGCCAAATGAACTAGAGATAGCAATAAAGATTCGAAGTGAAAGGAATAAAACAGAACAAAAGAGGGGAATGTTATGAATAATAAGATAATATGGACGATAAAACAAGACGAGAAAAAAAAAATTGAAGTGTTTTAGAGCACCCAAAGGCAATCGGGAGATCTTGCAACCTTCCCTCTAGCAGACAGGCCCCACCGAGAAATTGCACTGGAATACGTAATGCTTCGTCGAAATTATCCTCCGATTGAGATCTTATCAGCTGCCCTCCACTTATAACTGCTGTATTTTCAAGCTTACGCTGTACTAAAAATGCCGACAGGTAACAAGACGAGGCTCTATATTACCACGCCCATTGCCTGCAGCTCCTAGCAGGACCAAAACCATTGGGGAAAGAAAAAAAAAATGAATACAATGATTTCACACGGTCCGTTTCATTGCGGTTGGCACATAACAAATAATTACCGCCGACTTCGTATAATTCTGTTTTAGCCTTGCACACCTGTCTGAAAAGAGACATTCAACAATGGAAGAAAAAATTGCAACCGCCGTATTTGAGGGTGTGAAGGCCGTCAAACATCTAATTTTTCTACAGTTTATTACTGAAATGATTTATAGCGACTGTAAGTAACGAAAAACTTATATCTGAAAATCCTATATGCTGTCGCATCGTGATAATACAACTATAAAATTCTACGATTATTATTACTTGTTTTTTGTTGTTGTTATTGTTTTTTTGTTTTTTATTTTTTACAAAACTCCTAAAGAATTCCCATGTTGTGGTTGAACTTAACTGATATAGAAGGAAATGGACAATGATTATTAAATTCAAATCATTGGTTGCATTAGGCATTATTTTATATAACGACTGCTAATAATGGAGATTTGCTGTAGGTTCGTGCGAAAAATCGTCCGCAAAGCCTGTGTCAAGTAAGAAAAACTAGTAAGACTTCCGTGCCCAGTAGCCTCGATTCTTCTTGTTCTAAACATCAAGAGTAAAGCAGAAGCAGATGTTTTTAATCTGGGCCCCCACCCCCTTCAAAACTCCTATTTTTTCGACCTCATCGAGGCATGGGAAAGGGAACATGTGTAACGACCCCAAACGTCCACCCCCTGCAGTTCCCATCAAGGCCAATTACTCAAAGCAAAGCAGTTGGTTTCCTGCGCCACCACCTCCCATGAACTCTGGTATAACGACCTATTTTTTTATGTTCGCGACTATAAAAATTAATGATCAATTATCTGGGAACACCGGACTGGAGCAAGTCGAACCGCCACAGACAAAATGACAATTTAATACATTAGCCCGAGCGCCGTTTCCAAAACATAGGCGGCACTGCGGGAGTCCCCCACCCCCACCCTTTAATTAAATAATGGACCGATAGGGCCGTGTTTTGTCGCGGAGAAATGGGCTGCAATTACCAACCGCTGCACTTGTCGCCATTCATAATGGCACGACCATTAGGGAGATCTCTCTCTCTATTTCTCGATTTTATTAGCGAGGGTGGAGATGCAGGCCCGGGCACAATGCAATTGGGTGGCGCCGACAACTACCACTCTCCATTTAGTCAGTTTATATTTCCATAGTTTTTAGGGACAGTGGAAATTTTGGGAAGTTCGTTCGTAGTTTGTGGCCGACGTAAAAAAAAAAAAAAAAAAATTAAGATAAAACATGCTTTCTATCAAATAATAAATCCACCAAATTAAGTTAATCGGTAACTGACACAAATAATTTGTCAGGCTTTCACACATGAGCCGAGGTTCGAAAATTTTTTAATTGTTGATTACATTCGAAACATTTTTACAAATATAGTAGCTTATATCATACCAAACAAGAAATTTTTAACTTTAAATGGAACCAATAATTTTGCATTTAATAAACTTAAAACTTTTTTGATCATCTATTAGTGTTCATTAAAACAAATTACGTGATCATTATTAATTAAAAATCTATTCAAATTTATTACATCTTAAAAAATTTTCTATATAATTACGTTAATGACATTTCAATTTTAATGGAAAAAAATTCGAATTACAAATTAAATTTTTTTTTTTTTTTTTTTTTTTGCTTCTGATTCAACAAAAAACAAACGAGTACAAAGTGGTTCAAACTGACATAAGTGTCAATCAGTGTCTAATGACTGAATGGCGTCATCATCTCCGATTTACTTGTCGCAAAATTAGATTTTCTTGCTTTTTATCCAAACTTCACTTCGATTTTGGAAATTGGATGACAGTTTCCTCGATCCAGTACCAACAACAAATCATTTTATTTCGGAACTCATTTAAGAAAAAAATATTGAAATGCCTAGAAAGTGATCAAATATGCTTTCTCTTATTAATTAACAAGGATGGATGGATTAAAAAAAAAAAAGTATTATGGATATAAAACTAAATCGACATCGAATAATAAGATAAAAACAAATATATTTCCCCCCTCCCTCACCCCGTGATACAAGTGTGCAATTCGGAAAATAACAGTTCAGCTCTTTTTTTTTTATGAGTATTTACAAAAAAAAAATACATAAATAAATAATAATAATAATTTAATTCTAAACTGTTTTATACACGATGTAATGAAACTCAAATTATTATTTCACAACACTACAAGAACAATTACCTTCCTTTTCCCAACATTATTTCTTCACCCTTGAAGCAATAGGATTTAATAGCTACCATCAACACATGACCTTAGGCAACAGTAAGTTGAAAAATCAATTTCGGGGAAAAGTAAGATTTTTAACCGAATACGTTTCCTTTCTTGGGCCAATTTGTTCTCATCTTCGCATTATACTAACAAGATGGTGATGACACCTACCGATAATTACTGACATTTTCGCTAGTTTTTCTTTTTTTATTAATTCTGAATGGAAGGGCGAAACGAAAATTAGGGTATTTTAAGTAATTATACACTTACTGATCCAATTTCCTCCCCCCCTGCCGTTTTAAATATATTTTTTTAAAAATTCTAGCACGTAGAGCATAGTCGATTTGCCATATACATTATTCATCACGTTCTTTGGGTTTAAAATTACGTCTTGGAAAGACCACAAGAAAAACGAAAGGAACCACCCACACCCTGAAGGCAGGAAAAGAACGAGGAATGTACAACTAAATAAAATGATCTATCTATTCAACAGACATTTTATTCATACCATCAAAACAGTTTTTATTTAATGTGAATGTTTCTTCTTACTATTTATTACACAATGGAAAAAGATTACACCTGAAAACAGCTGGTGCAGAAAGATATCATTAAAACATTGCAAGAAGTGTTAGAACTACTAAATGAATGTATGTATGCATGTATATATATTATACATTATCTTATCTTTAGATAAAGTCAATATATCCAATTCAAATTATAATAACCTTATATGTAGACATAGCGTTTGTAAACACAATTAAAAGAATAATAATTGCAAAAGATTGGTATTGAATTAAAGCAAAATGGTGAAGGAAATATCGTAATACAAAGTTGTAATTCATGTCAATTTTGTACAAATTCAGTTCCAAGGCTAATATGGATTGGCAGATGGGGGAAAATGGTCACCCATCTCAATACTTTTGATTTATTTACTTTATTTAGACAGATAACTGACAACCAGTTTGAGTTCAATCAGTTACTTCTGTCAAGTTCAGTAATGTGTGGACTGAAATTGAATTCCAAATATGAAATCAACTTTACCAATCTTGGTGCCCTATCTGAACTATACAGATAACATGCGTTTCCATGAGATCTCAACAATTTTATGGCAAACACATGATCAGTTACAATTTTGTGTTTTGCTGTCATTTTTTCCAGATCTCATGGAAATGCATGTTTACAAATTCCTGCTAGGTCAAAAAGGAAAATTTCGAACAAATAGTCTAACCTGCATTTTCACAATGTTCAATACGAATAGATCCCAGACAATATACTGATTTTTTTTTGTTGAAAGGATAGAGGGGAGGGAAAATTACAGTTTGAAAGGAAATTACTTCATTCATTTTTCTGAATTCATTGAGCAACCTAAGAATTCTTACACTGCCTTCGTAACAAACAGCTACTTAATTTTGTTGGACTGATCATTGAACGAAATATACCCTTCAAGAAGAGGTGCAACAACTCTGACGCAAGAGGGCGGAGTCAATCCCAATGCGATCCACCCCCTTCAATAGTAAGAAGAGAAAATCAATCAATCCGTATTCATGCTTCGACATCCGGACACCAGAGGGGGCGCGATCGATGGAAATCTAGTCGGCGGGTGAAATCTAAGGTAAAGGCGCCATCCTACGACTACAAAGCACCATCTGAAAACGGATTAGTGTAAGCGTGTTTGGCAGTTTTAGATCCATTACAGAGCCACTAAACAATGATTCGGATACAATTTTGTGTTTGTGTGTGTGTGTCCTGAATGCTGTCAGAAATGAGTACCAAAGATTTAACACACTTGAAGTACATCTCAAGAAACCGTAGATCATGCAGACCATCTGTGTGTCACAACTGTAAATGAAGCTCTATTAACTACACAAAACCGTCTTCACTTTCAATACAACAAAATCTTAATTGGATAGCAATCTTCTAAATAAGCAAATGTATGTCATAAATAGTGACTAGCAATTTAGATCCTATGATCTTGAGGGCTTCATGTAAATTTATGATCAATAACCAGAGAAACTTTTATATATAAATGCGATACAAGCTTTAAGTAAGCACTTTTGAAATAATACTTGTTTATTATTATTAGTTTGCCGCCCAATTTATTAGGCAAGTTAGTTTTGATTGAAAACCTGAAGTTTTCGAGATCTTAACTAGCACCTAAATTTATCATCTATAACTAGGTCTCTATACCTAAGGATTTTCAAAATACCCTAACGGTATAGAAGTTGTGTATCTGAAACACTGGATGTTTTCAGAAATCACGAAATACATGTTACTCATCAACTTCAGAAAAATTTGGAATAACTTAAAACATGGGCTGGACAAATAGTCTAATCATGATCTAAGACTACTACACTGCAGATTTCCTTTGGCCAATAGGAATTCCAAAAAGCAACATGCCCCGAAATATCTTCATTGATGATTGATCTACAGTCGTACCTTGACAGAAAAATTACGAAGATATGGGTAGATATGAGCTACTTCTTGAAATTGAAGGATTAAATTTTATCCTAATTCGAGGTCAACGAAATTCGAAATTCACATTCTCTATAAACTTTATCTAAAATTAACCCAAAATGAATTCATTTGAATTTTTTAATTCTGCTATCAGTATTTGCTCTATCAATCTGAGTTCAATCCCATGCTGTTATCTGAGCTAAATACGGAATTAAAAGGAATTTAAGCTGGGGATTCTAATATATATTAAATTAAGAAGATTAAAGATTATCTAATAAAAAAAAAAAAAAAAAAAAAAAAAACCGATTTCTATCTAAGAAATAGAAGTTTTACAATGTTTCATGTTAAAGGACATTTTGCAACAAGATTATTCACGTGGTACTGGTGATAGTTTTCAATCTACGATGTACTATTCTTTCAAGTATGTTATAAATAGATGGCAACAGCAACTTATCGGTAATTGGTACATCATGACTGTTTTAATGTCTTTTGGTGATGCTGATTTTTATGCCAACCAAAAAATTTTGTAAACACGACTTAATTTTAAAAAGGGGACGTAAAGGAATCAGTTAATGCAAAATTCGGAATACATTACATCAGTGAAGACATTTCTCAAGGCAAGTTGTACTTGTCAAGTTATATTAAGGAATCTTGTAAACCTCTATTAAGCAGGTGATGAGGTACTTTAGCAATTGATTACTACACGAAAATTCTAAATTTAGATGAGTGGATGATATGCAGTAGCTCCGCGAGGAACTTCTACCTTTTCACTAATAAGCTGTAGTTCACTTTTATTCCCTTTCAGTGAATTCAAGCGACGTGACGATAACGACCTTTCATCTTTCGGATTGATGAAAGGTCGTGATGTCGCAGAGATTCAGATGGAATTTGCTTGTAAGTGAAGAGTGTAATTAGGCCAAAAATCTCTGTGCTTTTCGTCGTATCTAGAAAACAATCTAGAACGTTTTTGAAATTTAACAAATTGATGGTAGAAAGATAACGTCGAAGTATATCTTATTAGGCTTCTTTTCTTTTTTTTTTCGTTGTATAGAGCAAAAGAAAGTGATTTTTGGGTTCTTTTCGACCAGTTTACATTAACAGGAATTTTGTGCTATGCTCCTTTTAATGTAGATGTCAGTGCAACCCTGAAAGAGAAGCTACAAAGATCGTCCCAAAGATGTTCATATCGCGATTTAGGGATGAACAGTCCAAAAACTGGACCCATTTCATTTTCCTCATCTGGTGCTTCTGGAACCCGAGTATTTTGGGACAGGTAAAACACTGTTCGTATGACTGATCGCCTACGATATTCCAGAGATATACTTTGAATGGCTGCACTGAACAGTATCAGCGAATGAAGTACATTACTGATTGTACCACATATCGTATTTTTGTACCATGACAAAATTAATTCTAATGTTTCACATCCACAACCGAAAGACCACAAAGGAAAGCTGAGGCTAGCTTCAAATGACGCTCTCTAGACAAACTTCAAAATATACTTTGGTAATAAATAAGTAAATAAGCTGAGAGTGAGATTTAGGTGAAGTTACTTAACAAAAAAGAAAGCTAAAGCATGTTAAAAAGATTTAATTTTAAAAGCAAAACGTCATCATTTAGAACTTTTCCTTGAACACAGTATGCAAGATTGTACTTTTTGCACCGAGATTCCTATTTTGATATCTAAAAACACAATGATTTCAACAGAAAAAAAAGAAAGTGAAAATAATGCTTACCTTTTTTTTAATTATGGAAGATATAAATCCAAAAAGTAACGGTCAATTAAAAAACACGCAGAATCATCAACATATCTTCTACCTTCGACAACAACTACTAACAAAGTACATTGACAAAAGTGGGAGACTGCTGATAATTATAAGCTGAATGTCATAAATATTGGCAAATTCACCTTTATAAAATCTTAGTAGTATTATAAAACTCACCTTTACCAATTATTTATTTGTTTTATTCGTAATAAAATAGCAAAAATAGTTATAAATTTTGGTCCACGAAAAGCTCATTTTAAAAAATAATAAATCATAATAAATTATGTAACTATTTTCCATAAGTAATTGAAAGGCAAGTAATAAAACATTTACATAACCAGAAAAAATGAACTTCCTTCTTATTTATTTAGTTGTGAAACAACAAAACAAATGTAATAAGTTACATTACACAAATTAAATATGTATATATTGATTAATAAGAAACATCTAATTCCTGATGGTATTATCAATTTTCATTACATGTTTGTTTTTTTGTTTTTCACGAAATGCAAACAGTAACTTTATAGATAACTATAACATTTATAACCCACTTAAAAGAGTTTTATACGTAAATCTATATTTCGTCTGCATAATTCAGACGGAGAAAAAAAAAACTGAACGTTTACTACTTTAGTGGATGGTAATGGCGCATCAAAACTGAGTTTGCGACACAAAAATTGATTTAAGAATCGACAGGGAAAAAAAAATACAGAATAAATGGCTACAGATTTTTATGGTGCATAAAGGCAATAAAACTGAGTAAACGAGGTTGTATAGTTCATATGAAATCGATAAAATCCTTCCGTGTACAACAAATTCAAATCCAAAGTTTCCTTTCTGTAAAGTCACATAGAAACTTACACACCTTACTTAAGAAAAAAACTGGTTTTCATTCATTGCTTCACCTTTCCCAATGATAAATTCATAAATAGATCAGGTTAAGTTCAATGTATGAAAAGAAGGGGAAAAATCAAGACAAATTAAAAAACAACCATACAAACAAGAATTTGAAATGCGTGGAATGAAACTTGTTTTATTGAAACAAGGGAAGGAGTAAATTGTACCCAGTCAACTCGTTGTCACAATTAGTCGCCATTTTATGTTGTTTACAGTTAGGACAAAGCTGAACATGTTAAGTTTTGGGATTAACTGGAATCATTTTAATCCAAGTCGTCAAGACAAATTATAGACGAAATTAATTATAAACGAATTGGAATGCTGGAAAACGATTTAAGATAAGATTTTCATACTAGAAAGAAAATCATTCCAGCAATGTTTCTAATCAATTTATAAATTCTAATCAACAGGAGGCTGATTCCAACTCAGAATTGAGAAGGCTGTTTAAAAAAACTGCGGTAATTTCAAAAATAAAATATTCAGATAGCGCCATCTATTGGAAATGAAAGAAAGCTGATTCATCCCCATTAGCTAAGGTAAAGGAAAGATCATATATGTGTATCTATATGTATTATATTTATATATTTCATTATCGTTTGGAAATAACAGAATTCACAACAAAAATAATACGCAATAATACCGTTTAAAACCATAAGGAATAAAAATAAATTCAGTACATTTAAGATTTCGTAAGAAGCTACCGATCAAACAAAGAAAAAAAAAAAAAAACATTCTTTTTTAATATAATAATGAATAATTACAGTTTACTAAACTGCACAATTTTAATTGTCTTATATAAGTTTATATTCTTTTATCAACTGACGTAATATAGGTCTTCCTATAATTTATAATAAGTTTTTCTTTCAAGAGAATTATTTTTAACTTCTTTCATTTCTATAAAATTCCTTATCAGAATTATATTGCAGCAATATACAATTTTTAGGTATTCTCGGCACGCTGTAATTCTAGTTTCATGAAACATGAAAAAGACCTGATTAAAAAAAAAAAAAAATTCCCTCTTACGTTGCTTGTTAGATGATACGAACTAAAGCTACCAAGACACAATACTGATTGTAGTCTACTGTGATTGGCGAATATCTTTCGCCAAGCACTCTTTCACAATTTTATCATTAATAAGAAGTAGAAATGATTTCTATTCATTAACGAAATACTGCTTAGGAATCATTAGAAATGAATAGCAGAAGACGTCAAGAGCTTATAAAAGTCACCAATCTTAGGTCTCCAAGTCAAAATTCTAATTTCCCTAAATTATCAAACTGAAAACGAAATAACCATGAAATTATATATATATAAGTACATTCATTCAAGAAGACAGTAAGAAACAAAAAGGCTGGAAAGTTAAATTCTATACTAACCAAATAATTTCTGAAATTCAATCTCATACGCGTTGCTTGTAAATAAACGGATTCACAATTATGCTAATTCTATCCCGTCTATAGGGAAAAGCCGGCCTTAAAGAATACAGCTAGTCTTTTGAAAACTATCTGTTGAGAATAAAGGATTGCAGTTCCCTCCCCCAAACAATTCCTATTCAAATAGCTTCCTCGCGAAACTTTTAACACATCAAACTATCAAGTGCCGTCTGGTGCCAAATTCCAACACGATACGTTTAAAATTTCAAATGAGACGACTTCCAAAGATGGATTCAAGTTTAGAGTTAACAAAAATCCATCGATATTACAAATATCCTTATTACCCAAAGTTCGTACAATCGAATCGATGTTTTCAAATCTAAACTTTCCAACTTTCTGACCAAAATTAATTAGTTGATTCATTCAAACAAAAAATATGCAATTTTTTTAATCCATCCAAAACATTTCTAATGTATTTTTAAAGCTCCGGACCATTACAAATATTTCTTAAAAATAACACAATTTTATTCGTGAGGTTTTTGAAAACCTCAAAAATCAAGCAATTCAGAAGTAAATAAAAGCCATCACAAAGTTTTCTAGAAATTATTATTAAGAAATTAAATAATTAGGGATTGGCTACAAATAATTCAAATGCCTTATCTTTTCCTCTCTGTAACTCAATAGTCAACATTAAACTTAAACGATTAAAATACAAAAAGAAAACTTCTGCAATCAGCTTCATTTGATAGAGCTAAGGAAAAAAAATCTTATTTACAGTGATTCCATAATTTGGTGTTTATTTTTTTCTTTGCTTTGGTTCTGTATCTCTTCTTCAACAACTACCTCCTAAGCATTACGCACCTATTTTCTGCCATTTTTCCATCATTACAACAAAGAGGTAGCGATAAATAATATAAAAAAAAAAATAAGGAAAAAAAATCCTAGGTCTTCGGTCTATTGTTAATGTTCTGCTAAAGAATAGGCTTTTTCTCCCCCCTTCTCCTGTCATTCTTATCGGCGATTATATTAACAACCCAACGTTTTGCAGAGGGGCCGTGAAGCAGGCAGGGAAGTGGCGGAGAAGCTATAAATCTCCTGATCGTGCGAGGGACGTGTCAGGCAGCTTCTAGGGCCCCATTTATGAGAAAAACTCGGCGAACGCAAAATCGGCTCGAGAATTTATACCCCCTGCGTCGATTTCCGGGAAAAAAAAAAAAAAAACCCGGGTTTGGCCATTCCACCCGTCCTTCCCCTTCCGCAGTTTTTCTTCGGCTCCGAAATGGAAGTAGCCAAAAAGATATTTCTTTCTTTCTCTTCCTCTCTCCCGAAAAATCGCTTTAAGTGAAACTATTAAAAGATAATGCCTGCACTTATGGATGATCTACGACCCTCTATATATTAAAAGAGTGCATTTTGGTCTCCCTTCTTCCCCTGTTCTTTTTTACTCAGGACATGAAGGAAAAAAAAAAATGATTCTTCGCGACAACATTTATGCATTAAAGCGACAAAACCATTCAAATGAGTTAAAGCTACAACAATTTCCACACGTTAACATTGATCTCATTTAAGTCAATCACGTTCAATTTACTGAAGGAAGAAATATGTAAGAATCTTTAACGTTAGGTCTGCGAACCGAAGAATAGTTAAACTACGAACAGAAAATGACTAAAATAAATATTAGAATTGACTTTCATGGTATTAGTTAAACCGAAAATTTTAAAGCTGTAATGCAATGGAATAATATTAAGAGCCTCGCGTTCACGACATATAAGAGTTTCAGATTCATCTTCGATAAGTCTTCGCTAGTCAACTGTTGTGCGACTCGTCTTAGCAGTTGAACGAACAAATTCGAGCTGACAAAAGTGGTTGTTCGTTGCACAACGTCAACCACTTCGATGGAAAATAACCAAAAGTAAGGAATCGTAAAAAAAAAAAAATTAGAAAAACGAAAAAGAGCAAAACAATTTCAAGCCACACCACTTCAAGGAACAAGATGCAAGCAAACAATGAAAATTCTGTATATTTCTATCCAACTTTCAAAAGAAAATTTGAACTCTGAATTTGAACTTGGAATTGAGAGAATTTTTTTGGGATATAGATTATAATCTTGATGACAAACAAGATATTTATAGAACATACAACAATACAGACAAGAGTAGAAACTGACACTAGGATAATTATTTCATTTCACCAATACAATTAAAACTAGTGATATTTTTTTATAAAATAGTCTACAGCCCATTCAAAGACGGGAAACTATTTTTCTTTTTTGTATTCGAGTCAATCCGACGACGTGAAATATCATTAATTTTACAGAATGCGAACTTCTTATAACCCTTCCCTTAAATTACTACCTTTCAAAATAAGCAAAATGATTCAAAAAATATAGATAATAACATCATTATTCAGCTAGTTCTACTTTGTAGGACTTAATTAAATCAAGTAAATCGCACTGAAGATTTATAATTAAGCATTTTTTGTAAATAATTCTGAATTATTTAACATTTTGTCGGAAAAGATTTCGAATTATTGCTGATACGTATTTAGTGTCCTAAGAGGATCTTTTACTACTTCAAGCTCTCCATTTTACTTTACAAACTCCACGGTCAAAAGCACTTGGCGGTACTCAAGAGCGATACAGATTTCTATTCAATTTACAAGTATTAGTAAAAACTGTTAACGTGCTTCTAAAGGCTAAAAAATAAAAACTTATGTTGATATAAGCTTATCATGCCATTCACAACACTGTCGAAAAAGAATCTTAAAATAATAAATTTGCTATTATTTTGAGGCTCTGCACTGCAACCGATGTTACTGAAGTCGACAGTCTACAGCGCAAAGGGAAAGAGATAGGGACATTGGCGTCATCTACCAGCTTTGGTTACACAGTGGCTTTAAGTCAAAAGTCAGTGCCACATAAGTCGAATTGTTCTTTCCTCAAATCAAAAATCCTTTTAATGAGTGTTGCTAGTAGAATCTTTCATCAATGAATATAAGTAACTTACAGTCACAAAGAAAGATCTCTTAACTCTTTCTATTATCATGATGATTATTATTGTTAAACTTTAATCTTCACTGTTCCCTGGGAGATACAAATAACTGGGAGATATTCAAATGACCACAATTTTTCCCAATTTCAAAGTGACCCGGAAGAAAAATGGGTTAATGGTCGAAATTCGATACGGGATTGAGTGAGAAAGCGTTTTCGGCATGCAACCCTCGTCTGCAGTATTTTGGGGAAGCCTGATTGAATCCTGTTTCGAGAGTAATTGGAGGCGATTTGTCCATGGCAACTGGTCCGCTCCTCCCATTCCTAGTTCATCGATTTGCCCTCGGGATAGAGGTGGGGTACCAAAAAAAAAAGAGAGAGAGAGAGAGAAAAGAAGAAGAAAAAAAAAATCCCAACTCCGAAAGAAGGCCTTCGTCGACTTCTCAGACGAGATGGCAGCGTGGAGAGAATATTGGATTTTGTGAGGGAGTTTTCTTAAGACGTTGTCGGCATGGAGATTGCTTCTTGCGATCGAACAAGATGGCGAAGAGAATTCAACTGTCGCCTGACTTTAATAGTATTTTTTTTTTCCTGTATGGAGAAAAACAAAGAGATAGGAAGGATAGACAATATTTTCGCACAGTTTCTTTTTCTTTTTTTTTAAATCAACAATAACCGAAATACATCCACTTACAAAATAATCAAGTGCGCTTCCATATTAAGAAATAGCCGGAAAAAAAAAAAATCCTTTCATTATCTTAGTACAGACAAAAAAAAAACAAAAAAAAAACCCACTTCAATCTAAGAAAGGAGCAGATACAAATTCCAGAGAAGGTGTCTACAGTTCTGCGTCTATTAAAAAGTAAGTTATGAAAGCTAATTTAGAAAAAAAAAAAAAAAAAAAAGCAAAACAAAACTAAACATCCCTGTGATCGTGTACTTATGGATTGAGGATAGCTTTGTTTGACAACGAAAACTACCCAAGTCCAGTGATTCAAATAAGATGGCTTGGAGTTAAGATTCGCAAACCGGTAATTACAGTCGTAAACTTAACTCAACACTAAAAGTTCACTGGATCTCATGCAATATCAAAATCTCTTCCCTGTTCTACTGCAAACTTAAAAGTGATTTTCAGTGAATACAAGACTCCACCAAATATTAATTGAGTAATCTGCAAACGAGACCAACAGTCACTTCATTCATCAGCTACCAATAATCTTAGGTACTACTTTATTTGAATTTCACATGCTACGTAAGACTGTAATGTCTTTCTGTACGCTGCTATTCGTCGTCTGAATCCGCAATTACGGGCGGTCGCCTCATCAAAGTTTCTTTCGCATATTCTACCGCGCGAATCTTAAAGGCAATGTCAAATGACCGTTTCGGCAGCATTTTGTAAGGTAATATATCGTAAGGTATTACGCACGACTATAAAGATATGGATGCTTACACTAGTACCGGTAGGCAAATATCAAAGACCCGGCGCTTATTAGAGACCAGCGACAATAAGAGCCTCGGCGTTTATTGGAGCATATACGGTAATAGCGCCTCAAATGTGACATAGGAATAGGAATTATTTCGCGTTAACGAACTACCTCATTTAAATGTAGGGTTAAGAAGCCTCATTTACATTTTAAGTTACCTCTCTTCTTGAAAATGTCAAGAAACCATAGTCTGGTAAAAGACCATAGTCTTTGCAGGGGACTTGTGGAAACACAAGTAGTATAACTGCTTTACAACTTTAAGAACATATGGGAAGGAGCGTAGAATCTTGCAATAATGCAAATGAAATGTTTATACGTACGTCAACACTTACACCCAACTAGATCTTAGCAGCATTTATTTGAAATTGGCCGATTCTTTCAAACGAACTACCGTAAATTGAAATTGCATAAAAGGAAACAGATTTGCAATGCAATTCAGGAGATATGCTCCTCATATCCAGCTGAAGTGCATCGTATACCTTCTAAAGTCGACTTAGCCATAAAAAATAAAAAGGAATTACTTATTGTTTTGAAGATTCTGTAAAGAAATCTAGGCTAAATATAAACTATAAATTATAAATATAAAATGAGTTATTGTTTACTACTCTTGAACTGCCAGTGACATAATGATCCATGGAAGGATTGGTATTTGAGACAAAAGGTCAATCATCAGGATCTTCACGAGATTCATAGACATCTTAGAAATAGGAATGCAGTGTAATTGCAAGTAACCTATGATAAAAAAAATAATAAATCGTCAAAATTACAGATTTTTAATAGTACGCGTTAGAGTGTGATTTTAAGCACCGATTACAACGATGTTCTGTAAGTTATCGGACAGTTTGCTTCTATTAAGATTTATTTTTTGTTAGAAACGAATTTCTACTGCAATTTCAGAGTTTCAAAATGCATTAGAAAACAAATTATGTTTAACAATAATAATAAATCTTTTAACCTTTTATCCTTCAATGAAAGAGATAAAACCAAAGCAAATAGGATCATAATACATTAAAAAGAGTAAACAAAAAAAAAAATCGAATATGGACAGAATACAATCTTTAATTGAATACAATCTTCATATCTAGTTGTTTTCTAATTGCAGATTAAAAAGCTAAAAAATTAGCTTTCATACTTCGAAATCTCTTAAACGTTATTTTATTTTTATTTTTTTTTCTTTTACAGCGTATTTAATTCAAGATTTGCACAAAATCGAAACCGAGAGTATTAATGAAAGACGGATCTTTTCTATCATGCGCAAATAAGGAAAAAAAAAAAAAATCTATTTAGCCATTTCCAGATTTCAAACGAAGCCATTTTTTTTAACAAACAAAGGATAAAAAAAATGTTTTCCTTTTTAGAAATGACGGCATTTCCCGCTCCAAGGTTTTGCTCATAAATACAAAATAAAATCCTTTAAGGCAGCTGTTGTGGAGAAATTCCCAACGCTTGTAGCATCGACCCTTTAGCCTTTTCTTGTTCCCTCAAAGCCCAGCAGTCGGTGCTGTAAACGTTAATGCTGCTCCTTCCTTGAGCCGCAATAACCGTATGTCGCTTTAATTTTTTATGCCTTCCTAAATTACTTTCATGGGAATTTGGGGCGGCGTTAAAATCTATACGGGACGTCATTTCCAGGCGGGAGCGGGATAGATTTTCGAGCGGGGGAGTCGTAAAAGCTACGGCGAGGGAATTTAACGACAAATTCTTAAACATCGTAAAGGATAATAATGAAAAAAATGGAAGAGAGGATAGGGGAAAAAAAAAAGAAGAAGAAGAAGAAAAAAAAAACACGTTACAATACTCAAATTGTACAAGAGCCAGGAGAATATTTAGGCAAATTTTTATCGGACAGTTTTGCTTTCAAAAAAAAAAAGGGGGGGGGGGAAGAGACAAACACAAGAGGATAAATGAATGAGGAAAAAAAATAGACAGAAAGGAAAGGTTTTTAAATAGAAATAATTACATGTAAAATTTCAATATTATTATTATTATTAGAATATTACATTTCAAAAGCTTCTTTTATTAATATTTTTTTTTCTAAATATGTTCTCAAGATTACAGTTTAAAATGAAATTTTTGTATTTACTAGGATAATTTTTTTATCTAAATACAAAACAATTTTAGTTCACTTCCTAATCAATTTTTTTCTCTCCATTTTTCCACCTCCATTCTCTTCGCAGCCGCAACGACGGACATTCAAGGGCAAACTTAGTTAGGGATTGACAACTGACGAAATTGAATAGTCAGAACACAAATGTATAAAGTTTCGACCGAATGCAACAGCAGCATTCTGCAAATATTTAAAGTGGATGTCGAGAGCTTATAGAATGCTAAGCATAAATTTCTAATTGAGACGCGGTTTCTTCTATAGCGAAGAAAGCTCCGGCAGAAGTACAGTCCGGATGTGGTACGAAGAACTTTATCGCCTGGAAAACCCGACAGGGATTATGGGTCCGATGTTTTTTTTTTTTCCTTTCTTTCTTTTTTGATGGGTCTTAGCCCCCGTGTCGTTTCTTCACCCCACCCCCATTTTTTTTATTGGCCTGCAGCGAGGCGGTTTCGAAATTTTACGACGACGTGGAAGCCATTCTCCCGAGCGGAGGAGAATTCTCAACGATATGAACTCCGAGAGAGAGAGAGAGAGAGCGAAGCAGAGCGGGCAGGAGGGAGAGGCAACAGCCGTAAATTCGATGTGTTCTTCGAAGGAGGGGAAGGAGAAACCGGAAGAACCATTTTAAACAGAGCGAAGTAAAAGCAGAGAAATGTATAGATATATAGGGGTGGCTTTTTAGTCACAGACGTGGGTGGAATCTATGTCTTCTCCACCGATAGTAAGATATCGACACTGCCCTTGGGATCAACAGAACAACTAGCGATCGTTTATAATGCCAGGCTTAAAAAAAGTGCGAAGAGAGAATCATGGCCTGCTTTCGTTTATTCAAGCTGTACATGTACAGAATTCCAACAGCACTGCAGACTCATAAATAAAATGCCTGAATGCTTGAATTAGATATGTTTAAAGCAATAACTGCAAAAATTTCATATTAACAAATGAAAACTCACGTCAGATTTCGATTCATCAAATTCGATACAATATTTGGAAATGTAACATAAGGTTAGGATAAAAAACATTTAACTACACTGGTGAGGGAAAAAAAAATAAAATACCTAAACGTACCAACATTAACTTCTAAGAATAGGATTAATATTTTTATTTAAATTTAGCTAAAAATTTGATGTTAGTGTATATGACAATAGTAGCTTCTTAGAATCTACAATATGAGATAACTTACAACTGTTTTTAAGAAATGCTTACTGAAGTTTCAATCGATTTCTAAGAAATCAATTAATGAAACACTAGAATTCTTCATAAATATAGCAATATGCTATCTATCGTTATTCAGCTTCGATTTTCTTAAGATTGATCCAAAAACATTTAATTAATTACATTAATGTTATAATTTTTAAACGTGAATTAATTCTTTTCAGTGAAGAAACTTATTTAAATTTTAATTAAAGAAATAATAATAAATTTTACTTTTGACTCAAAGTAGACAACTAAATAAAAATAAAACGATTTTGCTTGAATCCAGCCTTTCGGCAATATCATTAAATCGGACGTTGACAAAATAAAAAAAATAAAAATAAGATAAAATTGGCATAAGAAAGTTAAGTTCAATATGACGATAAAAAGGTGCGATGTAATAATCACCATATTAAGAGTAAAGCGTATTTTTTAAATGGATTACAAACTGGTAATCTCTCTACCACCTCCTGTAATAAGTTGGTGTTCCATTTCGGCAACATAACAGGAGGGGAAAAGGGAGGAATGAGATTTTTTTTTGCCTTCCCTTCTTATACTCTTTTATTTTCTTCGCAACAAAAGCGAATTAGCGCCATATCCCGCGGGCTTCATACTACGAATAAGAAGGGAAAAAAAAAAAAAACCGAAAAAGTGCCTGATTAATTCCGCTCTGCGCAGTATCGCTAAACAACCTCTAATCTTGTCGCTCTTCACTCTGGCGCACCGCCTAATCACCGAGATATTAAAGTTTTTATTAGAAGCACCAGGAGAGAAAGAAAAAAGATGATGATAAAGAGACGGAAAGTGGGAGAAGAGGACGTAGAAAGGGAAAAAAGAAAGCGCCTAACAACAACGCAGCTCATACAAGAGATACAAAAGTGCCCGCTCTTATTAAGATGAAAAGGAAGATTGTATTAAGATTGCAGCAGAGGCAAGGAATGACTCTAACAAACAACAACGCCCAACACTTAGTTCTATTTTGCCTTTCTTCGCTGCGATGTAAGGAGAGAAGAGAAGAAAGCAGCTAAAGGATAAAGCATTGCAAATCTTCTTATAATCCACGCTAGACACAGATTAGGCGAAAGCAATTTTTCATATTTCCTAAAAGGTGTTTTATTCTTATTTAGAAAAGAACAATCAACAATGTAAACAAATATTTACTATTATTAGAAAACACGTTAAATCAATAATGACCATCTATTAACTATCTTGAAGTCCCAACGATGGCGAAATAAAATACATAATCTAATCATTTCTCGATTTTAATTTGGAAATTAAAAATAAAAAATCAATATATCGTCACTGTTATATCGAAATGTCGTATGTCAAAATTACCAAAAAAAATTTTATTGAGGAAAAAGACTTGTATTTGTTAGCTACATCTGCTCTCAAATTGTTGTATGTGATCAGGTGATAGAACTCAAGGTACAGATTAAAAACAAAACGCATAAAAAAACTAATTGCAAAATATCGTATGTAAGTAACAGTGCACTATAAAAAGAAATTTGTTAAAACCAGTTCCTACATATTGCATGATGATACCATAATTTTAAACTTTGGTTGGTACAAGTATGGTATCAAAATGACATATGACATTTTGATATAACAGCGACGATATGTACCTTCAAAAATGTAAAACAAAAACTCTGCTATTCAAGTAATGAACTAACAGAAAGCACCATTAAAAGTTTATCGTTAAGGCAGAATAATCATCATACAAAGTTTTATGACAGTGTGAATACTATCTCAAACTAAGGATGTATTTTTATAGGGTAATTTTTTTTTTATAGTATTGGAAATCTTGTCCAACACTGAATTGACTCTACGCTACCCTAAATAAAAGTAAATATTCAATTATTTACTAACTTAGATAACTCCGTATGTGTTTTTATTTGATGTAGCCTGTTATTACTTTTTTAATAGGATGAATACACATTTCTTCTGAAAATAGACTGAAATGGGACAGATGTTCCATTACACGAAGTTAATTATATTAATAATGTCAAAATATGTCACAATAACAGTTAATGATTACGCAAAAGCAAGTCTTAGTTTACGAAAAACATTAATTAAAATTTCATAACCTGGCTTTAAATTGTGTAAAATTTTAGAAGCTAAAACAATACATGTTTCAAGCTAAATTTATTAACTGATTACATTTTTTCAAGTGAATTAAACGCTTCCTAAACTTTCTTGTTTTATTTGTTGACTTTATTATTGCTATTACTTTAATGTCCGTAACTATATTTCACAATACTGTAACAATTTGTCACATGATGGGACATTCATATACCAATGCCTACTGAGAAGGTTGGCAAAGAACTATTCAATCAAAAAGGCCAGATTCCAAAATCCTTGGGTTTTTTGTCATGCAAAACTCAAAAGTAAAAATTGTAGCAAAAAGATGGAATACAGAATCTCCATCCAACGTCCATTGCTTTCGTTTAAGGTATTTGTTTTAAAATTAATCTTGGCTGAATAACAGTAGATGTCTCAATAACCATGGTTGAAAAAGAGTAGGCTGTTAATATATCACTAAAACTCCTCCTATAATTTACTTATTATTAATTCTGAGACCCATTTTTACGAAAAAAAAAAAAAAAGAATAACTAACGTTTCGAAGTCGTTTCATTCAAATCGACATTCAACAAAATAAACTTAAAAAAATGTGTAATTGCCAGCGCATTAATACAAGTTCAACTGCAATTAAACTAGTATTCTATTAATTTCTTCTTCAATTCAAAAGTAATAATACCTAAGTCAATATTAAAAGGACGGGCTTTATTCGTTATTCACATTGTTCGTTTTAAAATGGCAAAACAGAGAACGGAGGATTACAGAAAGAATTAACAAGTTCATCAAAGGGATTTTTTTCTGTAACGTGGTTTCTGTAGAGATTTTATTCGTCCACAATTAAATCCCTTCATTAAGATTTATTATTTTTAAAAGGATTGGTATCAAGGATATTAATTTAAATGGACATTTTTCTTTTTATATTTATAATTAAAACTGTTAAAGTAGCCATAAATTTTATATAGTCAGTATCCAATTGATTTGTATCCTAGAACAAGAGGAGCTCATTGCTTAATGTTGGTTGCGTCTTGTTTCCGTCTAATGTGGATTGCTCCTTTCGTCGCTTTCGCCAATTATTTCTTTGCTTCATTAGCGGGCTTGTAGGGGTGTAGATCTTTTGCCTGTTTCAACGGTGGTGGTAATTGCATCGGTGCCATAATGAGATCACATGTTAATGCCTCAACCCCAGAGCATTCAATTTAATGCGCGCCGATGAAACTGTGCAAGACGATAAAACATGAGAGGGGGAGGGAATAAACGGCAAATTATCAGGCGTCGCGTCTTTATCTTGCCGCGCTGCTAAAACCTTTTTCTTTATACACCACCCACGAAGGGTAACCACCTGCATCTCTCCCCAAGCGCTCTAGGTTCAAGATTGCGGAATTATTTTTTCTTTTTTCCCCTTTCCAATAAAAGGGAAATGTGTATTCAAATGTATACGAAAAATAACAAAACTTTATTAGATGGAAGAAAAACTGCTTGAAAAATTCGTCAAAATATTTATAATTCTTTCAGTTACAGAGAGGAGATGATATCCAAGCAAATAATGTCAACACAAGAATGAATGCAAAGGTTACGTATATTTTTTTACATTTTCGAAATATATAAGTTAAAATGTACTGATTTTAATTAAATATCTTATTAAAATTAAGATGCATTTAATGATTTATATTTATTTTTTTATTTTATTATCCGATTTTTTTCCTTTCTTTAAATATTTTTTTTACAACTTTCTGCATTTATTGACTCTTAGTACAAACATCACAATTTTTAGTTATATAGCAAAAATCGTAGTAGGCTAATTCGTAAGAATTTATTGCTTCTTCAATAAATGACGATCGGCATTTAAAGCTTATATTTAAATAAAACAATTTAGTTTTCACTAAAGAAAGATTAATCTTCCTTAAGACATGAAAAAAAAAAAAAAAAAAAAAAAACCAACAACAACGCAACGTCATTGTCATTTTCGATCTCAAGCCAGATAAACGGGCCAAAATGGCGGTTATTCTACGCCTAATCCAGTTGGAAAGCTCCTAGAGTTAATTTAGCGCCTTCCATCCTCGAGGCGACGCCAAGATGAATGAGTGGGCCGATAAGCTCCCGCTAATGACTCCCAATGATGATGGTTCACAGATCCCCACAGATTGGCCGCCAGATTCCGAGGAAGGGATTGGGGCTACTACCTCACAGGAAAATCAGGAGACAGACACCGAGGCTCTTCGAAACTGCTTACAACAGAATGTCATCTGAATAAAGCTTACTACTACGCGATTCTGGAATGCACTCTCGATTTACACAAGTTTGTGTAGTTTTTAATTACAACAACATTCTATTACCATTACTTTTCAACAACTCCCATTAATGCTAATAAAAAAAAAATTAAAAAAAATTGCAATTTTTGAAATTCTATCAACTAAGGAACTACCCAAATGATAGAGGTTTGAGTTAAAACTTTTTGTCCTAATTTTATTATTGTAAACCAATAATCTTTAAGAAAATTACTATTTTAACTTTATTTGTGCTATAATAACCTAAATATGTTAGGAACTGATATGAAATAAATGTATAAATATGGATAATGTTGTTGTGAGATCGATAATAGCGTTATAACGATGACAACGGAAACTACACAATGACTCAGCTTTCATTATTCTAAACAAACATGCATTTTGGGCTGCAACAGGGCGGGGCAAGCAGGAGGCGACAATCTCCCAGCAGATGAGGCGAGCAGTAATAAATAAATAAATAATAGGAAATAAAGTGAAAAGAATCGTCCAAAAAAAAAATGAATAAATAAAACCGGTGGAATGCATTTGCACTTTAATTTTTTTTTACAAAAAATACAGAAAACAAAATATTATTAGATATATGCGATTGCAATGATCCTTTTCTTATTTAAACATTCTGAGACCGATAAATCCAGATCAATAACATGAATATGCATTTCAAGCAGTGAAAAGCACACAATGGTCACTTTCTCATGTAAGGGAGATGACTTGGAAGGATGACTCAAATCAATTACAAAATGAATGCATTGCAACGAAGAAGAGAGACCCTAACCCTATCGGATTCTCATTACTGCCGCGCACGGCGCTTTAATCGAGAGGAGAACGAGCGGACGAATCTATTTTCAATCGGAAATTGAGGGAAGCAAAAAGGACAGGCTCGCTTAAACGGATGGCAGTATGTCAAATTACTTTGGGTAAAGTCGTTCTTGAAAGAGAGATTGAATGTGTGGGGGAGAAAGACTTCTTTTCGGCACGTGACTTATTTTTCTTTCGTTCCTTATAATGAAATAATCAAAAGGTAGCAAGTCTATTAATTGCACAATTTAGTTTAAACTAGTCAAAACATGGAAAAAAAAATAACAATTCAGGATGAGAACCTGAAATACCGCTTTTATTCAACTATTATGAAGAAATGCAAAAAACGTTAATTTCTAAAGGCAATAGCTGGATCTAATAATTGTTCATAGGAGCGAAACACGGCAGACTATATCTCAATTATGAACGAAAGAAGCTTTAAAGGTTAGTTTGATAAACTTAAGAAGCTACGTATTTGTATTCGGAGAAGAAAAGGTTTTAATCAAATTATTTAATCTATTCATCTACTAATAAAAGGAGCAAATTTATAAAACTTCGAATTAACTAGTTTTCATAACTTTAAACTGAAATCATTAATTACAGACTACTGTATAGGTATGTAAATTTTTAAAGCCTGATTATTGTTCTGTTATCTTCATTAAAATAAACCTGAATTATTATTATTATCAGTTTGGTAGATTTCTATAAATGTCACGTAGAAATGAAGCTGCAATTGTTTCAGGGTTGTTGAATCTTTTTTTTTTTTTACTGTATGGAACCTGTGTGCATTTCATCACTGCTTATAAATACAGTATGGACAGCACTTTCCTAAATTGTAATAGAAACGAAGTCCAAGGGTATTCTTTGAAATGGGCGTAGAGAAAAATACTAAGCCTTGTGCCTTCCCCACCTGGCTCTCGTTAGTGGACTGGTTTTGCCGAATGATAGATGTGTCCTTTGGGGAGGAGTTCACTGTGGAGGTTCTTCTTTCTGAAGGGATGGATGCACAACATCCCATTCTCCCCTTCAACCTATATACAGCCACTTTTCTTCCCGGAGCGCATTAGTGGGAAAAAAGGAAAGGGTGGGTGGGAATAATTCCCGTGGGTTAATCCAATAAATTGTGTCGATAATGTGATGAAGCCGATCTAATTTCCTTTACGTCCCCCCCCCCTTTTTTTTTCCTGAGGTCATTTATAAAGATGAGTGCATTCTGTGGCTAGGAGGGTTCAAACACCCTTATCTCGCACTCATAGGATGGATAGAAACATGTCATCTGGTGGGTCTTTCATTCAACCCCATTTTATATCCCATTTCCATTCCCCAGCTACAACCCCTTGGCATCGTTATCCTCAACCCCAAACCTCCCCCCTCCCCATCTTCTATTGACAAAAACAACTCGTAAAGCCTGTCGTTGCAGCAACGGGATTTAGTTTGCTGTGGACGTGTGCTGTGCTGTAATCCGAGCTGCTCCACAGTTTAATGTCGCACAAAAATCGGTGCATTTTAAAGCTTATTTGCTCTTTCAAAATGACCCAAAAAATCTTGATTCATTATCATACGTTAAATACAATACTTAAACGACCGAGAAAGGCGGATTTTGATCAATTTAAGATTTATGTTTAGTATATAATACAAAGACGATTAACAATACTTGTAAGAATATTAATTTAGATTCAAAGTACTTTATAGTGTACTAGGCTGACGTTTGCAATGCTAATGATAGTAGTAAAATATTCTTTTTTTGGTACTGGGTTAATGGAATAGTGTCGATGTAGCTGTTCCAGTAAAATGGTTTAATAATTCAAATGTGCAAAAAAATATTTTCAATGAAGATGAAAAATACAAGTAAAGAAAACTGACTACAAACCATTAAATCAAAAAAATTCAAAACGAAAGTATATAATAGGACTTTTAATAAGCAATGATGTAAATACTCTCTGAGAAAACTTTAATTAACAACGAAAGAAAAAAATAAACAAATAATTAAATAAATAAAGTAAACCAACCAATGAACAGCAGACTCAGAATTCAAGAGTAGATTTTCCTAGGTTAAGGAAGGAAGGAAGGAAGGAAGAAAGAAAGAATGATAGGAGGATTCCCTGTAGTTTTTTTTTTTACCTCCCTTTGGCGTCAGTGCTTCTATTGGAACTTCGTGTCAGGCCCTACCGATCAATGGAGCATTTCCGATAGGAGCTGAAGAGATCCAGACTGAGCTCCTATCATCTGACAGAATCGATATCCATTCCTACCGATTCCCATCCACCCACGAGAGAGGGAGAGGGCATTTCGATTGCCGAAAAGAATCACTGTATGAAAGGCTACCGATAAATCAATACAGCCGACATGAAAACGCATGAGAGCCTATTGAATGCGATGTATGCATATTAGAAAGCCTGCTATTTTACATAGAAAGAAAAGAATTCTTTGTTTTATAATAACTTCACTGTTTTTTTCCATCTTCAAGTAAATTTTAAATATGAATTTCCTTTTATCACAAAGACTTCACATAAAATCTTACTTATAAATAACGGAAGTTGCAGCATGAGGTCGCAAGGGCTTTAATACAGCAGCATTATAATATCATTAACAAAAAAACAAAAAAAACCAAGGTAAAAGTGACTATAATTGCGAAAGCAAATAAAATACAAACTTTGATTTGCGTTCGTTTACCAATAACTAGGTCATCAATAACTTATATCTTCCTATAATGTAAATATAAATATATCTCGGGCAGATATTTACATTACTTAAAAGAAAATTACTATAAAACAAAGCAAGGAACTTCCAAAAATTCACTCAGAACGTTAAGACTGTAGTTGAGTTAGATATATAGATAGATCTATTTTGATTAGATATGAGTTTGGGAAACGTTTAAGTTGGTGCAGCAATTATTTGGGTTTCGAAGAAAAGAAATGTTAGCAATTTAGGTTTTTTTATTAGCTTTTTCTTTGAAATAGTTCAATTTGTTAAAAAGATATAAGTTAGTGTTTACAATGTGACATCTCAAAACAGCTGTTTCTCGGTGTATTGCCGATCATCAGTTAAGAGTAGTCACTATAAACACCTATTATAGGTCCTTATTACGGAGGTTAATATTAGAACTGGTAAGGAAAAGAATGGTACCTCCAAATCTAAAGTAAAAAACAAGAAAAACACAATGAAAGTAAAAAGTTTACCACTTTTTAGGAGCTTTTTTCCTTAACTAATGCGAATTGAAAATTCATTGCGGCCAGCAGAGACTGGCACATGAATTTCCTTTTACTGTGTTTTTCTTGTTTTTTTTACTTTGGATTTGGAGGTACCATTCTTTTCCCTACTTGTTAAAAAGATGTTTTTCATTAAATTATTCAATTTTGGTTACAAACTGATTTGTTTTTGTTTTTTTTTTCCCCCGTTTCATCGAGATATAATTTAATTTAGGGTATTAAGCAAATCGATGGTTATTTTGATTTAAGTAAATCGAAGCGTAAAGAAATCGTAAATTTCTAAATCCAATCAAACCTCTTACGGAGAGGATCGACGCTAATATAGGGTTAAGGATAGTTTCTAGTGACTTTCGGTTGCCCATAACATTCGAAAAATCACAACAAATGACGCTGCTAGAGAAAAATTTAAAGCATGGAAATAGATTATGTGTATTTTAAATATTCATATACGACTTAATTTAAAAAAAAAATGCCAACTGTTTTCGAATGAAAAATTAAAGACTTTTTTATTTATTCATTTTGTAGTTCTATTAGTAACGATTATTTCTTCGGTGGGTAATTAGATAAATGAATATTTTAGTAGCTAAGACCTCTGGGCACGATCGACAGACACGAATTTTGAACAATAAAAATCTACACGTCAAAACAGAATTAAAAATTGAAATATGTTCTTGTACGAATCTTGACAGAACTTAAAAAAAAAAAAAATAATAATTCCCAAACTTGCTCTGTTACATTGTTCACAAAATCACGCCAGAAATCTATGCGAAGCCGATTTCCTCTAATTGTAGGAAAGTAGTAAATTCTACACATCATTAAAGGATCCGGTAATAGTTGTTTCGATATCAGTGTTTTTCTTTTCAGAGTCCCTTTGTGGATTTCATCTGATAGATACTATCAACATTATTTTGCCATTACAGATAAAGTCTAGGTTGTGTTTAATCGAAAGATCGCTGGACTGATACGAATGGGTGGCGAAGGTCTACGGGCGTCGTAGATATAATTTACGACCTTCATTTTTTTTTTTTTCTCTCTCTCTCTCACTCATTTCACCTTTAAAGTTGTTCTTCGAAATTAGCCGCCAGGAAACATTATCTACATGAAAACACTGACCTAATATCTTTTTATCAGCAGGAAATTTCTATTTTTAGTTTCTTCATTATAATTGTAAGGAAAAAGAAAAACAGAAAAACAATGTGTGTCAGATTCAATGAGGACGAATTTATATAAAATAAGCAAATAAAACATTAAATACAAAATATTGAATGAATTAAATATTTCAAATGCAAGTGTTTCACACTTAGGTCTCCAATTTAAAAAAAGTACAAAATCACAACTAAGTCCTGGGAATTAATGAAATAAATTAAAAAATGAAAACGTTGTGCTAAGATTTGTTTTCAAGGCCAAGGAATCCGAAAATACCATTGACCTCATTTGAATTTTTTTAAGATGAGATTTGAGTGTATACAATAATAAATTGCTCTAAAAGTGATTCTAAAAATTCCTTTCATTAACAGGTTTTTGTTTTTTTTTTTAATTATTTTATCAAGGGGAAAAAAAAAAGTGTGAAGAATGTGTTCTTATTTGGTTGAAAAGTCCCCGTGTAAAGGAGTGTGTGGGTGTAATT
This sequence comes from Thereuonema tuberculata, assembly GCA_023159025.1. Classification (NCBI taxonomy): domain Eukaryota; kingdom Metazoa; phylum Arthropoda; class Chilopoda; order Scutigeromorpha; family Scutigeridae; genus Thereuonema; species Thereuonema tuberculata. Next base: position 78,675,343 of record JAFIDM010009631.1, on the reverse strand, counting down.
CCTATAGTAATATTTTGGTGTTGCAAAGAAAGGGGGAAAAATAAATCCCAACCATAATTAATAAAAATTTGCATTTCTTCATATCAACATTTTTTTTTAACGATTCTATAATAATGGCAGATGCCCACGTGTAAGGAAATAAATAACTGAAGGTAATTAATAATTGGGTTATTTGTAAATTATTGAACATTTGAATGTGGAAAAAAAAAACCCTTGCATGTGAATTTCATCTGGGAAGAGAAATTATTTCCAAGACTACTATCTTGAAATTGTTGCAGGTCAAACCATAGCAAAGACCCGAATCTCTAAGCCAGTGAAATTAAAGTAGCGACAAACAAAGCCAGTAATTACTGCCAATATCGCTACCCTATTCATAGGTCACGATCTCCTGTGATAAGTTGGTCGTGAAGCGGTTAACCCATTCCATTAACCTTCTAGGACGGACGCCAAAACCCTTAACCTTTTCAAAACCTCGAGTTGTGAAGTTGGCGACACTGGTAAGGGTTCTCCGAAACTAGATTGCACTATTCCACTCCATTCGACGGTAGTAAAGATTGCAAATTAAGGTACACTGTAAATTCCCAGCACGGCAGAAATATCAGGGAGCATCAAAAAGAACTTACCAAAGACACCCAATCATGCAACACTTTAGAAATTGTGTAGAGTGGTGACTGTGTTTGAGGTGGTGGACATATCTGCGTGTCATCGGCTATGTCATCCTCATTGTTTCTTACACCAAAAGTAGTTGCAAAGCAGCTACTTACCTATAAAACAAAAAACAAAATTATTAATCTACTTGTTAAGATCTAAATATTTATTAATTTAAGTCAATCAAATTAATAAAAACACAACCACAAATTCCAATTATTACGATTTTTTACAATTCCCAACAGAGAATTTCAATAGAGCTAAAATTTTAATTTTACAAAAACTAAACACCCTCGAAAAGTAAGGGAAAAAATTAAAAATTTCCAACAATATTTAATGATCTAATTACTATATTTTACAAATGACCACCATTAGAATGGCTTAGATAAATGATCTCAACTAACTGAATAGCATAAATTCTATATTTTTTAAATTGAAGATAAAAAGAAACCACCACTAAATTCAAAAAACTATCTTCTTACTGAAAGCAATCGTTAGTTAGCCCACTGCAAAGTTAACTCTAACTACTCTTATTCGCCAATGGCTTTCGCTAGTTTTTCTTTCGTTTTGTCTCAAATTCAATTTACGAATTATTTTTTCAATTTTAATTTTTATTGGAGATAAAAATCTTTGTTTTTGTATTTTTTTTCTCTCTTTACGAAGTTCTAAAAGCTTATGACCTACTGTGCCCATATATTCTGAACGAAAAGACAATTTTAACAACAACATACAAATAGCTGTTATATGGCTCTTTAACAGGCGTTAGATTATAATGGTTAAAGCTGATCGCTAAAGACTGGTCAATGAATAATTTACACAATGGGAAACAGTTTGAGGTAACACAATGATTTATGTTCTTTTGACATCAAAGTATCTCTTTCTAATCAAGTCGAGAAATCAGACAGAAGGGATTCGGTTTGCTTTGTATGTAAACAGTCCTGAATACCTTCTTCTGATTTGCGGGACATCCAAACCGATAAATAGCACCTAAGAATGTTCTTTTTCCCATTTTAGTACTATGTCTGCAATGCCAAGACAGAAATGCCAACAGCATCCTATTTGGCAAAGAAAAGAAAACA